>JANHMN010000010.1:46395947-46500973 GCA_030674055.1 Rhabdomys pumilio | reverse complement strand
CGGGCATGGGCACGGGCACAGGCACAGACTGAATATGAGGCCAGCTCAGAAAACTGGAATCAAGTTTAGAAGCTGACATAGAAAGAAAAGTGCAAGTCATTACATTTTAATACTCAGATAGGGAGACCTTGAAAACAAGGTTGCTGTTACTTGTTTTTGAAGCCTTAGTGTAAAGGTTACTCAATAATTACACATGCAATGGGATTTCTTCAAAGTGGGCTAATGGGGCTTAAATCAGACATTATAAGGACTTAGATTAGAATATAAGATCCTTTATAAGTAATTTCTATAAACTAGTTCTGGCCTTGCCCAGAGCCTGCCAGCTCCATTACCAACTCTATTGACCAAATCGACCTTGAAGGAGAGCTGCGAGTAATACCCCCTGGCAGTTGGTGAAGGCAGCTTTCCAGCCTCAGTAAGAAAAAGCATAATCATTCCAGCTTTGCTACCCAGGCATGCTATTCATCTCTACCTACTGCAGTTTTCTGATCTATAAAGTAAATAGTATGTGACCATTCTAAGAGGCTGCTGATGTAGGTTGAACAGGAGAATATAGACATAGTGCTCAATACACATTTTCGTCCTTCTCCATCCCTCACATTTGCCCAATAAAACAATCCAGAGGCCCCTGGTTACCTTTCTCACTAAAATCGGCAGTTATCTAACTAGGAGAATGAGGCCGTAATATTCTTGCCAGACAGTCTATCTTTTAGACCACTTTCTTATGCCGTTCATTGAAATCTAGTTTGTAAATTTTTTTCTGTTTGACCTTTACTCCCAGACTGGGTTACAGCAAAAGGCACGGTTTTGTGTTGCAACATAACCAACCGTCTCCCAAGCCTTGTGTATTTACATGAAGATCTGTTCCTAGTCTTGTGGGTCAGAAGTTCAGGAAGCCCTTATCTATTTGTTTGACTTAGATCTATATAGCATCAACTGGGATGACTGTGGCACAAGACACTCTTTCAAGATAGCTTTTTTCCTGTGGTCCTCCCTGATATCTCCCTCTCCATATGGCATTATTAGGTTGTCTCTAAGTGTCTCAAGTCTCCTAGTGTAGCTAATTCAGAGTTGTAAAGTTGTTGATATGGGTACTGTCTTCATCTACTGTGAGACTTTCAAGAGGGACTGTTTCAAGAGGCCAGGGTAGGAGGTAGATTTTACAAAGGAGGCTTTTGAATCTATATACTCTCATTTTGATTCACAGCCCTGGAAAGCATGTATTATTTGCATAATACACAAGGAAATGTGAATGATCACTCCTGTCCACAAATATGTGAGCCTCAATGTTAGGGGTCTCAGTCAGCCATAAATGCATGTAAGTACCAGACCTGTGAGCATGGAGTCATTGAAACCAGGAGCTCCACAGTGGAAATAAATGGTGGGACAAGTAAGATGAACAGCATTTTTCGTAGACTTCTTTAAAGTCTAGCAACAAATTGGGGCTTGCAACGGAAATTAATTTACATGAATCACTGAAACCCAGAGGACAGGAACCAGGATTGATAGTACTGAGTGGGAGGAAGGCAGGAAGGATTATATATTTAAGACTTGGTGAGAAATGGTCATACACAGTAATGGCCTCCAGGCAGAGAAAAGTAATCTTCATGTTATGGCCGTGCCTCCAATTATTCACTGTTCATGCTTTATCGGCTCTTGACTTGTAAATGGAGATAAATCTTACGTGTTCCCTTCTGTCAGGTTATCACCTACTCCACACTTGATTGGATTTCTAGTAGACTGTCTGCCTCCCAGCTCCCCAAAGCTTTCTCTGATTACTCCTCTCCAGCTGATACAATCTCAGTGTCCATCTCCCAAGCCTGGCTTTACAGGACCAACTGACTAGATGATGAGACTCAGAGCAGAATTTATTTCATTATATTTCCTCTGGAGAAGAACACACACACACACACACACACACACACACACACACACACACCCTCGCTTATACAGTTTTATTTTCCTAGCACAAGCCTAAATATTAAGAAATATCTAGGAAACACTTATTAAACATTCAACAAACTGCTTGTAAACATGCATACATTCAATGTAGAATCAATCCACAACCTATAACTCATTTCTCAGGCCACTTTAAAGGGTGTGCTTATCAGGGATAACTTGGTCTAGTCCATATGCAGACAGCTCTGTTGATGTTTGGACCTTCTTGTAAATGAGTATTTTTCAAAGTGGGTTTTCCAAAGTTTCTCTCTGAAATGCTAGGTGTATTTGGCACACTTTCGGGAGTCCTGTGACTCTATTGGCATGTTAAATACTCTGAGAAGACCGGAATAAAGAGAAAATTGCTTGACTAAACATCTAAATTTATTAGACTACAAGGTGTTGTTTTATTTTGGTTTTTCAAATGTTGCAGTACTAAGATAGTTTCCAGGAAAGTGGTGATATTTGAAACACATTGTGTAGAGTGATAGCCCCTGAGTCTCAGCTTTCAGCTTTTGTTTTCTTTGGTCTTATGCTTACACCACAGTGCTTATCTCCTATTACCTTTGACTCAAGGCTGATGACTTTCTAGCCTCTGAGAAGATAGAAAATTTAAGAATCCACAGAAAGATAACTTGTTGGCTAATTTGGTATTGTTTGGGCTAGGGGAGATATGATGGCAAAAATCACACATTTCTTTTTTTTAAATTGAAAAAAGTGGGGTGTGGATACGTAGATGTTCCCTAAACACACCAATACCAGAAGTGTGACTAAGACCCAGGGGTCTGAACCTCAGGGAAAGAACATTTCTTCCCTTTTCTCCCCCCTGCGTCCCATTCATCAGAAAGTGCTTTCCTAGAGAGTCTACATTTGGGCTTTGCTGGCTCAGTTGAAAGGAGTCAGTCTTAAAAGCTCATAGGAGGAATCATAATTTCCACAGGATGCAATTAAGGATTTTGAGTTCAATGTGCTCCCTGGAAATGGAGCAGACTGGCAGCCAGAGACCATGCTTTTGGCAGAGGCTGAGTGGTGCTTCTAAAATCTTGGACCAACACAGCATCTTAGCTGCTCAGCCTCTCACCTTGACATCAAGGCTTCTGGGTCATATAAGCTAGGGAAATTAGAGAGGGAACAACTTGACTCTCAAAGAAAAAGCTTCCCAGGAGGGATTATTTGTGGGAACACCAGTGTTAAATGGTAGTGTGGAGAGGAGTCCAACATAGCCCATGGGAAAGGCATTCATCAGTCAAGGAATGTGAAATTCCCAGAGGGGAAAGCTGTGTTCCAGGAAGCTGTGTTCATTCTCGCCCTTTGAGGCTAAGCTGACTGTACCACCGACAGTGCCCCAATGAGTTGTTCATTTGAACAGATTTGTTTGTTTTATGTTCCTTAGTGAGGCTTAGTACAGAGGCAGATGAGGAAGTAGAATTAAGGTGAAGCCTCCTGATAGTAGATATATTCTGTTCTCTCCAAGTCCTTGAGGTCTAGTGAAAAGATAAAGGCCAAGGAGAATGATATTGGAAAAACATGCATGGAGAATCTGAAAGTTGGCAGGAGAGACAGTGGGAAAGCATGACATTTCACATCGTACCCTTTTTCTTTGTAAAACTTGGTATTGCATATTCTAAGCAAGAACAATCCCTGGCTCTTTTGTTCATTGAATTTGAGGGCAAGATTGGAGGTTCCAACAGAAGAACACAGCTATTGATATATTCTTGATTAAAGACCGGTCATTTTCTATCCTGGGAAGGTGATTCTCTTTAATCAAGGGCACAGCTTTAAGAAAGATGCATATGGAGTGATGATAGAGAAAAGTGCAGCCACCTAGACATTCGGATCAGAGGATTCAACCCTACTGAGCAATGTGGTGACAGACGTTCCATCTTCATCTCAGCTCCATCTCCCTCAGGTCCCAATTATTTTGAGATACACTTTTCCTAGGTTGCTTTGGCTGCCCAGCCAAGCTAGCCTGAAACTAGCTATAAAGCTTAGGCTATCCCCAAAGCTACAATTCTGCCTCACTCATTTTTTGTAGCTAAGATTTTGAGGGGGGCGCTTGCCACCATAGCTAGGCAAATAACTCATTGTTTGCTGTGGTTTTCTGCGTGTGGTTATGTGATCTAGACCCAGAGCCTGAGCAAGATCAAGTGCTCTACTACTGACCTGTAGCCTTACAATATCTAACTTTGATAAAATATATTTTTACCTCTTGTGCTAGATAGTCACAGTTGTCAACTTCATTGGAATCAGTTAGAAGATACGCCTTTGGGCATAGCTGGGAGGGCATTTTAAGAAGAGGCTGCTAAGTAAGCAGAAGATTCTCTTTTCAGTGCATAGTGCCTTCTCATGGGTCTAAAGACATTGCTCTCCCTTCACTGCTCCACTCCTTCCTAAGCCAGAGTGTCCATTCTGTATTTTGCTACTTCTATTGTTTTCCTTCTCTGGCATCAGACTCCAGTTTTTACCTTTCAAGTGAGAGAGAAAGCCATGAATCTCTCAGCCCTCCACCAAGATTAGTACTGCTGAGATATTTAGTTTTGTGGGACTGAGATTTTCATTATCTCTAGTGTATGCATGTGTGTGCTTGTGTGCTCGTGTGTGTGTGTGTGTGTGTGTGTGTGTGTGTGCGCGCGCTTATCTGTGTGTATAAATGCAGAAAAGGAGAATGTAGGTCTAGAGGACTTACATTGTTTTGCATTCCCAGGTTCCCAGGGTCAGAAAACTCTTATTGTACACAAAAGATAATTCTCAGGACAATTCTATAGGCATACCAAATTCCATAAGATAATTCCTTCAGGTTTTTTTTTTTCTTCAAAGAGTGAGATTCTGGACTAAGCCTGCTGAAGAGCCAGAGCTACTAGCTTTCATGTGTCTTAAGGGGCACTTGCAAATGAGGAGTGTTCATTTATAGGTATTCCTTCTGTCTTTTCCATATTGATCAGTGGGACATAGGACATTTCTGAGGCACAATAATCTTATTGTCCTCAGTTTTTCAGGACAGAAAAAAACTTATGACATATAGATGAGCAGGATAGAACTGTGACTCAGCATGAAATAAAGAGGTTTGAAATCTCAATGCCTAATGTGGATGCATTACATAGAGTTCTGCAGTAGAACAGAATCAATAGTGCGTGCGTGCGTGTGTGTGTGTGTGTGTGTGTGTGTGTGTGTGTGTGTGTATTATATGACACATCATATTATATCATATAAAACAATATAACATAATATAAAACACACACACACACACACACACACACACACACACACACACACACACTTCTCCTGGGGATGCAGGGAGAACATCCTCAGGCACAACAACTTTACATCTTCCTAAGACAGGAGTCCTAGAGTGACAGGGAGAACAATCTATTGCAATAGGAGGCAGAGGTGGCACAGTGCAGATTCTATCATGAAGCCCATTTCTCTGGGGAGGACAAACAAGACTAATATGGTCTGTGGGGACTGTCTTTGAGGAAACTTTAGCCTCTTACAGATAGAAGGGACCAAAAACAGCTTTGGTCAAGTGTAAGGTTATAGGGAGTGGGAAAATCCATGTGGGTTAAGGGAAGGAAAGACTATCATCTGATGATCCAAGGCTTTACTGAAGCCTTTAAAAGTTGTTTTATTCCAGGAAGCAATTCACAGACAGAATTTTTAGAACCCCCCAGATTTCCACACTGAAAGAACCTCAAAGAAACTGGCAAAGAGTTTCTATATACATTCCAGAAAGTTCTATAGGTACCTCAGTAAATGGGAATGAAGAAGACAGATCTGATCCTGGGAAGAAGAGCTATCTGTCGATGGGATGAGTTGGGAGACCTGAGAAATTCCTAATGTCCAAGTATCTTGCCCTTAGCTCTTGGGTCAAACCAGAATGTTCTTTGTAGATAAAGATAATGACTTGTATTTTCCACTGATATGTGGATAACCTGTTATACATATGCCTCAGTCTCTTACTGCCTTTTCAGGGCTGATTCTCGAATCCAGATTCTTATGGGGCTAGATGCCAGTCATAGCTCTTCACTGTAATTCAGAGTCCTGGTTTTCCCATCCATACAACCACTCTTTCAAGCACGGAGAGTAAAATGAGCCCTATAACACAAAGTAAAAAGACCCATAGCTGGTTACATCTTCGAAAACATTATTCCCAGCACATTTCTCTCCCCAGCTGTTGAAGCACCAATGGCATGGTCTGGTCCTGAAGTATAGCTTGGAAGTGTTTTGGATATCTTCGGCTCTTTCCCCCTAATATGGAAAACTCAGTCAGTACCAGCTTCAGGATTGTGTGTCTGACCTTATTCAAGATACTGCATACAAACGGATTTTCAGACAGATTAATGCTCTGCTGTGGCCCTGGTGAAATTCTGAATGATTTGAAATTCTGAACTTTTTTATTTGGGATTGGGCTGTACAGATTAGGTGACCAGCTGCAAAGCCTCAATTAGATTCTCTTGTGGGAGCCCCAGTGAGGAGGGACTCACCAGTTCTTCATTGCTGGACAGATTCTGGTGGTAGAAAACTTTCCTTATGTAGAACTGAAGCACAGTGCCACTTGAGTATCTTTTATCTGAGGACCAAAGGATGACTTGCAGGATGATGAGATGGATGAATCAAGCAAGAGAAGGTGATGGTATTTTTAATCAGTTCTAAAGAAGGAAGAAAAAGTAGCTGAGATGTGTTCTCTCAGGCTTGATGTATTCTGAACAATGGCAGAGTTTGAAGGGAAGAGAGCAAACATACTATTGGAAATCTAGCTTAAGCCCAACCAACAGAGTCCTGGCAGTCATTTCTATGTGGAAAAATTTTAATTAGTATTTTTACTAATCCTTTGAAAATTTAATATACGCACACAATGTTATTTTAATCATGTCTATCTCCTGCCTATAACACCTTCAAGTTCTGTCTCTATTGTCTCTCAATTTTAGTGCTTCTACCATCAATAACTCATCAATTTCTATTTGTACTGACTATATATTCATGGCTTTGGGACCACTCACTTGAGTGTGGTTAATCCACCAGTAACCACATTCTTACAGAAACCAGTCTTCCGCCACAAGAAACTATCAACTGCCAAGAGCTTCTCAGCTAGGGATGGAGGCTCTTGAGCCCCTCCCCATTAGTTTCTGGGATACTGAGTAGCTTGATCTTGTGCATACCTTGTGCAAGCTATCACAACTGCTGTGAGTTCATGAGTGCTGTGGTTCTGTCATGTTCAGAAGACATTGTTTTGGTCTCATTATCCCTGATTTCTGGCTCTTCAAATTCTTTCTTTCATGTCTTCGTAGATGGTCCTTAAGCCTTGATTACATCTAGGGTTTTATATAGATGTCCTATTTATGGCCAAGCACTTAGAGAACATTTTCTAGTTCAAAGAAACAACACACTATATGTATTATATCTACTTATGTATCTATCTATTTGTCTGTCTGTCTATCTGTCTACCATCTATGTATCGTGTCATCCCATTATGTATACATAAGGATTTCTAACTTATAGATAAAGGACAATGCCAACAGATTTTTGAATGGCTTATCTAGGATTATAGATAATCCTTTAAATACACTAATAACTGAGCCTGGTATATTATGATAATCATATCTTAATAATGATATAGCCTTTAATCTACAATAATAATGCTCGCAATCATAAAAGTTTATGTGCTGGTCACTCTGTGAAAGAACTGTACATATATTATCATAGTTAAAAGTCATCCCTACCCCTTGAGAAATATTCTTAATTCCCTTCTTTTAGAAAAAGAGTGTACAGAGGATTAGAGAGGGTAAGGACTTTGTCCAATATCACATGCATAGTTTGCACAGGGGCTCACCAAATGTTAGATGAATGACTGAAGATGTATCATATTTCTCACAGAAGTAGAGACTTGGACACAATGGAGTTCATCTCCAGTGAGTGACTACACAGACTTAGTTATTATCCATTGATGCCACAGAACCAACTCTCTGTATGTGTGCATTCTATCTGTGGACTGCTGTTATTTTAAAAGAGCTGTCAGATTTTGTGTTTAAATGACTACAAGTTTCACTCTTAGATTTCAGTTCAGTATTTGCTCGTTTCAGGGAATAGGTTTAATTTGACCTTGGTTACATCCTTGAAAAATGTGAACTTTATTTTCTATTGGGAGAAGTCACTTAAGTGACTACAGGCAAAAAGTTCATACTGGGCCCAGGCAAAGTTGCTCACAAAGGAGCCTAGGTGCCTTTTTTTACCTACCAAGTTGCCTCCTATTCTGCCTCATAGCTTTCCCTATAAATGTAACCTTCAAAGGCAAAGGTGAGGTCAGGAGGAGGCAACTAACATATGCTGAATTACTACTTAACCAAAAGTTATTGCCTAAGTCTTACCCTCTATTTACCAGTAGGCTGTCATATACAGATGTCAGTCCTGTGTAAAACCCTGAGACCTCAAGATATCAGGCAACTTTGTATGGTCAGTAGGTAGCTGAGTCAGTATTTAGTCGAGTCTGTCTGGTCCCACATCAATGTTCTTTGGAGCTCATATATAGTCTTCACAAGCAATACTAATGCTGGAAGTGTAGCTTATCTAGTAGCAGCTCTGACTACTATATAGGGATTTTGAGGCCAGCTTAGATTATTAGATTATATGAAACTCTGTCTCTAAAACCAAACAAATAATAGTTTTTCTTCTATAAAAGGAAAATTTCCTGTCCACTGATATCACAGTGGTAAAAGTGTCTCCAGTTTCTTGACCCTTTGACTTTAGGCTTTGTTGATTCCAGTTGAGGGGTTGTAATAGGTAACATTTCTGTCCAGTGAAATGTCTCTGCCCTTCATGGTGACCCATAGCTGCTTCTCGATGTCTTCTCAATCCCCAACATCAGTAGCTAAGCCAACAGAAGTGCTAGGATCAGTAAATATCACTTCTTCCTGCTAATGGAGAGGGAAATATTTACAATTCTCTTCATAAAATATTTACCAGGTTCTTATGTAATTTGTTGATAACAAACAGCTTTCAGCTAACTGAGGTGATGAGCAATCCTGGTAGACAGATGGGACCAGTAACAAACTCCTGAGTAGAAAAATGCTTTCTGAGGAACAGCACTTAGGAAAGCAATTCCAAGCAGAGAACTGGACCCAAGATGATAGCAGGAGTCCAAGTTTTAAGGATGATTTCATTTCTTTGAGAGTTCTATTTTGTTTCTTTCCTTCTTGATGCAGAATTTCTCTGACATTCCCCATCATGAATCTCTTTTGTAGAACCTGTATCTGCCATAAGCCCCATTGTTCAATTATTTAAGACAGAAGGGGATTAAAGGCTGTCTTTGTTCACTTTACTGTTTTTCACACACCCAACCCACGGGTACATGTCATTTTATTGCAAAATAATCCTTAGAGGCCTAGGTTGCCATTGCTTCCCAAGAAGAGACAGTTGATCTCCAGTTCAGATTTTATAAGTAGTTGGTATTGACTTCTTTGCTCTGCAGTGAACCATATGCTGAATTTTTAATTAAAAGTGTTTTACAAAGATAATTCCCCTGCAGTGACACCTTCTGCCTGTCTGTAACTGGATGCACATTGCTCTCCTGCAGCAGGCCAGTTATGTAAGCTACTTATGGGCTCTTGCTCCAGTGTGCTCTGCCTAGAACATCAGATCAATCTTCGCCAGAGCTTCTGTGGTTGTTTTCATTACCCACCACATTTATTTTCTCAAGACTTTCTACTTTCACCCAGATTGCTTGAAAAGAGATTGAGAACCACAGTGAAGGTGAGCTTTGATGTCAGGTGCCCCCAAGACCAGTGGAATGACCTTCCCTGTGCTAACATTTTAGACTAGCTTCTTCTTTTCTTCTCTACATGTGCACTGTGCAGGGTTTAAAGCATAGACCATTAGCAAATAAAGCTACGATTATTGTTGTATTCTAGTTTCCAAAGGCTTCCTTTAGGTTTTACTGTTTTTTTTTCCAGGAGTGGCTTTTGCCCTTAAAACAGATTCCTGAGCAGGAAGTGATGGAGAAACAAATGAGAGATTCCCAATCCTCTCTATGAATATTAGGCTGCATGTTAATAATTTTAGGTAAGATAGGAATATTATGGTAAGTTGTAATGGTGTGAATAAAAACAGTCCTATAGGTCCATAGGGAGTGGCAGTGTTAGGAGACATGGCCTCGGTTGAGAAGGTGTGACTTTTGTGGAGGAGGTGTGTCACTAGGGGATAGGCATTGAGGTCTCAGATGCTCGAGCCAATTCTCTTCTTCTTGCTGCTTGCAGATCAAGAAGTAGAACTCAGCTTCTCCAGCACCCTGTTTATTTCCATACCACCAAGCTTCCCACTATGATGATAATAGACTAACCCCCTGAACTGTAAGCTGGCCCTAATTAAATGTTGTCCTTTATATAAGTTGCCACAGTCACGGAGTTCTTTCTTTGGAACCAGCTGGCTAAACTGTCATCATAGCAGAATGTTTGTTTTGGCCACTTTGTGACTACCTGGCAGAAACTCTGTTTCAGTTATGAGGTTCACTGTATTCATGACAACTGCTGAAGAGATGACTACTGATTCCAGAAGGCTTTGTGCCAGTCACGGCTGCTCTGGACAGCTTACACCAGTTCTGGAAGAATTCACTTTGACCTTGGCAAACCTCAGTGAACACTAGATTCCCTACACTTGCTCAGGATGGCTCCATCCTTCTTACAGAGATTCTCACTCAGGCCTGGGGTGGGATGAGTACTTCTCTGATGGCTCAACACAATGCTTGTGATTGGCAGAAGGGCATGTGTACATGTTGGAAGCTTGTGACTGGCTCACATTGGTGGTCGTTCTTTGTGCATATGTGAAGCTTGTGATCGATGGAACTTGTATCTACTCATAAACCATATCATCTCCAGGCTACATAAATAGACTATTTAATCCCCTTTCAATTAACCCTGGAAATTACTCTCCTGAGCACTGACCTAGGTTCTTCTCTTCATGGTCTCTTCATGGTCTTATCACTGACTTGTGGTATTTATTATAAGTAGATCTGATTGAGCTGATAACATGTAGAACACATAGAAACTGGAGCTTTCAGCAGCAGTAACAGCAGCAGTAGCAAGAAGGTGGCTGGAGAATTTAAGAATGATCAAGAGTAGATATTACACAGAGCTGAGATGAGAGACTACAGATGAATTAAGGCAAGCGACTATACAGAGCTGAAACTGTGAGCTGGGGTCACTTGAAAGGTTCTAAAAAGCTGTCAAGGGTTACAAAGTAAAGGATTCTATATCAGAAGCTGAATAGCTGTGATGTTAGTTACTGTTGAGAGCCATGTGTTCTGACACCTGAAGCTTGAGAGTTGTAACACTAGCTGCTGGGTGCAGAGGCAGTGGTGTTCAAAGCCCAAACCAAGAGACTCTGACATGAGTAACTTTTGCCATAAAGGTCTAGCTCTGAAGCAGTGCAGCTCTATAAACCTTAGGTTCTCAGGGATTGGAGTTATGAGTTTCTGAATCTGAAAATCTGGACTGTAAAACTCTGGCATTCAAGAGCTTGGGACTGCCAACTCAGGAAACTGTCTCCTGTCATTCATGATTTCCATCCATTTAAAGCACAGGAACTCTGGGCCAGCCATTCATGACTTGGCAGAAAGAGATCATAGTAAGCAAAGGGGATTCATTCATTCATTCATTCATTCATTCATTCTCTCTTTCATTAATAAACTTGCTTTTTAACAAATATATATATATATATGCATTCTAATTACTCCCATCCCTATCCTCTATTTTATATCTTCTATCCTTGTTGACCCATCTCTGATCCTTAAAAATTTCTATCTCACATTCATGTGATTTTTTTTCTCTGTGAATCATTTTATTTAATCAAGGCCATCTGTGGGACTATAGGTTTGAGATACTGGGTTCTTATGTCCACATCAATTCCTTATTCTCAAGGGTTATTTTTGTTGTTGTTTGTCTTCTATTGGTCTAAATGTGGTTAAACCTGAGAGAGATAAGCTTAAACATGAAGCAGACTAGTCATACAATAGTTACTTTATTCAGAGCATCAGACAATTTATACTCCTGGGTAAAGAAGAGTCTTGGAAGTGAAATACACAAAACAAGTTGCACTTGTTAAAAACATGTTTTCCCATAGAAACATATAAATAAAACAATATCCAGTTGTAATGATTAACCTAAAGTAAACTCAATCCTATAAACTACATCAGGGAGAAGCACGAAAATACATCCCCAAAACAATTTCGTGTTTTTGAAGAAACCAAGGTAATTCAGTCATTCTTGGACCCTGTTCTAATACTCGGCTACAATTAAACATTAAAAAATGGTCTCATTGTGCCAGGGTGGGGGATTCTCAGGGGACCTCCTATTCAGATTCATAGGAGAAGGGGAGGAGGGATTGTGAAAAAGGGTGACTAATGATTCTTTACTGATCATATATTCTGTAACGTTAATGTTAAGAGAGGTACAGTATGTGTTAGTGGTTTTACACTGCTATGTATATTCTGTGATAGTCGAGAGGGATAGCTTGTTTCATCCTACCCTTTTTACTTTATCCATGCTCCCAACTCTCTTCCAAGATAGATGTCTTTTCCCATTCTCCAAATGAGGACTGACTTTATGTCAGAATGCTAGTTGGTACACTAGGGAGCTAATGGTAACATGAATGTTCAGGTAGGTTGACTAAAAGTCCATGCCCATTATTTTTACCATAGTTCATTTCCTTTCATGAAGGATTGTTTTTGAATTCAGTTCCTTGGGGAACTTGAGGTTCAAGATTTTAAGGGATGGCCTAATCACTGAAGCTAAGAATATTTAAAGAATGCTGTGTGCTATGCTTCTAACATAGGGCAGATAATATCCTAGAGAAAGCTTTCAAGATGAGGCATATTGTCTAATTGAAACTTTATTTTTAAGTGCCTCTCTAGTTGCCAGTGGGGATTTCGTAGTTCTTATTTCCAGGTAGCAGTGGGAGTTTGAATAGAGCACTGAGCCCGGGATAATCTGTACAAAGAGAAGGAAAAACAATCTCATAAAAGGATGCCATCAATTCAGGGCACACTGATTGGAAATCTACTATTACTCTTGATCAATTTACAAGGAACAGGCTTGTTAACAAAATTAATAGCATATAAAATTGCCAAGGTTTCTTTAGCTACTCAAGAAAGCTGCCTTTTCAACCAGAAAATTCTTTCTAATGGTTCACTGAAGCATAGCCTCTAAGCAGATTCTATGGTTCTTTAAAGTTATCAAATAGAATTTTTCTTTGTCTATCATCAATTTGTATTAATGAGGGGGTAGAAATGCATTTGCATATGTGACATGTTTTAAAACTCATATGACTGTGGGAGCTGAGGCTTCATATAGTCTTCATTTTTAGTCACTCTGGTCCCTCCTGAGCCCCTTCCCAGAATCTGTAGAAAGATATAGCAGCCTGCTTGCTCACTTTACAGGCTATGGATTTCAACACATTTCCTATGTGTTGCTAGAAGGATCCATGTAATTAAATGCAGGAGTTTAGGGAGTACTCCGCACTCCTGTATAGGATAGGGTGGCATGTTAAAATAAGGCCTTTTAAAAAACTCTTTGCTATAGTGGCCTTTGAAGATATGATTGAATGTATTGCCACCGCTTTGAGATTTGGTCAGTGAGTGGTAGAGTCCTCTTACAGTGAGCCTGGTTAAAGGCCTGTGGCTGAGGGCATATAGGCCCTAGAGGGTAATCATACTGTTATTTTACTAATAGACATGTTGTCAAACTGCCTCCTAAATATTTATGTTCATACCAGCAGAATAGTGCTGTCCTTAGCCTTGGTCAAACAATTCTTCAAACAGTGGGTAATGCAGTAACTCATGGCCCACTAAGGTTCTGAAAATAAGTTATGTTGCATGTTCAGCCCTCAATGGGATATCTACATTGCCCTTTCCTAGGCTCAAAGAACATAATGGAAAAGGCCAGCAGAAAGAATGAGCTGCATGATTGGGAAGAGGGCTGTGAAACTTGTCTTCTAGGCATGAAATGACTTTGTCATCAATAAACTCATAGCATCTATAGTTACCTGCACAGGACCTTTGCAAGAATGGACCCCATAAACTTCTGGGCATGAATGCAGAGGCCTTCATAAGGTCTATTCTTTTTTCAGAGAGCTATCGGGAGTTGGTGGCTTCTGCAGAAAGATGAATCAATCCTTCCGTGGTATAGCCACTAGTTGGTTACCCATAATCCAGTCGAAGTTATGCAGCATGTTCATGTTGGCAGCCCTGGTGCAACACAGTGAGTGGCAAAACAGAATCAAAAACAAAAATAAAACAACAAGAAAGGCAGGATGGTAGGATGCAGATTTGTTTGGAGCGTGGGGATAGTGGGTGTGAGCAGTATATTGTATACATGCTTGAAGCTGTCAAGGGGCAAATTAAAAATAAAAAGACAAGAGATCGAGAAAGAACTGTCACAGTATGAAAGTTGCTATTCATCAGCCAGAAAGTGGCCCTCATTAGATGCTGACTAGACTATAAAACTTCCTAGACTTATTCCACAAGAAATAAATATTTGCTGTTTAGTCAACCCAATGTGTGATATTTTTCTCCTATAAGTTGTAACCAAGTAAGACATGCTGTCACTTTGCCTTTTCAGATTTTCTTTTGAGTCTGTAGAGGCCAATCTTGGAAAGATTTGATAAGAATTTCCCTGTTTATCTAATTTGAATATTAGTTGTTTTTCGTGGCTGCTATGAAAAACTTATATGGCAAGATTTAAGGGAGGAAGGATTCATTTAGGCTCAAGGTATTTAGTCCATTACTGAAAAAAAAAAAAACCCATGGTGGTGTGAGCATAGAATGGCAGCTCACATTGCATCCACAGTCAGGAGGCACACAAAGATGAATGAATCCTGACTTCTGCCCTTTTGCCTTTCACTTAGTCTGGGACCTCAGTCGACATTCAGCATAGTTGAATTTTTTTTTTTCTAGAAAAAACCTTTACCAACATGTTCAGAGGTGTATTTCTAGGCAATTCTAAATCCCTCTAAGTCAATAATGTATATTGCCCATGACTCTGTATATGTAATGATAAAAATGTGCACATAAGAGGTAAGGATAGTGCAGTGATACGTTGTTATATTTAATGCTAATCGATGTTATATTTTATGAGGCTTTATCTGTATTGGTAGCAATTTATACATACGTTTTAATATTTAGATTCCCTTTAACCTTTGGAATATAAAAGTTAGTAATCATAAGAGACATAGATGTCTTAGACTTTACCCCCACTAGAAATAGCATTTCCTGCTATAGCCTATAAAAGTGGCTGTTTCGTTCTATCTTGACTACATCTTGAGTTCCCCAAGGATGAGGAAACTCTCATTCACAGGCAACCCACATAAGTGCTGAGCAGCGCTGAGTGACAGAAAGCTCTTTTTCCACATGCTGGCATTTCCTTTTCTTAATCTGCACCCACAAGCCCTTCATGATGATTTATAGGAATAACTTAGGAACTGATACAAATTCATGCTTATCCCTGGGAAATGACTGGCAGTGTCCAGTGGGTCCTATATCTGACTAAATGTTATGTTCTTCAGATCCATTCCAGTGCATAAGAGCTGTTGTTCATAAAATATTATAATGCAGAGGAGGGTTCAGAACATCTGATAGACACTCAAGAGCATGTGCACAGTAGGTCTTGATAGATATTTCAGGCTTGTTAATTCGCTAGGTTTTAGATGTATTGAGATATTGAGAGGGTACCTAGGACACTGGCGAATAAGACATATATTACAATACTTATTTGTGTCATGGGCAGACAGATAGGCCACAGCATTGCAGAGTCTCTGAAGAGAATCAGAGCCCATGTAGCAAATAGAAGCCTCTTTGGCTGTCTGATGGTGGCTGAAATCTTACAAGAGGAGCCAGCAGCTAGACTCTAATTCCCTGGTAGGAATTCCCAATAGATCCAATGCCCACTTTCATGCTAACTTATTTACCAGGTGAGAAATCTGGCACCAGGGATCCTCTGTTAGCTAAGGACTCATGGACAATGCCTCCACTGAATGTCTGTCACACTGTGAAAGAGGGAAGGTGGCTGGGAGAACCATAGCTGAACTCTAACATAAATTGTATATATAGCAAACACAAGTAGGAAAGATTCAGGGAAGAAAAATTCATGCCTGCAGAGGTGTAATCCGCAAAAAGCAGGTGCACAAAGGTTAGAGTGAAAAAGGTCATCTCAGTGCTCGTATTTGCTGTAGAGAAAGAAAAATAGTGAATGCACTACACAGAAATGAGTGTGGGCCACCAGGGTGAGGTCAGGCCTCTGTAACCCACTGTTCGGGCAGAAGTGAATATATACTAAAAGCATGCTTGTGCTTCCTTTCTCTGGCTGTCAGATTGTTGGAAGAATGGATCCTACCCAATAAGTTAGAATTTCCCCTAAAATCTTTCACTGGGAGTAGAAATGGCTAAAGCTATGATAGACATCAAGTGGGAAAAATTGTCAGAGAGGTTCTCTCCTAGAAAAGGCTTTATAATTTGTCACATGACCTTGTGGGAGAGATCTCTGAACTGACCCAGTGATAGGCAGGGGGCTTAGTGTTTCTTGACTAGAGGGCACTGCCTTCCACAGATCAAAGGCTAACAGTAGAATGGGGGTCAACGGAAACATTTGCTGTACAGAGATTTAGAAGCAGCAAATCAATGATGACAAAAACTCGGGCGACACTCTGAACCCAAGGGCATGGCAACATGAACCCATTTACTGATTCTTGATTCCTGATTTAGTGAAAAATTGCTATTTCATTTAACTCAGTCCCTATTAAAGTTAAGTGAAATGACAGTTCTCTTCATTCTCTCTGGATAGGATGCAAACACCTCCCATAGCTCTGGCCTTCCATGTGGTTGGTGAAACTAAGAGCAAGGGATCAAGACATTTCATTATTTTCTAATCATGTAAATTTTACTTGTCATTTGGGAGGGTTGACAGTAAAAAAAAAAAATCATAAAATTAGTGAATCTGCAGGCAAAACCTCTAAATATTTGTAGAATGTTAACGGACCATATTCAGATGTTAATATGACCTTTGAAACATCTTATCTGGCATTTCAAGAGCTCCATACTGCATAACTTATTTGGAATAGTGTGTGGGAGGAAAATCGCAATAAGTCATTTTGTGTTTGGAAAAGAAGGAAAAGCACACTAATTGTACAGAACAGGAAAGGCCCTTTGAAAGATGTCCTTCTCTTGCCTTTGTTTGAGGCTAATTATGTACTTTTAAAGGTACTTCTCACAGGAATGGTTTTTGATTCATGAGTTATTTTCGTATGCATATTTTGCCCCTCCAGATATTTGCCATATTGCTAAGGAAATAGTTACCAAAGGCAGCATTTCTTTGCACACCAAGGCTCTTTTAATTCTTAGGAACAATATAACCATAAGACAGACTTGAAAAGATGAAAAAAAAAAACCCTCCATTCTTACATAAATTCTTACATAAATTTTCAGCTCATACTTCTCCTTTTTATTTAAGATATTTTCAAAAATTATATTCTCATATGGTTGTATATAATGTCTGGCAGGAGGCTGGTCAGAGTGTGAAGTTGCAGCATGCAACAGTGTCCCTTTCCTCTGTGGATCATATGTCTTCTTTGTGAGAAGAGTAAATGATTACAGTACTAGTTTTATTTCAGAAAGCAAAGATGTCTACTTTTTATAAAAGTAGACATGCACTATCCAATTCTTTGAAAAATGTTTTCTGTTTTACTTGATTCCTTGCCCATGGCCATTGCCTCCTCTTTTTTATCTTACCATGGGACCCCTGGTTGTACATCATCCAAACTTCCATGAAAAGATTAGGTTAAGATTTCTTATTATACTATTGAAATAACCTAGTTCTCCACTCCTATTCCTCAGAGTCTTAGGGCCTTCATTTTATCTGAGTAGATAAGGTGAAGCTTCACTTCTCAGAACATGGGTAGGATGCCTTTGCACTGGGTATCACACAGTATGCTCCTGATATAATAGTGCTGTTAGGGTTAATGTCACTTGTCACCTGCTACAGAGAAAACAATTCACTAAAGACAAAAGAACAAGAAATATTTCTTTTCCTAATGAAAAAGGAGAGATAAAAGGTATTTGATGTTGTTGCCTGAAAATAGAGGAACCTATAAGGAATACATGAAGAAGCTAATGGACTTTCTTGAATCACAGTCAGGAGAATTCTTTCTAAAAGTCACTTCCTGTGAGATAATGAAGAGCTATGTTCAGGGCCACCCCAATCTCTATGCTGTCTCAGTTTTGGTGGCAGAAATGATTTGTGGCTTCTACTTCATTAGTAATGTTTCTCCTTTTATTTTCAGACTTCATTGATATGGTTATTTATGTCCAAGATGAAAGTGGATTATCAGGCAGAATGTAAAGTGAAGATAGAAGTGAAAACAATAAAGCTGGATGATTGGACCTATTTATATTTTGTAAAATAGTCTGATTACAACAATGGTTGAATATGAAATTATGTTATTGCCAAGATTAATCTAGCACTTTGTTTTATCTTTCTTATCTTAAATAAATTTAAATGCAATCTCTTGAACAGCCAAGGTGGCTAGTTTACTTGTCTGTGGAAACTGAATTTTAACCACAACAAAGACTTCTATTTGTATGGCTTTGATTTCTTTTCAACTTATCTCATTACAACTGGTTCTAACAAGTCTTACTTTGTTGGGAGCCGACTTTAAGCAAAAAGCGGCTAGAAAGCAGCTATCAGCTTTACAGCCATCTTGAGCCATATACCCTGACATGAGACTTGGTTTTCAACAGCCTACAACAGCTGAAGCACACTCTGATATCCCATATAGCTTGTTTTGCTGTTAAGTGCCCCCAGCTGCAAGGAGCACGTGGTATCCATGCCTACAAGGCATGCGGTGCACGTGTTGTCCATGTGCTATCTACGCCATATATGCCTGTAAGGTGCATGTGCTGTCCACGCCTGTAAGGCTTACGTCATATCCACACCTGCAAGGCACGTGGTATCTACGCGCCTACAAGGCACATGGCAAAAGCCTATAAATACCCAGGATTTCCTTGTTGTAAGTGTATATGTATGTGTGTGTGTGTGAGTGTGTGGTGTAGTAGTAGTAGGTGTAGTGGTGTGTGTATGGTGGAGACAGTAAAGAAGATGTTACAGATCCTCTGGCTTGTCTCTATTCTTCGAGGCTCTTCCCGTTCTTCCCCCCACTCTCTCTCTTGCTAAACCCGGACCTGCAGAACAGACTGGGCCGCTATAGTTTGGCCCCCAAATGTGGGCAAGAGTGGTCCATTACAGTTAGCTCAGGGCCTTTACAGTTTACAGCTAAGGGTTTGTACAGTTTGGCGGCAAGCATGGGGCAGAAAGGTCTTTTACAGTTTGGCGCCAAGCATAGGGCAGCTCAGGGCTTTTACACTAACAAGTCTTATTTCATAGTTACTAAAACCTAAAGCTAATGTGTGAAGTCTAGAAAATGAGCTAATTTCAATGGAAAGAGAAAAACAATATTCAAGTTTGCTTTTACTTGGTATAGAAAAGCATTTATTTCACTTATCCTTCCAGGTCACAACCCATCCTTGATGGAAGCCAGGGCAAGAATCAAACAGGAACGGAAGCAAAAATCATGGAAAGAGCTTTTTTTTGTTTGTCTGTAAACTAGCTTACTTATACAGCAGCTTAGAAATCACTAGCCTAGGGATGGTACCACCCATAGTGGGCTAGACTCTCTTACATATTGGCAATCATGGCAATGACTCATAGGCATTTCCACAGGCTAATCTACTAGAGGCATTTTTTAAAAGTTTGAAGTTCCCTCTTTCTAGATGACTATAGATGGTATCACATTGACACTAAAAACTAGCCAGGATATGAAAATAAGACCATTACTAATGAAAGGCAAGAGATTTAAATTATTTGGTATCTTAGGCTATACAATATGACAAACATCTTCAGCTGAGTCATAACCCCAACCTCCTTAAAGTTTGAGTTGTATCTAACTAACTTTGCAGTTATTTTGTACTTTTTAATTTTAAGCAGTCTAGGTTATAACAGGGACTCTTATCTATAGGCTACAGAAATCATAATGATCATGTACTTCCTAAATCACTTAATGTTTAAAGGAAATGATGGTCAGAATGTTTGATGGTGAATAACAGAAATCTATTATACTACCTTAAAAATGAAGAGATGATTCATTAAGAAGACCGAGAGATTGCTCCAGTAACATGAATAGGATGGATACAATACTTGAGTAATCTCTTTAAGTCTCTGTGCTAGCCTTTGCTTTCTGTTAGTTTTCGCCTTCAGTCTACTTTTATGTAGAAAATTCTTAGCTTGGTGGGATAACATATACCTGTGACCCTACACTTCGGAGGCTGAGAGAAGAGGACTGTAGTTAGAGGACAGCCTGAATTATATAGCAAGACTTTGATGTAAAACAAATAGAAGACAATACTTACTAATTCTTGATTCCTGTATGGGACTTAAAGCTGAAATTTCAGAAAATCTATAGTGTCTGTTCATGGCATAAGGAAAATCCAATAAGGACATTGATTGGCCTGGAATCATATGACACTTCAATAGAGGCCTATGTGTTGCTTGGATATTGCAAGTGTAAGCATCTAACTGAATGCAGAATAGATTTTTTATAGGAAAGAAGGAAAAAAATTAATGCACAGTGGTAAAGGATATAACAGGTATGATTACAATTTTAAAAATCACTGAATCTGCTCCTGCCTCCCTAAAATTTGGGAATATCAACTCATGTACACATGCGCACACAGCACATCCTTTCACTAATTATCTTTTTTTTTTCTCATCTAAGAAACACACTATGGTGGTTAACGTTATATCACCATGACTGGGCTGAGAGATGCCCAGATTGCTGTGTAAGCCTGTGGAGGTGTTTCAAGAAAAGATTAGACTTGAAGTCAATGAACTATGCTAAACCTACAGTCTTTTCCAGTATGAATATGTCTCATCTCGTAGACTGAAGGCCTGCATAGAACAGTAACAGTTGAGCCAGGGTGGTTTGATTTTCTGTGCTGGAACTCAGATATACATTTTGTCTTTTCTCTAATGTAAATGCTTCTGGCCCTTGGGCCTTCAGATGTTTCCAATAATTGAGGCATGCCATCAACTCATCTGATTCTTAGGCTGTGGCTAAAGAATAGCAGTGGCTTTCCTGGTTCTCTAGTGTATAGAATGCAGAACATAGTGTTCTAAGCCCCCACAACTGTGTGAGCTGATTCCATACCTATTTTTATCTCCATTTTAAGTATATTATTTCAGATTTGTTTAGGCAAAATGTTTTGTAAAAATAAGCTGGTTTTAACATGTTAATTTATATTGTAAAAAAGTATTGGTACCTGGGACACAGAAACAGCTTTGTATCTCCACATTACTATAAGTTTCAAGAAATCATGTTTAAGAAGGAATCAGTTCATTTTATGAGCTACTTATCCCAGAATATGTCATTGGAAAATGAAACGCAAAATGTCTCCTGTTTTCATTCATGTCACATACAACAGTACTAAGCAGAATAGGAATGTGAATGGAGACTTGGTATCACCTTAGAAATACATTACCATGAATCCTGTAATTCAACCATGACGCAGAGCCTCCCATCTGCTTCCTATTTCAGCTTCTGGTGCCAAACCTTTTCTGCAATGTTATTAGGAAACATTTGGCATGTGTTTTATAGCAGTTGTATTTAATGCACTTTTTAATCAGACATAAAAATAATGATGTCAGTTCAGCAAGAAATATTTTCACAGTGAATCCATTTTGGCTCTTGGTGATTGTCCCCTTAATTTCTTATTATGCGATATAAATAATTTGTCAATTAATTTTAGAAGTTTGTCAAGGGGAAAAAGTCAATGTATTTTGATGCCCTTAGGACTTGAGGGGCCAAATGCAGCAACCCTGTGTGATCGGCAGAGGGCAATGTGCAAGAGTAGCGGATTTCAGGTATCTTTAGTAGGGGAGGCTGTGTCTGCAAGTTCCCTAGTAATAGTCTTTTTCTGATGCAGGCTGGTGGCTCAGAGATGCTGATGGCTGGATTTTTGTTTCCATTTCATAAATAACTAGACTAAAGTCTCAGCGTGGTTTGAAGTTTGTTCTGGGTTATACAAACAGTTGAAGGGAAGAGAAGAGTCAAGCCCGTGTTCTTTCTCAATGTACTGTTACTACACACAGAACGGTAAAAATTATATTTACAAGGATCTGTGTAAGGGCTAAGGAACAGTAGAAAATGGAGATTCATTCAAAAGAGAGTTTCTAGCCTTATTTTTTGAGCTGGATAGAGTACAAGAGTATTCAGCTTGGGGTTTCCAATAGGTAAAGCCTGTGTTTGTTTCTTCATTCACTGGATTTGTCCATTTCTAGGGTTTAAATGTTATATGTTGCCTTTTGTACCTCAGAGGTGTGAGACCTAGATCAGAGCCACAATTCAGGGTAGTAGTCCTGGCAGAACCTAAGCCCTGGTACCCCTGAGAGTCAATATATCCTCTCATGTGGCTTTGTTTTTGTCTGAGGACTTATCATCAGTTGCCTTTACTGTCCTCTTTTTTCCTTCCTTCCTTCCTTCCTTCCTTCCTTCCTTCCTTCCTTCCTTCCTTCCTTCTTGTTTTCTTTCTTTCTTTTGGCCTTTTTTTTTTTTAAACATACTGTCCTCTCTTAGACAGTGATGCTGAGATGCATAGATATTACATGTCTCTCTTACCATTGAACACAGTTATCTGTGTTTCCTGAATGGGGAGCTCTGGTCATTCTTCCCGTAGAAGCCAGTCAAGTCACAGTTGAGTATCAAACCTTACTTCTATCAGCATCTTTACTGCTGAGTGTCAGCTTTATCCTCTGAGAATCATCTCAGGATGAACAATTTCTATGTTCTATTTCATTCTCTTTAGAAAAATGTGTGGTTTCTGGATGTCAGCCTTCCCTGATAGAAAATGATGTGCTGTATTCATCCCTAGCTCTGTGAGTAACTTTCAAAATGTGTACTATCAAAGCAGTATAAATGAAGGACTGTTTGTTACCCCCTGCCTTCTTGATGTAGCCTACCTGTTCATCTTCAGCTTATTTCTGTCAGATGTTTTCTTACCAATGCCATATCTTTACCTTCCTTGTCTTTAGACTATAAGAAATGTGTGATGGAACATGGTTTTGTTTGCTTTCTTTATTTTACCATTCAATAAGTCTTGTATGCAAGTGAGGTAAAGAAGTGACATTCTTACTGCTGTGGCAATGTTGTCCAACAGCTCGTGACACCTTCAATTCTATCTTCTGCAAGTGCCTTTGCTTAATTTTGAAGATTATATGCACCAACCTGTTTCCTGCCCCATCACTATGGCCCCTCCCCTACTTCACATGGACACCTGGTATGTCTTTGCTTTTCCACTTTATTTTAGTTGAATCATTATAGTCAATCACATAGTTAAGTCTTTTGGCACAGTAAAATAAGCTCTTGGTTGATGCAGGAATAAGCACCCTTTATATTTCCCTAGAAAATGATGGTCATTATGCTATTTGTGGGCTTATTTCCAGAGACAGATCCCAAACTTCATTTCTCATCCTCTTCTGCTATGAGATCTATTTCCTGGTAGAAAGAATCAGACCTTTTATTTCTCTGACTGATCTACAATTTCTTTTTGTGAGGACTTTGGAACCAACATAGTCTGAGTTTCATGGTTGCCCATCTGGGATGCTCAGAAGTCTGGATGATGTAGCCACTTTCCCTCAAAATTTCTTCTTTGCCCCAAGCCTTATCTTATTTCTACCTCAACTTTTAGTAAGTTGCAATGATGAACTCACCAAAAACCTTTCACCTGCTCTTTCCACATCTCTTGTTCTTGAAAATATTCTTATGGGATTCTAGTTTCTAAGTTTAGTTTCTTAGTGGAGGGGTAGACATACCCCTCTCACTACATCTTTGTTAGGCTCATCTTAGTACCCTCTGCACCAAATAGAATTAAAACTAACTCATTATCTTGGTTTGCCTCTGGCTTTCTTAGCAAGTTGCTTCCCCTGAGATTCTCACCTTGGTTGTAGGTCCCACTATCCAGTTAGTAATTGACGAATGCAGGAAGCTCTTGATTGAGGATATATTAATCTATTGATGGGCATGTTGATTCAATTTCCTTGCTGTTATAAATACAGCGGCAATTAAATGTTTTTCTTTTAATCATTTCACCTGCAAAGGGTCTATTTTTGATCCACTTTACATTTTCTCCTTATGAGAAATAAGCTCTTCTTAGCCGTAGCAATTATTAATAGTTCTTAACACTAAAGACTGATTCATCTCATGTAATAAGAACCTCTTTTCTTTTTCTAGAAAAATTTTAGGCTCTTCTCCAGCAGATGAAGTTCACTTCATGCTGCAGTTAGGAAAACTTCTTGATTTTTTGACTATAGATTAGGTAATCAAAAATCTTTAAAAAACCTATGCTTTCCTTTTTCTATCTTCATGTTTCCTCATCTGTCTAAAAGGACCTTAGACCTCAGAGCTGGCCTTTTTGGTTTACAAGAACAATGGCTTCTCCTCCCATCTCTTAGAAAGAATGAACATGGAGTCACCTATTGATGGATCAGGTTACTTGGTGAGGGGCCGTGTCTTTTCATACCCCTGCCAGAGAAATGTTATAACGGTTGATTTCCACTGCTGTGGGTATTGCTCCAACTGCCATAGTGTGGCTCCGTGGGAGAAGAATGTAGTCAGGACTCAGTATACTGAGGTGCCTGTAATTGTCACCAGGCTTAACTTTCAGTATTGTCCCTTTTGTTGAAATCTAATAAATTTCTGTTTTTGTTTTCCTGAAGCTCTGCAGAGGCAATATTGGTACATATCACTTGGGGTTATACGGGGTGGAAAATGAGCACACTTAGAGCAGACCATGAACAAATCTGACATGCCAGGGCTTTATATTTCTTTTTTCAAGTTAAAATATTTTAGAAACTTTTGATAAAAGCAGGTGGCTGTATCAATTGAATATGGATTTCTGGAAATAGACATTGGGAATTTGTATTTCTCCAGATCACCTCCAGTGATTCTAAAGTAATGTTTTATTGAGAAGCATTGCATTAGGACTAAAGTTTAACTTCCAAGGTTGTAGAAAACCATAGAGAAGTTGAGCACTGGATATTGCAAACTGTTATTATTTGTTGAATGTGAAAAATGACAGTTTGACCAAGTTGTCTTATGGTCTAAAAGCACAAATGTCACCCCTCCAGAATTCCCAGGATACCCTACCCTATCTGTCCACCTTTGCCTATAAATGTTCCAGCTTCTTCTCATTTCTTTGGTATAAATGTGTGAGAAGATATTTGACAAGAAAATTTTCCTAAGTTAAACTAGCTTCCCTTTGAAAATAAATATGAGTCAGTTTCTACCTCATGTTCTAAAGAAAACCAATTTCCTTTAAACTCTGTATTCTGAACATTTGAGTAAAATATATTAAGTATAGTATGTGAAATATATAAAATGATATATACTTCTTGAGCAAACACAACATATTGGGCTGAGGGAAATAAAAAGTCCAGCTTGGTGGAAATCTGTGAGAAGTAAATGAATAGCCTTAAAAACCCCTAATGTATAAAGCAGGGGAGGTAGTCTAGTTGGTAAAATATTTGCCTTGTAAATACCACAAGAACCTAAGTTTGATCCCTGAAATCTGCAAGAAAAAAAGCTAGGCATGTTGGTGTCACTTTTATTTATTGAAAAAAAATGTCACACAATATATTCTGATCATGTTTTTTCCCCTTTCCAAACTCCTCCCTGATCTTACTCCCTCCTTTACTCTACCTCTTCCATACCTTTTCTTTCTGTCTTTGAAAAACAAACAACACACACACACATACACACACACACACACACACACACACACACACACACACACACACACCCCACAAGCTAGGGAGGCAAAGAGGGGGATCAGTGGTTCTCACTGACCAGCCTGGTAAGTTTTAGGCCAGTGATAGACTCTTCTCAAAAACAAGGTAGATGGCATCTGAAGAATGACATTTGAGGCTGTTTTCTGGCCTCCATATGAACACACACACACACACACACACACACACACAGAGGCGTGCATGTACGCACACACGCATGCACACATGCATGTGCGTACACACACACACACAAATACGCATGCACACAAACACACACACAAACACATGTGCATGCACATGCACACACAGATGCACTTGCACACAGACACACACATTTACACACATACGCATGTACAGACATTCTCACACACAATAGTAATATACTTTGAGTAATATGGAAACTACTGGACAATTGGACTAGTTGATGATCAACAGAAGGAGGAAAGTGAAACAGGCAATTGATTAAAAGATTGGCCAGTAAGGGTGATGTGTGGACCCTGTACCTTAAAGGAAGCCAGACCGACCTTTGCACATGTGGACGTAGGGCAAGGTCTGTGCAGATCGAACAACCAACACCACTCTTATTATCCCAGTGAGTTTTAGAAAACAAGAAAAGCCAGGCCCGGAAGTCTCACTTTCAGGAATGGAAATGATTTAATTTTTAATTTTATAATTTTAAAGTGCATGTTCTACCCTCGTGTCTTTAAAATTAGACATCCTGGAGAGTGCTAAGCTTTACTTCCTACTTTTATAAATACAACCATCTCTCTCTGATGAATCATAAATCAGCAAGGTATTAAGTGTTCAAGGTTAGTTATAGAAAGCCCAGTGCAGTGGCAAATGTAAACACAATTTTTCTTCTTTGCTTATTAATTACTAGATAACAAGTCCAGGCATTACTCAGAGCCAGAGCGGATATGGGGTGTCTTAAAATAGACTATTTTCTTTTGTTAGATTAAAGATTGTAACGGAGGAGGATACAGGCAGCCTCCCTGGTCATAGGGTTGTCTTGAGTCAAATCTGGTAAACTGAGGCCAGGTGTCAGTGAGTCACTCTCTAGTTGCAGTGAGTCACTCTCTCATGCTCTACCTAAGTAAAAAGGAGAACAGATTCATTAAACATGTAATAAGTACTTACCTTTGGGGTCGGATTGCTACAGAGAAGGCATCAACATTACGTACATCCCCTGCCTCTGTGTCTGAGGACATGAGTATACTCTTTCTTTGCTAGTTCTTGCTCTTTAGCAAGCCAGCTGAAAATCAGCTCCTAGAGTCAATACTCTGCCTTAGTTTATGCATATTCCTCTCTGTTTGGCTAGACATCTTAGTTTCATGGGTTTATGATTAGATTGTATTATGATCAAAGATGCTCCTTGTCTATCCAGTTTTTCATATGAGGATTAACAATTATGGGAATATTATTTAGAGCACCGTTTTTGTTTTTTGTTTGCCATCAGGAGATCACTACCTTTGAAAATGAAACAAAAATTTCTGGCTACATTTTATTCATTCTTATTAATCGGTGTATGGTAACTTAACCTCCCTCCTGACTGGAGAGGCTGAGATTTTGAGTGGCTGCTGGTCCTTGGGGCCTGCTTCCTAGAAAGAAAGCTTCTAGGTGTACATGGAGCCATCCTTGGAGGCTGATCATCAGTCAGCAGGGTGTTTGTGATTGTGTGTGTAAGTGAATGCTCAAAACCAGGCAATGGCACCAATGTAGAGTTAGCTGAGGGCCAAGAGAGGATCTCTCACTCTCCATTCAAAAGCAGAAAGGAAACCATCATAAAACCCTGTTGTACTATTTATTTCTCTCTTTGCTATGACTAAACATGACAGAAATAACCACAAGAAGGGAGGGTTCATGTTGGCTTGCAGAAGGTATAGTCAGTCTATCATGACAGAGGATGTGAGGCAGATGGTCAGGCTGCAGCTGTGGTTAGGAAACAGATGAATGCTGGTGTTCAGATCTCCTCTGCTTCCTCCCACCCTCTTTCTCTCTCTCTGTGTGTGTATGAATGTGTGTGTGTGTGTGTGTGTGTGTGTGTGTGTGTGTGTGTGTGTGTCTGTGTGTGTCTGTGTGTGTATGAGTGTGTGTCCATCTGTCTGTGGGCATGTGACCACCTGAGCATGAGCCTTGGTGGCTAGAGATTAGTACTGAATCCCCTCCTCTATTGTTCCCCCTTATTTTGGACACAGGAATTATTACAGAGCCTACAACTCTCTGCTATACTGACTGACCAGCAAGTCTTCAGAATTCTCTAGTCTCAATGTCCATAGAACTGAGGCTACAAGTCCACGCTTCAGTTCTTCACATTTACATGGTTTCCTGGGATTCAAACTCAGTTCCCCATGCTTATTCACTTGATTCACTGGGTCTTGTCTGTGTCCCTCCTTTGTATTCATCCTGTGTCCGCAAGCCAACAGATGGTGCCTAACCATATTTAGGGCCTTCCCATCTCAATCAGTCCAATCTATAGTCTATTCACAGGCTCAACCAGAACTTTGCTTCTGAAATGATTCTTAATCCCATCAAGTCGACAGTGAAGATTAACCATCACACCTGCACCGGATCTTTCTTTGGTGGATTAATGTTGTCTTGTCCTGTATTTAGAACCTTTATGTAATGTATGGTGACTGCTCTTACTGTTCAATACAAGCTCAGGAATACAGTCAGAGAATCTAGCTCCATGGGAAGGGGACACATGCCTTTCCAGAGAAGGTACGCCAAGAGCAGTGTTAAAAAACAAAGTGGTGCCTCAACCCTAAGGAATGACTAATGAGGCACAAGTTCTGGCTGCTAGGAGTCGAGGAGATGAGTAATAGATGCAGGGTAGAAAAGGTGAAGAGTAATGAGGGAGGTCAAAGAGATTTGTCACCAATTGGGGAGGCAGGTCCAAAGCTCATTTTTATTGGCAATCACGGAGCAGCCCGTGGGAATGTGCCAGTTAGCTAGGCTTTAAATGCATATAGTGCGTTTCCCTTTTTTCACCGAGCAGAGAAATAGCCCTATTCCCTCAAGGCCATGCCCAATTGTCAATTTTAGATAGGTGAATTGAGGATATAGATTAGAAAATGCTAAAACTATGCAGTATGGATGAGTTAAATCAGAATAGACATTGTTGGAAGAGGGAGGCAGAATGGGATAAGATGACATTTCCTGAGGGCAGCAGAATGGAGACTGAAAAGAACAGTGTTTTAAAAATGATTGTCCTTAGATTGAGGTAAAACAGATCAAGAAAGTGTGAAAACTCAAGTCAACCTTGAAGATTTATGGAAAGAAGTCGACAATCAGATAGGTAAAATATCTTAACTGGGATGAGGAAGAGGAGTGCCAGCATCGTCCTATGAATGTAACTGGCTCTTCCGTTCAAGCCACCAAAGCTCTGGTAGGGGAGGACAGCACGACTGATATATTTTCTACCAGAATGGAGGGCAGTCATGAGGGTGTGGCTAAAGAATGGCAAGATTCGGTTGGAGGAGAGACTTGGAACAGAGTTTGAAAGCAGCTTGTAGCTCTTTGAAGGACCTTCTTGGTCCAAAAAAGAGGAGACAACATTTCATTGCATCCTGAATGACAGGACAGGACCAGTGAGGAGACACTGACATTCAGAGATGTCCATTGCTGGAAAAGGCAGTATCCCAGTAAGGATATTCTTAAACAAGTGATGGCTGTTCATTTATTGTAAGGCATAGCTCATAGTATCTCCTAAACACACGATTATGTCTAGTTTCTAAGTATACATGAGCATTAGATAGGTGTAGGTAGGAAGGCTGGTTGAAATGAACACAATTCACTTCTTGCTCACCCACACAAAATAAGGAAAACAAAATCTATAATACAAGAAGATCCTTATATGTGCTCCCCACACACACTGGAGACGTACTTCCTAGGCACATAGTTGTTGAATTTTGAAGTTCATAAAATGAGCTCTACTTTGTTAAATTACCCCTGTTGTAGCACCGTGGTCAGAGGTTGGGGGTTAGCTAGATCAAGTTCAAAGTTTTCCTCTGAAAAACAGTGTGACCTGTGTGACACTTAGTCTTTCCTGGTTTCTCCTGTTTTGGGTAAACTGGCTTATAGTCAACAAAGCCTTAAAAGTCAGGGAGAATGGTGTCTCTCGAGGCAGACATTGAACATTTCCACCCATTGGGTACCTATCAGATATTTGGGTATGCTAAAACCAGGGACTCAAACACCAGATAATCTCATCATGGTGTCTCTCTAAAAGGTTGTACTGGGTAGCTTTATGTCAACTTGACACGAGGTAGAGTTGTCTGAAAGGAGGGAACTTCACTTGAGAAAATGCCACCATAAAATCTGGCATTTTCTTAATTAAAAATTGATGGAGAAAGGCCCAGCTTTGGTGGGTGGTGTCATCTCTGGGTTAGTGGCCCTGAGTTCTATGAGAAAAAAGACTGAGCAAGCCATGTGGAGTAAGCCAGTAAAAAGCATCCCTCTATGACTTCTCCATCAGCTCTTGCCTCCAGGTTCCTGCCTTGCCTTTTTTCCCTGTTCTGACTTTCTTTGAAGATGAACAGTGATATGGAAGTATGAACCAAATAAGCTCTGTCCTCCCCAAGTTACTTTGATCATCGTATTTAATCACATCAAAAATAATTCTAACAAAGACAAGTTGGTATCATGATAATGGTGTATTGCTGTGACAGACATGACCATGTTATTTGGAAAGGATTTATGGAAGTATTTTGTAACTTTGGGATAGAAATCCATTAAGTGTTGAGAGTTCGGTGATTTGTTGTATAGGAGCTTGGTGGATGTTGAGAGCAGTGCAGATGAAGGAGGCTAGAGATGTGAAGTTTTAAAGAAAAGCAAAAACACACACCAGGTATTTTGTGGGACCAATCTATGGTACCTGGTAAGCTGGAGATAAAAAAATCAGCTCTGATTAACAAGAGTTCAGCATCATTGAGTTTAAGTCTTCTGGGAAGTATTTCCTTAGGGTTAGTACACAGATCCTGTATTCTAGAAGTAGCCAAGGTTATACCCAAGCCTTGAGGAGGATCTCAGATGATTGTGAATAAATCTCAGATAATTGGACATTGAGTTATTTACACAGTTGAAGGGTTGTTTTGCTTTGTTCAGATTATGACTAAGTCCTGGTTTTTCCCTACTAAAGGAAGTTTCCAATTTCTGTTTTATTTCATAGGAGCCTATAGTTGAGAGACTTTGAATTTTAAAAGACTTTGGGCTTTAAAAGAAACTAAAGTTAAGTGTTGGGATTTTTAAAGAGTGTGGGTCTTTAAAAAATTTAAATGTTTATATTGTGATGTTGATATTAACATGTGATCTTGGGGAAGAACAAGAAGAGGGAGGTTATGGCTTAATGGTGATATATTGTGTGTCAAGTTGACAAAGAATCAATTGTCCTGGGTAGTTTTATGTCAACTTGACACAAGCTAGAGTTGTCTAAAAGGAGGAAACTTCAACTGAGGAAAAGCCTCCATAATAATCAACTGTAGGTCATTTTCTTACTTAAGAACTGACAGGGGAGGGTGCAGCCCATGTGGGTGGTCCCATCCTTGGGCTGGTGGTCCTGGTGCTATAAAGTATCAGTGTAAGTCATGTAAGTAAGTAGTACCTTCTATTTCCTCTGCCCTATTTGAGTTCTTGTCCTGACTTCTTTCAATGATGAACAGTGATGGGGAAGTATAAACAAAATTAACCATTTCCTTCCCAAGTTGCTCTGGTCATGGTATTTCCACACAGCAACAGTAATCATACCTAAGATAGCATTAAACTTCAAAATTGGTCTAACATTTCTAAAGATGGAGAGCTGAGGTCTAGGAATAGAGTAAAACTAATGAGTTAGTGGGTAGACAGGTGCCTGGCCCCATTTCTTGTGTTTCCTGTTTCTGGGATGTTTTTACTATGCTAGTTATGGTTTGAAGATGAACTCTCTCTATTACGTTCTTGTGTTTGAATACTTCGCCCCAGGCTGCTGCTAGTGTTTTTGGATACTATGGAACCTTTAAGAAGTAAGACCTGTCTAGAGAATATAAATACTGAGGATGACTTTATAAATTATTGCATAAGCCTTGTCCTGTCATGTCTCTCTCTGCTTCCTGCCACCACCGTGGTGTGACCAGCTCTATGCTCCAATACCAAAGCAGAGACCCCAGTTACCCTGACACTCTGATATAAAACTGTGCTGAAAACAAATCCTGCCCCTTCTCATTGATTATGATAAGGTGTTTAGTCAAGGCAGTGAGAAAGTAACTAAAATCCATGATAATGGTAGCTTGACCTAAGTTTGCACTAACCCTTAAGAAGCAATGACTTTAAACAAATCACCCACTTTGTGCTTCAATTTCTCTTTTATTTCTACATAAAACATTTATTTGTGGAGACTAAATGAGCTTTTTAACAAGTATTTTCATGTCCATGTTGGTGGTAGAAATTTGAAAGGTCAAAGAACCCTTAGGAGATGAAGCCTTGCTAGAGAAAGTGGCTCCTGGGTGTGGCCTTGAGGTTGGATAGATGATCCATTTCTTGTTTCTTTCTTCCTCCTGACTGTGGCTACCACCTCTTACTTCTGCAACCATGAGTTTTTCACCATAAGCAGGAAGCTAGGATTTGTAAACCAAAATAAATTCTTCCAAGATATATCAGAAATTTTTTTTCTCTCTAACTCTTGTGTTTTGATTAAGTAAAATTATGGCAGATGATGGGTAATCTGTACCAGCAATGAAAGAAGATACTGTGTCCTCAAGAATGTCGTGGTTTAATAGAGCATTCCGTTAGATTGAGAGCTGTCATAGATCAGCTCTGTAGAGTGGTGAATGAATGGTGAAGGAGGAGACCATTCAGAATTGAAGGCTCACAGAGGGTTTTCTTTTGAAGGGGGGCATTTGGCTCATCTTGAGAACAAGAACATAATGAGAACAGGCTAGAATTTGCACCCAGATCTGTTACTAGTTGTGTACTTTGAATATATTTGTTGAGCTTCTGGTTTCTTATGTATCATATAATTTGTGACATAGATGTTCATTGTTGCATGAGTCACAGATGAAAGCCACTATTGTTCTAGATAGAGATGAGACAAAAATGCATTCAAGATAAAGAAGTGTGAGCACAAACGCTGGGTGCTGGAAGGTAACATAGTATCTCTACAGTTGAGGTTTTGCATTTCAGAGTGGGTGCAAATTCACTGCTAAACCCCCATGTAATTATGCACACTGAGAACTTTTTACACTTTCATGGGTCCATTTACTTCACTTGTCAGCACAGTGGACATCCTAGAAGTTAAATGAAATATGTCTGTATCTAGACTTAGGTTAACAAAATATCTGACACTTGTTTGTAATACCATTCTCTAGTGGATTGTTAATCTGCAGTTAATACTCAAGCTGGCAAATAAAGAGTGTTTCTCCTTAAATCATAGGATGATGTGACCCTATTTCGTGGTTAGAAAGCTCCATGATGAAGAATCAACCAGTGGTTCCCCTTTAGGAATTTAGGAGATAGTTTCCAGAAGTCTGTATAATTCCCAAAGAGCATTCTTAATGGAGAGTGAAAAGCTGTATTAAAAACATTAGCAATGTAGCTAATTCCATCTTGAAGGGCAGGACAAAGAAACCTGGCCAGCCTGGCACTGGAGGCTCACTGAATTATTGATAAGCACTGTTCTGCGTTAGCACAAGGCTTGACCTCACTAGAATTCCAGCCTCAGGCAGGAAACAGCAGGATTTACAAAAGACATGATCTTCCTGAGCTCTCTGGCTCTTTTTGAAATCTGTCTTATATCTTTAGAATGATACCTAGAACTTTAATATATTAAAAATTATAATCAGTTACCATTTTATTTTTTGTATGTGTTTTTTAATAAAAAATAATAAATATGACTCTTCGTGCCTCTGAATAAGTATTAATAGTATTCTAGTAATAGAATTTATTTATATCTTAAATTAAATTATTAATGTGCTAAATTATATTAATATACATTAATGATATTCATAAATATTTTAATAAATATGGTTCATTTGGGAGGAAGTACATTAAAAATAAATATTATAGATTTACACATGCAGAGGTTGAGGTTCATACTTTTGAGATACTCAAGTCAAAACTCTCAGCTGCCAGTGGTTGGATGCCAAAGCAAGTGTTCACTTACTCATCTTGGTGATCTGATGGGGAAGCAGTGTATGAGTGGTCATGAAACTTGGATAATGGTTCTCAAATCACTGGTTCTTAATTCTGAATCTTTGGGTACAACACAAAATCTCATCAAAAAATGCCAGAAGCTCTAAATCTTACTGCTTGTGAAGTTTATGCCAAAAATGAATGTGTAAGCATTTCATATGCAAAGAAATATTATGCAAATAAATGCAAATACAGTTACTGCTAATTGCTAAGTTATTCACCACATCTTATTTTATTTATACCTTTACAGCTTTCCATAGCCCTTGGCAGGGTTCCACTGCCTGTTAGCCAAGGTGGTTGGGTGAGTCTGTGTTACTATTCACTCTCCTGTGAGACTTTTACAACCCATGCAGTAGCCACTGAGAATTAAGGGATCGGTAAAATATGTTCCCTCCCTTTGGAGCAAAACCCTATAGGGACAAAAAAAGTAATAAATCTCAGTTTTTGCACTTGATGATCTCTCTCTCTCTCTCTCTCTCCCTCTCTCTCTCTCTCTCTCTTTCTTATCTCTCTAATGGGGACCATACATCAATAAACAAAGAGGGATTGCAGCAAGCATGGAAGAACTGGAGGGAAACCAGAGAATTTGTTTTCAGATGAAACACTCATCCCAAGCTCCAAGAACCAATTTCTTAATGTGACAAATGGGGCTAAAATCACGTTCTTAGCAGGCTTGGGAATCTCTGAAACTTTGGGATTTAATTGAAAGAGAGGATCCCCAGAAGGAATTAAGTAGATTGTTTTCCCTGGAAGAGTTAGGGGTAGGATTGAAGGAATTGAAGGGGATAGCAACCTCATAAGAAGACCAACCATGTCAACTAACCGGAACCCCTGGGAGCTCCCAGAGACTGAGCCACCAACCAAAGAGCATGCATGGGCTGGTCTGAGGCCCCTGGCACATATGTAGCATAGGACTGCCTTGTCTGGCCTCAGTGGGAGAGGTTGCACCTAATCCTTTAGAGATTTGATGCCCCAGTGAAGTGGGATTCAGGGCAAGGGTGAGGCCCTGTGAGTGAGTATGGAAATGGGTGGGTGGTAAGGTGGGAGGCTTGGGGAGCACCCTCTCAGAGGCAAAGGAGAGGGGGATGGGATGAACAATTCTTAGAGTGGAGACTAGGAAGTGGGGCAATATTTGGAATGTGAATAAAACAATTTTTAAGATGAAAATATCTCCCCATGCTAATGCACTTGAAAAAAAGTAACATGTTTGCTAAAGCTTCTACCACAGAAAAGGTACTGAAAATTGGACTCTTAGGCAAGTGGCAGTGGGTCTCAGGTGAAGGATCAGGCAGCCTTTCTGTTTCCTTGGTAGCTGATGGGATTTCATGACACCCACATGCCACTGACTTGTTTATATTGCCAACACTCTGAAGTTCCAGGAATTACATTCACTTCAGGAATAAAATGTGACTCATTAAGAAAAATGGATTTGTGTATGCTTTTTACAGTTTAGTCAAAACTTAAGATTCTTGTTATATCACCTTGAAAGGAAGAAAGACAGAAAATCTTCCCATCTGTATTCACAGAGAATCATTCTCTGGTAGGAAATGGGGACAAACTGTTCCAGAAGCTGAGTGTGAAAAGAACAATCATTTATTCTCAAAGGTCCCCAGAGGCAATAAGCCCATCCTTTAGCTTGGCTATGGGAAACACATGTAAGCAAGGCATCAGTTTGAGGGCAGTTGTCGGTTACCTAGAGAGAGGAAAAGTTTTGGCCTATGCCTCCTTAATTTGTCTTACCCTACTCTAGTTGTTCATTAAATTTATTCCAAATTTGATTTTTTTATCAGTGTTATTATAAAATTCTTATTTTCATTGTCTACTATCGGGGTACAAACTACCCTAAAAGTTTATGCCTTAAAGAAATAACTTGTGTGTCACTTGCAGTGTGTGTGTGTGTGTGTGTGTGTGTAAGTGCACATGTGTGGGTAGGTGCGTGTGAACGTCAGAGGACAAGGAACAGTGTCAATCCTCAAGAATCACGCACTTTTGTAATCTATAGTTAGTTAGTTATTCATTAATTATTTTATTTCTTACATTCCAAATGTTGCCCTGTCTCCCAGTTCCCCCCTTGAAGACAATGTGTCACTGGCTGGAAATCAACATAGGCTAGGCTGCCTGGCCAGAGAGCCCCCAGGGATCTGCCGTTTCCACTTCACCATCATGGCATTATGCCCAGCTTTTTGGTATGAGTATGAGGAAGCAAATTCAGGTCAAATTCAAGTGCTTCACTGACTGATCTATCTCTCAAGCCCCCAAACAATACACTTTTAAGATCTTTCTTCTACAGACTTAGTTTATCTTGATGGTTTTAACTTCTAGTTGTTTGTAAGCATGGAGCCAGGGAGTAACTAATGCCGGAGTCACATAAAGGTTCGCCTGAATGTGAGATACAATGGATTACTTCAGTGGCTGGCAGGCGATGCTGGTAAACCATAACTAGGGCTGCCCACTGTTAAATCTTCATGTGTGCTCTTTTTGCAGCTTTTCACCACATGGTAGCTGAGTTCCAAGAGTGACTAAAACCTTAAGGCAGAACCTGAAAAATGCTGCAGTTCTTTGCAGGGTTTTATCCCCCCCAAACAGAAGGCCTGCTAAAGTCTAATGGAAGAGGCATAATCACCACATTGGTGTCAGACATGTCAAAGGATTATCAAATGCAAAAACACAGAGGTGGGGTGGATGGGGTAGATGGGTGAAGGGGCTGGGTGGGTGGGGAACACCTCAGAGGCAAAGGGGAGGAGTGTGAGGTGAAGAAATGTTGGAGGGGAAATAGGGAAGTGGGGCAACATTTGGGATGTAAATCAATAGAACAATTTAAAAAACCCAGATAAGAGGAATGCTAAAGGATTTCTGGCCACTATTAACATGCTATATAGTACTGAATATAACATTTTAATTTTTCCAATTACTTGTTGCTAATGCATAAAAATAGTAATGATAATCTTGGTTGACCTAATACTTTATAATACCTCTTTGTTTATGTGTTCATGATATTTCACAGTTACATGTGGATACTCTCTGGTTATCTATATAGACAATCCTACCCTCTGTATATATGGCTGTTGTCTTTCTTTTCTAAAAATTCTTATCTACTCTATATTTCTTACTTAGCTTAGGACTTCAATGGAAAGACAAATAAATGTAATGAGAATAGGCATGAAACAGGGTCTTGCTATTGTAGCACCAGCTGCCCTCAAACTCATAGATTTTCTGCTACAGACCCCAGAGTATGAGAGTTGCAGGATTTAGCCACCATACCTGGCTTATGTTGCCTATGGATTAAAGTTCCTTAGAAAGGACTTTTGCCACCCCCACCCATTTTTGATTAATACATATTTTGCACTACTGAGGATTGAACCCAGGGTTTTACACATGTGAGTTTTCCACTGAACGTCATCCTCAGCCAGAATAGACACTATTATCTTTCATAATCTAAGAGAACAAGACATGTTTCACTATTAGGGTGACAGTCCCATTTAGGTTTATATATGTTGATATACTTCATCAGATAAAATGGTGTTTGTATAATTCCTAGTTTGTTAAGAGATGTTTTATAAATAGGCTTTGAGATTTATCAAGTACTTTTTAACATTCATTATAACTACCATATGACTTTTCTTTTTTAGTCTATTAATACATATAATTCTGATAGATTTTTGTATGCTGATCCAACATTGGATTTCTTATTATAAAACCTTATGTGCAACATTTTAATACATTGGACTAAATTTGCCTGTTTTGTTGAGAATGTGTGTATGTGTGTTCTTAAAGAATACGGATACAGACATCAAAGTTTTTATGCCTAGTTTGTAAGAGGTAATTCTTGTCAAGCAAGGAGCCATTGCATTTTTCTCAGTAGAAAAGGAGATTAGCAGCTTCATTTCCTAGCTAATAAAAGTATAAATTTATTTCCTCAGTCATGCCAAATACAGTTCAATTGCTCAATACCCAACAAGTAGCATGTGGCCACTGTGTTAGAAAATATAGATTCGGCTGCCAACATGTTGATGTTGTTAAAGACAAGCTTAACACAATGGGCAGAAATAAAAGTATTCTCAGGACAAAAAGGGCTAGCATGGTCAAGCTATATATGCCATTCCTGAAGCTTCACCAAGATATTGACCTCAGGCCTTCATTTAATTTTATCAGCAGTATCTGCATCAATGCTCAGCAGAGCAGCATTCTTTGAATTCATAATCTCACTATACAAAGTTAAAACATCCAGAGAGGTGGTGTTAAAATTATGCCAAATACACTGTAATTGTCTTTAAACTTTTTCCTAATTACAATGACTACCACTGTAAGTTTTAGAACTAACATGAATCCAATGGTATTTGACATGACACTCAAGATGGGTTGCTTGTTCCTTAACTGTTTGCATCTATTGTATTGCTAGTTCCTCAATCTAGAACTGACCTTAATATTTGCATGTAATTAAAATGGTATAAAAGCAAAAAGAAGGAGGGGGATGAGATAGAAGTTTTCTAGGAAGGGGAAATGGGAAAAGGGGATGACATCTGAAATGTAAATAAATAAAATACCCAATTTTAAAAAAGAAAATGTAGATTCTAGAAAATGGTTGTCAATGCTACATATCCTGTTGTACAACTCAAATTTAGATGTGAAAATTGGCAAAGACAAAGGCCAATGAACCAGTGGAGAAGATGAGGAAAGCTAGAAATAGACTGTTTATTAGTAGAACTTGACTTTGGCCAATCACATTATTAATCAATGAGGCAAAAGTATACAGGATTGGTATAACCAGATGTCTGGATGAGAGTATCCACTTCCATCTTTAGATAGTAATACCTACGTTGTACTGTATGAATAAAACATACCATACAGAATTAAAATCACCTCATAAAAATAGTTGCTAATAAGCAATATGACTGTAATATGTATATATTATATAATATATATATAATATAAATCAGATATATTTACTGACTGGATATTTGAGAGATTCTAGCTCATTACAATATGAGTAGCAATACGCAAAAAAGAAATAACCAAAATGATATAAACATGAGCAAAATATTTGAATAGAAAATTAATAAGGAGAATTTATCCAAATCCACAAACATATGAAAGATACTTAAATTTATTAATAGCTAAGTAAACAAATTGAGTCATAGTTTGGAATTTCTAAGATCTTCACTATAGTTTTTAGAATGCATATACCCTGCTAATCTAAACCTTCTCACATGTAACCGCAAAGGCTTCATGACCATCAGAAGAGTACCAGTTGAAAGCTAGTACTGTGGTATTTGGCATAGTATGGCCCTGGGTATTGGTAAAGGGAGACATGGGGAGTTTAAAGCAAGACCCCGCACAAACCAAGCAATCACATATTTTGTAAATAAGGAGGTTTTATTTTTAAGTTGTGTGTTTCTTGAAAAAAAAATAGTACATATTTGAAAATTATGTCACTCGATCTTACAATGTTAAGAATGTGAGATGAACGGAACTACGATGTACAGTATTAATGAAAATGAGTGTATAGAGTCATTGCTGCAAACTCTTGACAGTTACAGTTACTGTGGATGATACCCACAGCTTTGGACAAGGGAACTAGGTATACGCTCTTATATACACACTTCTGCCTATAAGTACTTTCCACTCTTCTGCCAAATTGAACAGAATTCTAGAATGCAGCTCTGCATTCCTTTCTAGAGCAGCCCCAGATGCTGGTTTTAATGCCCCCGCCCCCAAGAAACTCCACACTAGTCCATTTTTCCATCCTTAGTGGCTGTTCTGTTCATTCACTGTTGAAGTTGAGGATTGATGTTTGTTTGCTGAGTGATACATATTTTTGGTGATTTTTTTTCCTCTTCTTCTCTGGTTCTATAATGTCACCATTGCATGGTGCCTGGTGCAGGTCAACACTGGGTAAAATTTTTAAAAATAAAATCACTTGATTCTAATAAACCCACAAATAAAAATACCACACAGCTAGATAAGGAGACCATTCAAACACTCTGTTAGGCCCCAGCTCTACCCATCTCAGCGAACGACAGACAGAAAGGTCACTCTGAGGCAGTAAAACTTCATCCAGGGCGTTATGCTTTCCCGGTATTGTTAACTTTTCTACCATAAAAGGTAAATATTAAAGGACAAAATGTAGATGTCATTCCTGTAGCCTTCCAGAAGATTCTGCTCCTTTGAAGAAGGTCCTGGAGTCAGTGCGGAAGGTTCTCTGTGGCCTTGGGCTGTGAGAGTTTCTGAAAGATCTAATCCCAGCAGGAAAATAGGTACCTGTTTAATATGAATAGCTTGAGTTCATGCACCAAGTTCTGCTTGCTGCAGTGACTCTTCATTTTGAGAGCTTTCTTTGCCATAGTATTCTGTATTGATATATGCTCAGAACCTATGTCTGACATGAGTTTTCTTTTTTTTTCCTTCTTCCAGTTTTTGAACTTGAATACCTATGCAACTGATTGCTTTGTTCTTGCAGGGTAATGCTTTAAACCACCCATCTCTCCCTTTATCAAGACCCAGGGCTGTACTAAGCCAAATATCATGGTGTAAGCTTTTGTCTGGTACTGTTCTGATGATCATGAAGCCTTTCTGGTCACATGTGAGTAGGTTTAGATTAGCAGGGTATATGCATTTTAAGAACCATAGTGAAGATCTCAGAAATTCCAAAGATCTTTAAATATCCTAAAAGGGACAGCTATTGAATGCTGGAATTTATGTGTCATGTCAAAGTTTCAGGAGCTGCTTTGAGACTGAAATATCTCCGAAGTCATTTCACATCCCTGACAAGGATGCACATTCTGGCTGGGTATGGCAACTATGGGGAGTAGTTGGCAGTTTGCAGCTGTTTCCTGTTCAGCATCTCCTTCAGCTCTAGCTGTGGACCTGCTCGTCTCTGGTTAAGAACAGAGCAAAGCAGTGCTATAAAAGCCTAGCCATTTCTACACTTCCTTCTCCAGTGAAGAATTTTACTCTAGAGCTATGTATTAGCATACTGATTAATTGTGTTCTTTGGCAATTCTTGCCTCACCTTTTTTTCTGTGAAATTTATTTTCATTACCTCTTTGCATCCTTAATTTCAATACTAATTTCATCCACTGTGACAATAAAAGCTGTTCATAATTCGAGTGTTTGCAGTAGATGTCAGTGAGAGAAGACAAGGTTGAAGAGGTACTGTTATTTTCATTTTTGCTCTCATGTTGACAGGCAAAAAAATGGTGTATAGGGTGTCTGCTGGGGAGCGGATCAGTACCGTCAGGGTCTGAAGCCAGTTACTATTTTGACAGTACACAAGGAGGTGGTGTGTTTGAGAGTCGAATCTAGAAAGCTGGAGACAGCCTTAAGCATCATATACATCATTTGCATTTTCTTTTTATAAAGCTTTAGAACATAGGAAACAAGGTCAGACTCAATATCCTCTATGGATTATCTTGTTTTGTTCCACATTGGGATATATGCATTGAATATATACAAGAAAAAGGCACTTAACAAGCAGTTATTTAGTATTTTGATTAACTTTGTTTATCTTCTTTTTAAATATAGGATCAAATGATAGGAGAAGTACATTTTAGGCTGCTGAGTAAACAGAGTTAGTGCCCAATGCTGCTTTTGTGGCTTGCTAACTTTCTCCCACAGTCCTGACCCTGACTCTTGATTCTTTGAGAGTGACTCTAGGAAAGAACTTCTCAAAAATTCAGTTTACTCTAGATAGAGTTGTTACTTGAGACTTCTTTACTTCCTTATCTTAGGAATGAGCAGATAGTTACCCAGAAGAGGACTTGAAATCAAAGCATTCAAACTAACCAAACAAAATATGCATCAAACATCAAGGGTATTCAAGTCACATATAATCAGAATAATCAAAAAATTATTTATTGTATTATCTAACTCTGCTTTAGTTAGATACCTGGTATATCTACTGGACCCGGAAGATACCCAGTTCCCAGCAGTTCTGAGAATCCTGCCTAAACCCACCCTTCTGTTTTTCATTGAATAATTCAATACCAGGTTTAAAGGCAACAAAACCATTCCCTAACCTATTTATTGCCTCTTACTACTTTTCAGAGTCAGTACTGTCTTCCCATGCTGCTAGAACCCTATGTCTAAGGATGTTCTACCAACTTCTGGGCTACCTTGGCATTTGTGGTTATCAGTATCTCGGTAGAGTTACCCGAAGAAATGGGTAAAACTGCTTAGTTCAACAGTGCTTAGCCATCTCCTGCCTGAGGCATTGTGAACATCCTTTGAATTTTCGTCCTTTCATCTATTCCATTGGGAAGTGCAACAGTGCTCACAGTGTTACTTAAAGGGTTAAGCCAGTCTTAGTACTACCATAGCTTTCTCTGAGTTTCAGTCATGTGGGCATCTTTCTTTGGTTTATCTTCTTTTGTCTGTTTAAAGACAGGACCTCGGTCTTGGTATAGTCTTATGCCCATTGGCAGAATAACTCAATGAGGGAATGTGCTTGGGGACTGCATATCTTTCTGAGAAAAAGATGAGTACTGCCTAGTATGGTATATGAGTGCCATAAGATCACAGAGACAGTCAGACATTAGGGATAGCTATGAACCCAGCACCTAGATATGAGTTGTGAGGAAGCAATTGAGGAGTCAAAGCATCTTCCAAAAGTCTGGGGAGTAGCAGTGAAAGAACTAACAGAGATAAGGAACCTCCAGGTAGACATGTAGGCTAGTGCAGCAATATCTGAGCAGTCTCTGAGAAAGCTCAACGACTGACCACGCTATTAGTCATCTATCTCAAGTTATCACAAGTAGTGAAGTTAAAATGATCCAGGTGGCAACATTTAAATGGCATTCCTGTTTTTTCTAGCCTTTTTCTAGACTTTTTAACCATTTTTCTAGCCTTTTGAACCATTTTTTCTAGCCTTTCTCTGGGTGAGCTATCTGCAATTAGGTAAGGTATACAATCTGAGACTTAAACATGATTCCAGTGAAAGAGCCAGGGGCATATAGAGTCATCCTGAGACACCAGGCTTAGCAAAGGACTCTCACATGCTATCTGGGAACTACCCCACCCCACCTTTGACGAGGTTAGCTCTCATGTAGAGTGAAGTGACTTGAACACTATTATATAGCTCTAATTCATTATCTTTTCTAATATGAAGTGTGGTATAGATTATCAAAAAGGAGGGAGGAGAAGGAAGGAGGAGAGGAAAGGAGAGAGAGACAGAGAAGACAGAGAGAGATAGACTGAAAGACAGACAGAGAGACAGAGAAAGACACAGAGACAGAGAAACAGAGACAAATAAATAGAGTATGAGATGCCCAGGGGCTGGACTATGGAATTCCTATGTGGCTGGAAAATGAAGGACTCTAGAAGATATTAGCTATCATCCCCGACCACTTAACTTCATCCTTTGTAAGATTGTACAAGAGAGAGCAGAAGTCATCAGTATTTTTTGCTTGAATTAATGTTTACTTGTTTACAAAAAATAGTGCTTCCTGAGGATGAAATTTATGCTACCTACATAAAGTATATTTGTATAAGTCTTGTCGGTGCTTAGTACAGAATCACGGAGAGACTGGATCTCATGAATTCCATCTTAACTAGTTAAATAAATCAAGCCATACATGGTGAGTGTAAGACAATCAGTAAATAAGAAAGTTCGCTGAAGTTAGCCCATTTCTCTCACCCATGCTTTTGGAGTGATTCTCTCTAGGCTCAGGTCTGCTTTGACCGCTGATGAGATGGCTGGTATGTTTGTTTGTTTGTCTTTTGAGAAACCTTTTGCAATCTCATAAACAATTCAGTATATAATTTAATAACATCAAATAAGGAGTAAGGAGAGCGAGCTCTGGTTGAAGAGTATCAACTCCTTCTTGATGGAAGAAAATTTTGAGACCGAGAGGAAGATACACTTAAGACAAAGGGTAAAGTTAGGAAGTCACATGATGTGTGTGGAGCATTAGGGTGAGATTTTAGCACATTGGTATATAATGGAACATGAAATAAAGGCCACACCTGGAGCAAAATATTTAATGCCTGAAAGAACAGTTTGGACTTTTCTAGAAATACCACAGCAAAATGCCATAGACTGAGCTGTTTAAATTAAAATTTTAAGTAGTTCTAAAGTTTCTAAGTTCAAGATCAAAGTGTTGGGAAGGTATGTTACTTCTGAGAGCTATCTTGACTTATATATAGGAATCTGTTTGCCATGTCTGCAGATGCATTTCCTATGCGTATTCAAATCCGTGTGTGTGTGTGTGTGTGTGTGTGTGTGTGTGTGTGTGTGTGTGTGTTCAAATTTCTTCTCTTCAGAGGACACTAGTCTCATTGTATTGGAGCCTTTTGTTATGGTTTCATAAGATGCTATTGCCAAGTATAATTAAGTTGTGAGACATTGCTTTAAGGATCTACCAATTAAAGTTATATCATCTCATTAATAACGACAACTAAAAAGTAGTCCAGAAAGATCTCTCACGGAACCTTGAGAGAGCTGATATCCTAATATTGCAGTCGGTCTGTGCCTATCTATGCTTGGTGTGAACAGTGGGAGACCTTGTTAAATTAATATTCTCAGTGTTGTTAGAGATCTGAGTGCTGAGTATTGATGGGTACCATCACTGCATGAACAAAACAATTTGCCTCTTCGACTTATTGCTAATCGTTACAAACTTTGACGATGTAATGCAGTCACAGTTCAAAATGCTTTTGAAAATCTGTGATCTTGTTCTACAGCAGACCATCAACTTTTAATAGACATTTCTCTGGAAGTGTTAGCTAACAGGAGTTGTCATGCTGGATTTCAGCAGGACAGCATCAGGACAGACCGGAAATGAGAAAAATACACACAGGATAACTTGGTGTCTTGTGAGAGCATGGCTGGGGCTGCTTTTATTTGACTCTGCTGTTATCCATTGATGAATGTTGGCCATATTCTGTCAGCGGCATTTAAAAGTGCAATTAATTGGGCAATTCTTTGAACGAATGTCTGACTTTTATTGGATTGGTTTCCTTTTTAATTATTTTTGGCATGGAGACTAGCTTTTCATTCCAGTTGAAAGACAAACCATATTGCTAAATGGTACAAATTGTTAATTGTGTTCATTAAAATAAATGTACTTGCTGCAAACTTGTTTTAGGTGCGGTGGCTGATGTGGTGATGTGGAGGTGGCCAACAAGCAGTACTCTTTCCAGAAATGTCCTCATTTAGAGTAACATGTAAATTTTGAAATTATTATGCCACCGGTAACTTGCTTCATCCAGGTCCCAAAGATCTTTGACAATGACCCAATGTGTTTCAGTCTATAATTACTTCCTTCTTGCTATTTTAACATCTACTTTCTGCATCAAACTCTAAGATGACATTATCTCCATTTAAATGCCAATCACTAATCTTACAAATCTCAGAATAAAATTGGGGATTAAAATGCACTCACCAGAGGTTGTTAAGCATGGGTGGTAGGAGTGGTGTGAATATGCTCACAGTACGTTATATTCATATGTAAAATGTCACAATGAAGTTCATTGTTTTATTTAATACGTGTAATAGTAATAAAAATGTAATCACTAACACTAACATTAGTTCTTATAATCTAGGCTGCATGATTACTTTTGTCAATTTATCATTGCATTATTTATTTATAGTGTATTTTAAAGAACAGGTAGATATACGTTTAGGAAAGTTTTTCTTTTGCCTTTGACGCTGTTTTTTATCACCATCTTCCAACTTTCCATTGATGAAAAGAAGTTTCTGTTTCTACAGATCATCATGTTTAGGATTCTTGATGTGGCTGAACAAAGTATGAATAATGGAGAAATACAGCTAGCTTGGTGTTTAAATAAACATGTAGAAACTTGGATGGAACACAGGATGCAGTTGTGTGCATGTAGATGTGTTTTTCTGAATTACATAATAGGAATTAAGTCTTCTGAATGATCAGAAAGGAAAGAGCATCATCAGCATGTTCCTTGATTAACAGTCACTTGATTTTTAAAAAATTCTTATCTTTTTTTTTAATTCCTGACATTCTTAATGTCCTTATTAAAGTCTTAGCTATTTAATATGTCCCTTGTGGACTTGGACTGACTAACGTTTTCACATACTTTGTACCTTATTGATGCATTGAATCATAAGGTAAAAACAATTATCTTTACAATAGATTCCCAAGAGAACCTCATCAATGTAGGTGCCAATGATTCTTCTTTGATGCTATTCTCTCCCCTAACCCGGTTATACATAGCATATGTACATACTTCTGGTTCTCCTATGGCCTCAACTTCTCGGGTTGTAGATTCCAAGCACATCTTCAAGACCCCTTATCCCTTTCAGTCATCATCCTAGCACTCAATCTCAGTACTACTCTTGGCTGGTTGGCTGGTCTAGGTTTCTTCCCACCCACAATCCCTACAGTTTTATCAGAATAAGTATCATTGTTCTTTCACATACAGCTCAACTAAAGTGTTTTATTTAAAGTAGTGACTCTGGGACCCTGACTCCTGCTGTCTTGTATTATGTCCCAGCCATGCAGCTTTGAGGGACTCCATTGTGTCCTCTGGGTTCACACTATGTGTCAGGGAAGGGAGAGAGTATCAAGGACCAGAAGTCAGGCATGCTGGCTTCTACAAGAACTGTGTACTTGTTTTCTATTGCTGCTATAACAAACACATCAAATTTTGTGCTTAAAATAAAATGAATGTGTCATCTGGTGGTTCTGAAAATCCAAAGTCCTAAATCTGAGGTGTCAGCAAGAAAGATTCTAAGCCATGCTGTCTGACAGCTCGGTCTCAGACTCCAGACTCTGACTTCTCTGCTGTCACCCTGCTTTTCTGTTGTCAGTGACCTTGAAATTTGTCAGTGCTTCTTACAGTCAGTGAAGAAGAACCATTGGTTTCTTGCTCTTTTCTCCTAGTTTGTTGCTCTTCTCTACATCTTCGTTTCCAATCTGTTACTTTAAAACAATACCAAAAGTATTTATTTTGCTGTACAAAACAGAAGACAAAAAATGACAAGATATTCAATATTTAATTTAACAGACACAAAAACATTTTGTCAAATAGTCATTCATGAGCTTTCTAAATACACTCTCTTAATTTATGTCTTTAATTCATTAGGAGCCAGAAACAAATAATTAGTGGGTCAGCGTTGCTCCACTGTGTCTTATGACAGTGTTTCACATCTCTGGACATAGAGGGGCTTCTCTCATGCCTCATGCCCTTACATCTTTGCAGCCATCTTGACTGTAAACCATCATCACTTTGATAATGTCAGAGCTTTGAGAAAGGCTCCAATTCTTCTGTCTCCTTGGTAAATTACTGTCGATCTTTCTTTAACCCAATTTTATTGAAAATTGAAATTAATGAAAAATGTGTTGTATCATTCTCACCAGTGAACAAAGTAACCTGAGGGACTTCATGCCTCTCTTCTAGCCTGTCCTCAACTGTAGGGAAATCCCAGTATTTCCTTAGAAAGTAAATTGACAAATCATTAATGATATATACCTATGGACATATGTAGAGTACATAAAGATGTTTTCTACACTTAACAAAACATAATGAGGGTATGTAGCTATTTCTCCTGTAACAAAACTACTGGAAGCGTTTGTAGTGAAAAAAGAAACATGCTAAGAAGGGTCTTACATATCTTCTATCCCATCTACAGTGCTGGTCCTAAATGAAAGCTGACTGTGTGTTTTCTGATCTTTCTCGTGGGTAGATGGATACAGTCTAACCTCATTGATGCTTACCTAACTAGCTCTCTACCTGGCTCCAGAGCATTCATAGCACAGTTCAGCAGTCTGAAGAACTTGAATTCAGGGATGCTTGTCTCTCTTCCCCGCATCATAACTGGGTTGGACCCAGCACTAGGCTTGATGGCTTCCAACCACTCAACCTTCCAACAGAAAAAATTTACTAATGTTTCTCACAAAGCATTCTTTGCAATTTCTACCTTAGTATGAGTTAATTGCAATTAATTTTCAGGTGTGATTTTATTAGCCAATGCTAAACACTTAATAAACATCTAGAGCCATTTTTGCTTTTGTTTTGCTTGCTCTGTTCCATCTTTACTACATTCAAATATATACTGGTTTGTGTGCACAACATAGCATTTAAAAAGTCTTGATCCTCACTGCTCCCACAATTCAATTTTTATAACAGCAGTTTTCCTAAGAGTTTTTTGTTTTCTTCTTCTATGAAAACTTTAAGTATATCTTGATTTTCCCCCTTGTTTAATTTCCTCCATTCTACAGAGCCCTATATTACTTTGAAGTGCACTAATGTAATTGCCTCTCTTCACATTTACCTGACTGGTAATATAATTATCTTTCTATGTAGTTGCCTTTTCTCCTCCACCAAAATGTATTTTTCTTCGGTCTTCCAAAGAGCCACCTACATGTCCATGTCTACCCAAACATGGGTAGGACAATGTTCTAATATTTCCCCATACAACTTCTATTAACCTTGATGAGAATATGTGCATAAAAGCATTTTGTAGGAGTAATTTACAGGTTGGATATTTCTGCATTGATCCTGTTTCTTTTTCTTGGTCTGTGTTTCTTGAATACAAGTAAAGAAAGGCTATGATGACAGTTGTATTGGTCTAGAAGACTTAGAGGTCTGATAACAAACCTAAGTATGAGATAGAAAAGATGTGCTAATTAGCTTATATAGAATGGTATGGTGAGTTATTCATCCTGGTTGCATGGAACTTTTTCAATTTTAGCCTGAAAGTTCTATGTCTTAGAAGATCCCTTATTCTCAACCAAACCAAGATGGTTGCTCATCTTTTTTTGGCACTGAAGCCTTATACCCTTGGATATGGTCGACTAAAGACCTGTCCTGAAAATGTACATTCAGGGTTGGATTTCTTCTTTGCCCAGTGCAAGACACAACTGTCTTCAATTGTGTTGTATGTGTGGGTACATATGTATGTGTATGCATGTGTATGTGTATATAGGAATGAGTGTGGGCAGTAGAAGAATATGAGAGATCAGGGAGCTGGGAGTGATTAAGAAAGAATCTTAGCAACATGTGATCAATACAGGGTTATGTGTGGACATTTTTTAAAATCTCTATTGTTAGTATATCAGAGTCATCTAGCAATTATACTGGGTAAAATGTGTAGAGATAAACACTGTGGTCCAAAGGCAAGTAGTACCTGGTAGACCATTGTAACAATGCATGTCCGATAGCTCCTACCTGGGAAGCTGTGAATCCTAACTACTTATCCTCAGATAGGTTTGAAAAAAGAAAGAAATACCATATTTGTGAAAAATCTCATTTTCTTTAATGTTCGGTTTTGTTACAAAGAAGGAGAGATATGTGGGAAAGTGATAAGGCAACAGGTACACAAAGTACTAAACTACCATTGGGAGACAGCTGCAAGTCACATTTTGACTTATCCATGCTAATTAGCATTTGGGAAGTTAGTGTGAGAAACACTGAGCACACGGAGCATAAAAAGGGACGGGCATATGATTGAGAAGAAGAGTGCAGATGGTAAGAAACAGTAGGGCATTTGGAGGTGGAAAGCTAGGGGCGATTGCAACTGCACATGTTTTTTTGTCATTATTTTATTGGTCCTGTATTTACATAGCATTTGCACTAGAATATATATATATATATATATATATATATATATATATATATACATATACATATATATGCATATATATTCTATATTTATCTAACCATCTATCTATATTTGAGGTTCTGTGCTATGTGACTTTTACATTTGTACATTGTAATCCAGTAATTGCTCCCATGAGAGACTTAGAGAAAATGATGGTTTTTTGTAAAATAGTTATGATAAACACCCAAGTAGACGAGGAGAAAATGAGCAAAAGCAAGCTCTGACTTTAGACATAGCTTTCTTTTTTGAAGTAGGCTTTTCTCATAATATATCTAGATTACGATTTCTTCTAGCTCTACTCCTTTCAATTCCTTTCACCCATTCAGACCCACCTCCTTTCTGTCTTCATTAGAAAACAAACAAGATTTTAAAAGAGCTGGTTGCGGCTTTCTGTATTTGTTCCCATCTGTTGCGATAACAAACTTCACTAATGGGGGCTAAGTGGGATAATGATCTATGACAATAGCAAAATGCCATTATGAGTAATTTTCTTGCTATATCCTTTCAGAACAGTAGTATATGATTTTATTCTAGATCCCTGGGCATCTAGTCTCAGATTCTTGGTCACCCATCAGCATTGGGAACGGGTTACATCTTGTAGAGTGGGCATTAAATCAAACCAGATATTAGTTGGTTATGCCCACAAATTTTTGCTACCATTGCCCTAGCATATCTTGAAGACAGGACACTATTGTTGATCCAAGGGTTGGTAGGTGGGTTGGTGTTTCCATTTCTCTTTTGGTAGCATCCCGAGTGTCCTGCTATACCAGTGATGGGAGGTGTGAATGCTTTTGGGTGACATGTGATTGGCAAGCATAGTTTGGAAGGTGTCATATTCTTTGTATAAAAGGAAATATCCTCAGGCACTGGAGAGAAGAATATATACCACTGTGATGAAGCTACAGTACAATTTTAGCAAGAGCTATCAGGCAGGGAACGGAAACCAAATGACAAGAGAGCAGTGGAAAGTCAGCATAAATGCAATTCATTAACCATACTGTCAAACACCTTCATTTGTGGCTATAGTAATGACAATATTGATTAGTAACATGCTTATAATATTTTTAAAGAAAGTTCTCAGTTACACACACAGAGTTACCTGTTTGTCCTTTGTCTTTTAAGCCATAAACAGATTCAATCAACAGCTGAGTATACTTTAAGAGTTAAAAAACATTCCGTGAGTGGCTGAAGTGAGTTCTGATGTTTCTGATTTTATTCTGCTACAAAACCTTGAATTCCTAAAATGAAGCTAAGAATTCCTTCTGTTTTTATGGCTAATATGAAATAAATAGGAATAGAGAAAATAGTGTTTACTATCTCAGGGAATAGGGAGCAACGAAGTATGGAGGAAGAGAAAAATGAGTTGCCAGTTAGGTTTCCAATAGTCAAGGCATTGAAGAACATGGATGGAAACTCTTTCTGGTTATGCTTTTGAGAATGAGGTTCTGAGAGAAAACCTCCTTATGAGGAAGATAACCTTAAATAAAATTGATATTTGTATTTGGGCATTTGTCCTGGTGATGGCACATGAAGTACTCGGGTACTTCACAAGTAGTAAGCTGAACCTGGATGTGGAAGAAGGTATTGATAGGGTACAAGTATGCAAGCCTAATAGTATAGATTTTTGTGACTAATGAGAGAAAAAAACTATAGAGAATAATAATGGATATTTCTGAAGAAACTGACTTTGGAATGAGATTATGATTTTAATTTCTCAAGTGAAGAGGCTCAAAAAATTTAGGAAGGGCAAGAATATGGGAACCAATTGGAAAACTGAACCATTCGGTCTTTTGGTAGTGATTAAGCTCAATCTCGAGACTCCTCTTCCATTTCTCATGGTAAGGAGTCTACAGAGGCTGAAGTGGACAGGTTCTGCTCTGTAATCATACCCCTCAGTGTTTGGATGTCAAAGCTTGAGGAGTCGTCCTGACTACAAGGGACATAAAAGATGTTGAAAAAAATAACATAGGATTCTCCTCGATAGAAATAATGTTTTAAAAGCACTTGGTAGAGTGGAAGAGGTCCACTATGGAAGTTATATCTCTAAAGTAGAGGCTGACTAACAGCAGAAATAAAAGGAAATGTCTGTCTAACAATGAAAAAATAAAAGTTTGTCAAAGGAGGCATGTGGGCCAGTCAGCCTGACACTCTATACTTAAATGGACATCATTTTGAATTTTGGGATCCTTGCAAGCTGCTGAGTCCAAGAAAGTCTTTACATGCTCAGATGTCACTCAGAGTCCTTGGAAATAAAAGGTCAAGGAGAGAAGATATTTACACAGGTCATGGTGTTTGATATACTTTTTTTTAAAAAATATATAATATTAAAAGCATAGCACCAGTTGGTACTTGGTTTGGGAAAATGTGGACTGGCCACCTGGTTTTTATGCTTTGTCTTGTAACTGAGTCAGACAGTGACACACAGGGAAGCATGCAAGCAAGGAGTAGGACATTTGTTTCAGTCAATAAGATGGAGACTCCACTTTGGAAATAGCACCCTCCTCTCTCTCTCTCTCTCAGCAATGCTGTAATGAACATTACAGTGGCAAATTGTCATGTGATTTTTGAGCTTACTGAGAAGCTGGTTATGGTAGACGGTTGGTTACTCCATTTCAGACCTAATGATATTTGCTTCAAAGCATCATCTAAGAGCTGTTGTCCAGTGATGCCTGAATCCACCAACTCTGTGATAAGGAAGACAGAAAATCAGACAAAGACCAAAACAACTGCATTCTTGAGAATACCTAGAAAGCTAAACCATTTTCAAATGATGCTACTAGATTATTTCATGATACAAAAATGCCTACAGTGGTACCTTTGGGAGCCAGAAGTTCAGCTTATCCATGGAGAGAAAGCTTAACCAGGAACTCTAGCTGACTGCCTCAACTCCACCAGTTAATTTCTGCTGGATACTTGAAAGCTCCCAATTTGTTGGTGTTTTCTGTCTTCTGTTTGCTATTTGTTCTTTTACTTGGAAGCCTCATCCAAGGGGACAGGATGCTCTGCTGGTGATCCTCTTGATTGGAGCCTTCAGGTGGCAACCTCTACAGGGCTTTTCCAGTCAATTTCTGCTTGCTGTTTCCCCAACCCCTGGCCCAGTTTGATTACCGTACCTTTGTTTTGTTTCTTAATAAGGCATTTGCAGCCATCTCTGCTGGATTTTGTGAATACTCAACTTGATGCTTTCCTCTCTATCTACCACTTCTATCTATCCTCAACTTGCCCCTTGATCATTTACTTCTGCTTGCCACCTGCTTAATAAACTCATTCACTCAAATTCACAACCGTGACTAGCATAGATCATTTTTTTCTAAACTGCACGGAATAGATGCAGTATGCTCTCAGGCAGACAGGGGTTTGAATCCTGCCTATGGCAGACCAGATGCCACTCAGTTTAATTGCAGTCTCACTTGCCTCCTCTGTACAATGCTTGCAAGATGTCGAGGGTTGTCTGGCGTCTGTACGGTCAAGGGAAGTGCTCAGCACTCATTTAACGTTTTCCCATTGTGCCTTTGAGCACATCCTGTGAATAATGAGGGTTTAATATGATTTAGCAGAAATTGCAACTTTGAGTAAGACATGACCCATTGAACATGTATTTACTATGACTTACTATAGGACTCTAACTCCATACACTACAATCCTCAGGGGTCTTTGTATTTCTTCTCATTGTCTTTCTTTCCTAGAACTGTTGTGTAGTGGGAATGTGTGTAGGCACTGATATTACCCTGCTTGGTTGATTATTGTCTCAGCTTCATATATTGTGTATATATGCTTGTGGCTTACACTGGTTTCTTAGGCTCTTTGTCTTTTCCATAGCTACAAAGTGTAGGTTATAAGAATTCTGACTCCTCTAAGAGGAACAAACAAATGTCTGAAGCATTTGCAAGAGTGGCAAATGCTCCATAAATGAGAGCCTTTATTGTCATAGATGTACTTCAGTATATAGCCAGAGACACAATTGTTCTGACACCAGTGTGGAAGAGCTATCAGAAGGAATGAACATGTGTGTCCCTCCTACATGATGCTTTAAAAATACTACGCGGATCTGAGATGCCTCCCACCTTTCAGTATTGTAGTACATGCTGATTGCTGAAAATGCTCAGGGTCTCACGGCAGCAAGATCATACTGGCTTTTGGTTATTATCACTCTCCTGTTATTGTCCTCATGTGACAAGCATTCCACAGGCCGGAGCACACCTTTGCATCCACAAGTACCCTATAGTACAATAAAGAGGTGTGTTTTGGAAAAAGAGCATTAATTCTGCATCATTCATTTATTCTCTCAATGAAGATGATTGAACATCATATTTCCCAGATAGCAAGTATATATTAGCTATGCTTGAGAAACCAAGTTAAAGGAGGGTAGGAGGCAACGAGATTAGATAGGATAGCATTGTTGGGCTTGCTCATCCATTGTGAATGAGTTATAGGACCCGTGACATCTTGAATAAACTATAAGCAGATCCAAAAGAGAATTCTCAGTTAGTGAGTTTCTGCCCAGCTTTGGTCACTGGTGGATCATTGATTATATTTCTGAGCCTTGTCTCCTTTTCTCATAGACTATTTTGACTTCTGCTTTATTAAGGTTAGTCCATATGCCAAAGGGTTAAGTATAACTCACAATTGAGAGGGAGGTCTACAATTGGCTAGAAATCATTCTTCCTGCTCCTCCTTTGCATGCCACTCTCACTGGCTGTGTTTCATGTCTGACAGCTTGCCTTCAAGGTCACTGTCCTATTTTCTCACTTCTATAGTCCATAGACATGATATATAAGAACCTAGTGCATGATCTCCTTCTACCCTGAGTCCCACATTGGGATCTTGTAAATTACAAAACATTATATATACATTCTGTCCCCATAGAGGACATATATATATATATGCTATATATATTCTATAAATATATATATATTCTATATATATTTATATATATATATATAGAATTTAAATATATATATTTATCTGCTATATATATTCTAGTAAAGTATAAATGGAGTACTAAACCATGGCTATTATCTCAGAAGGGACAGAGTCATGGCTTGGAGCCATGTTTCGTGATCTGTATTGCAGTTTGCTTATTAGCACACCTCTTGCTTATTATAATTCTGCTGAAAAGGCAGGAGAAAAAACATATCATTCTCTCACAATACCTGTTGATTAAGGATCCAGAGAGAACACAGCTTCATGAAGGAAGCTAGTCAGTCCTATGCAGCTGTTCTGCTTAACCAGAATGCTTTCAAACCCCTGTGTTATCACAGTACAAATGGTGGAGCTTTTTCTTCGTCTTCTGCCTGAGAGCATCTGTCAGCCTGAGCTCCTTTGCTTCAATCTCTGTTTCTCATGTTCCACTTGGCATTGATTCTTCTATATATAGCAGGAAGAAAGGTGATATTGATGATCTCCTCTCTCCCTCCTACACACACTTCATAACTTCCTCAGGATGGCTTATTATCATCTGTATTTTAACTTACACAAATTCCTCCCACATCAAATGTTTCTCTGCCTGTATGCCACTACTTCTCCAGACACCCTCCCTCTCTCTCTGACCCATGTCATCCATGCTTCTGATATTGTAGAAACTACTCTTCTTCAGTGTCTGGTCTCTTAGGTCACTGCAGATTCAGTTTGATCCCCTTTAACTCAGCTCACATAGTTTGCTTGAGGTCACACTGACTCCTTGTGCAGGAAACGGGGTAGATGATTTCCAGTCATATTCTTCTTTTTCCATATCCTTGAAGTTGCAATAAATACAGAAAACAACAAAGTTGAAAGATTTTTCTGAGTATCTATTTCTAAGTGAAACAGCATAGTGAGAATCTTGGACACAGACCCAGCCACTGCCCTTTGAGAGCCTGGTTCACTGATTGCCAAGGGCTATTTTGGGGTACTCTTTGGAAGCTTCCTCTCCTGACAACATAGATAAATAATAGTTTCTGGTTTCTAGTAAAGTTAAATTTTAGTGTATAGTTTCATCTTAGTTCCAGAAGTAGTTGGGACTTGGTGACAAACATCTTTTTAATAGCCCTCCCTTCTTGTTTTGGCTCACATCTTTGTTCACTATGCTTCTGTTGCCTATTCATTCCCTGTCTACACACATTAGGATAGATAAGGGTTAGACCAAGGCTTTCTAGGGCTTAGAGTTATGGTTAAGTGACTTCTTTCCAAATTGTCAGGTTGTGCTTCAGGGAAGTGCTGAGACACCACTCCACTCATGGTGGTGGGAAAGCTGGAACTGGACATCTAGGTGCTTCTAGGAGTTATAGAGGAGTGGGGGCACCCTTGGGCTGGGGACAGCATGTAGCCCAGGGTCAGAGGAAAAGGGAGCTCCACTTTGCCTCAGCAGTGATTATCTTTAGCTTGGTAGTGGTTGTCTAGTAGCTCAGAGAGGCCTTCTATAAGAGAATTAAGCTGCAGCTCTATAGGTTAAAACCTTCTATAGGTTCTCCTTGGTGGTGGTAGTAGATGAAAGAGACAGTCCATGGTTTGAAACTATTTATTGACTGTTCATGGTGGAAAAAGGATGCATACCATTTCAAGGATACAAAAATCAATGAAGGAAGACCCCAAATTCAGATAGTATGCAAATACAAAGAATATTTATTCTACAGAAACATCTAGCACACAAGGGTTTCCATTGTTTTCAAATGGTAACCCCTACAAAGGCATTAGAGTTCCTTTTATAACAGGACTGTTTAATTGCTTCTGAGATAACAGCATACTTCTAAAACTTAGGGCACATTCCAAGGGATTACAGAAATTATTAACAGAAGGCTGTAAAGAAGATATGCACCACATAGGCAAAAACCGGAGATAAGATATTGACTGAGTTAGTCTAAAACGTTTTCATGACCCTTCAAGCAAGTAACAAATGGTGAAAGTCAAGCCAGATAATAGCTCCTGGTGTATATGCATGTAGGTATTCTCTGTTATAACTTCTTATTCAATTTATGACTGAATTTATGTGCAGACCTGCAGTGAGTTTTTTCACCATGTGAACACATGCTCTGAGAATCTTGCAAGTACTGAGAACAAAGAAGAGCGATAAGTCCTCCTCCTCTTTTATCCCAGAGACTTCAACTTAGAGAAGTGCAATTCCCTACAGAGGCTTTACCTAGTCTCCCACTGTGTCATTTTGAGGTGCTATCTGGAGGCTGGAGAAGCCAGCTTTAAGGCAACTGGGTCAGGCAGATCTGCTGCAGACCTACAGAAGCATAGATAACAAAAGGTCTAAATGGTCCAAGGCTTAGTTTCTGAATGGGATATGAAAAATGAACCTTGTACTACACCACGCCATCCTGTACCATACCAACTTCTCAGGGTGGACAGTAGATTTAGTACCTTTTGATGGGAGGATTGTCTGGGAAGAGGGGCTTATAAACTAAAGCACCAGAGCCTCTGGGTACCTCATTAGCATGAAGAACTCTGTTCTGGGCCTATGTGGACTACAGGTCATGTTTCCTTATGTGGGGAGTGTGGCATATGTTCCAGTCCAGGACTCTGGCAGGGAGCATGGAGTCGCCTAAGTCTTAGGTGTGTCCCTACCAAGTTTCCCAGGTCTCAAACCTGTCCTACCTTACCAAGCTTCCTGGCATGGTTTGTGTGTGTGTGTGTGTGTGTGTGTGTGTGTGTGTCTGTGTGTGTGTGTGTGTGTGTGTGTGCCTGTGTGTGCGCACGCGCACGCGTGCACACGCACGTACGTACGTGCGTGCGTGCATGTGTGGGTACATGCGTGCACGTGTGTGTATATCTCAAATTATTAATTTTTGATGATAATAGAAAATTTTTTGGAATATAGCTAAGGAGCATGAGTGGAGTGCATAGACCACTGACATAAACTCATAGATGTTACAAAGCTTATACTCTAAATCTGAAGCATTTTCCTGAGCATGAAGCAGCACTGGTCCTCATCAGCAGAGAAGAAGGGTTGGGCATTATATATTTTCAAGCATATGGCTTAACATCTATGTACCTTTTTTAATGAAATAAATTATGGTTTCCCACAGTCAAATTGAAATAAAGAAGAAGAAACAAAAACTCTAGAAGCAAGTTCATTGACAACCAACAACGGCCTGTTGTAATTTTGAATTCTTCCTCCGACACAAATCAACACGGGAGAGTTAAGGGTTCAATATGACCTTTAGTTCAGGGGAAAATACCATCACATAGTTGTAATCACTTCAAGCATCAAGGGCAGACAGAACTATGCTTAATATTTTTAATATCTGCCCCCAAAGTTGGTGGGAAAGCCTGAGTCATGTTTAATCTTTGGAAGATTCCTGTCTCAAACATCTTTACGTAAAGCATAGTACACATCCTGATAGATGCATCTGGAACTCACAAGCTTCAGAATACAAATGGGAAATCAGTAAGAAACTAAAACTTCACAGGCTTACAGGTACATCTACGATTAGTGTAGTTCTAACACAGAATTGTGTTCCTAGCAAGCATGTCTAGAAATCTCTGGGGAATAAGATGCTTGATTTTGAGAAGAGATCTGCTCCAATTGGGTCCTTGTCTACTCTGGCTACCACTTCAGTTTTCTGGCTTCTCTTAGTGCTATGCTAGGTGTATGGCCTCTGTACTCTGGTGCCTCCAGGCTCAAAACACTCCCTTGAACCCAATGTGGCATCATGGTGAGAGACGTTCTCCTTCCTCAATGTTACTGCATCACATGGTCCCAGGGGCTTACATGGATCAGATAAAAGAGATTTCATATTTTCTCTGTAGCCTTCCTGCTTCTTTGAGACTTTTGATATGAGCCAGTGGGGAATAGAGACAAGAAATGCATTCTACAGAGAGTCGTCAGGCTATAATCACAGCAAACTTTTCCCTTGGTGACTCAGGTTTACTTACTCACTCAGCTTCAGGGAGATATTTGCTTTCTCTTAGGACAAATTGCTGAAACTTTCTCATTTTGCATGAAAATTGCTGTCTGGCAAGCTGTCTCATGGTGGTACTCAGGAACATGTGATGTCTCCCTTTCCTCTTACTTTCTTTCTTTTTCTCTTTATCTCTCCAAACAAATATACCATGAACATGTATAAGGTGCCCGGCACTATTCTAAGTGGCAAGATCATGGTAATGGGCAGAGCCTTCAATACCTGTTCTCCCAAAGGGACCTAAAGGGAAGGCAGAATAAGGAATCAAACATATGAAAGTATGTTGACAAAAATGTTAAAACTTCCTGTTTTCCAAAGGTATCCATGGCCTTAAAGACTACCTGTTAGCACCTTGCTCAGGTGGTAAAACTGGTCCTTGAGTCCTAATGGCTTTTATTTACACCAATGGAATCTTGTCATTCCTTTTGTTTCTTGATAACACCCTGATACCCCATCCCTAACTTTTTCTGTCCTAATCATGTTTGCCCTCCCAGGGAGCTTTTTATGTATAATTGTAAGATATGGTTCGACCTTCTTAGGACCTTTAAGTACAAGGATCTTTTAATTTTACATGCATCTGTGAGTGTAAATTTCAATGTCATGGTGAGAGTCCATATTTAAAAGTACATGAAATGGTCTCATTCCTCTCCTTACATCAGAGAATATTACACTCATGCATTCCTTACCAACAGGGACATGGTCCGAGAAATTTATTCAAGGTAGTTTTGTTATACAAACCTTATAGAACACTGGTTCCCAACCTTCCTAATGTTGTGACTCTTTAATACAGTTCCTCATGTGGGGGAGACCACCCCAGTCATAAAATTATTTTTGTTGCTACTTATAACTCTAGTTTTGCTACTGTTATGAGTTGTAATGAAAGTATTTAATCTACAGGCCATCTGATATACTACCTCAAAAGAGTAATGACCCACGGGTTGAGAAGCACCACCATAGAGTATACTTATTCTAACTAAGTTTGGTGTGACATTCCTGGCCTATATAACCTTATGGGACCAACAGTGACATTGGCAGAAGACTTCATTTGTGGACCATACATGCATTTTGATTTTATGGTCACAAAGGCTTCTATGATCAGCTGCCAGCAGCAGAAATATAAATAAAAAAGGCATTGAAGTAGTGGGAATTTGAAGGGAGCCACTTCTCATATGGGTCAGTAAGTTTAAGGGCCCCCAAAGCCTGTTGAACAGCCAGGAAACAAGTTATACTTACTGGAACAAAGGAAACAAAAAACACAGAAACAGAAGAGGAGGCCTGAAGTCACAGAAGCTAATGATCAAAGCCCAGCGTATACACCCTGGTAGAGCTTCAAATTATAGATGAACGTAAGAGTGAGTGGAGGTGTCACCTTTATGAAGATGATCTTGGCTCTAGCACAGTGATTAAACTACAAGTAGTCAAAAGGGAGAGGAGACAAGCCATGCACTATCAAAATCCAATGAGTTTCAATGGGAGCAGGGAGGGGCTTATGGGAGGGTTTGGAGGAAAGAAAGGGAAGGGAGAACTATAATTAAAATGCAATCTAAAAAATTAAATATATATGAAGGAGTTTGATTAAATTAATAAAATTATTTAATATTTTCCTTTTTAATTGAATATTGGGTCTTCTCTCATACAATACATCCTGAGCACAGTTCCCTGCCCCCCCACCTCCTCTCTTCCCAGCTTGCCCTACCTCTCTTCTTCCCCAGATCCACTCCCCATGTTTCCTCTACAGAAAAGAGCAGGCCTCTAAGGGTGGAAGCCAAACAAGGAAAAATAAGGTATAATTAGAGAAGGCAAAAACCTCATGTTGAGACTGGACAAGGCCACCTAAGAAGAAGAAAATAGTCCTAAGAGCTGGCAAAAGAGTCAGAGATATAACTGTTCTCAACATTTTCTAAACAACAACAACAACAACAACAACAAATCAAATCAAATTAAATCAAATCAAATCAAGAAGAGTTGCAAAACTTTATATGTTAAATATTTTCTGAAGATTAATGAATTAAAGGTATTACTCCCGAGGTGGAGCTACAGATAATGAGGTGGGATCCCATAGGAATCCTTATGTCATTGAGAACATATACTTGGGAGAGACTGAGACCCTCCATAAGAGTTCTCTTTCTACTGTTACTTTATGGTTTATCAAGTGAGCTGTTCACTGAAATGTGATGGATGGTTATTCCACAAGACAACACCAAGTAAATCTACATAATCTTGGCCTGGAACCTGCAGAATTGTGAGCCAAAACAATCCTTTTCTCTTTATTAGTTACTTGGTTTGGTTATTTTTTCTTAGTAGAGGAACTGAAATGAAGATAATTTAGGTGACAGGGAGGGGTGAGAAGCAGTTTGCAATGTATAGTTTCCATGTATAAGATCCAACCATTGAATTATTTAAAAGAAATGATGACAGTTGAGGTAACAGAGTAGGGAGGGCTGAGAAGCTGCCTGCTTTTAAAGTATGGTTTCCATGTATAATAACCAACCATTGAATTATTTAAAGTCAGAATTATTTAAAGAATATTTTTAAAAAGTTGTGATTCAAGATTGATTTTATTATTTTTGGCCATGCAACCTATTCATTGAATTGGCATTTACAGATCATAAGACCATAGCCTAACGTGGACTAAAAAAATGTGGAATCCTGCTATCTGCTTAGATACGTGAAATTTGAACAATTTATTAGCTTTCATCATAGAGACGTTGTTTTAGTGTGCTAGAGGGGCCATAGAAAGGTTCTGTTGCTCAAGAGGCTTAAACTATAGAAACTGATGGTGTAAGTTCTAGACCAACTCCTTACAACTGGAGTGCTTGTAGAGGTTATTTTCCTTGTTCCCAAGAAGAAAAGCTTTGTTCCAGGTCTATCTCCTTCGTGTATAAATGACTCTTACTCAGCTTATCTTTTCATATCATCTCTGTGGCTTCCTCTTCTTTCTTTTTAAATTCTTTAAAGTTATATATTTCATTTTATGTATGTGTTTTGCTTTCATGTATGTTTGTGTACCATATGTGAGCCTTGTTGTGCCCACAGAAGTCAAAAAGGGGTGTTAGTCCTCCTCCGACAGGAGTTATGAGTCACTATGAGCTATTATTAGGGTGCTAGGTCCTGCAAGAGCAACATTATTCTTAACAAGTGAGTTATCTCTCCAGCCATGTTTCCCGCTCTTTAAAGGTCTATACTTGATGTGAAGGTTTGTGCTTGGCTTTATTGTAATTTGTTGGGCCATGTGTTTGGTTAGTATTCCTGGAGACCTGCTTTTCTATGGAAGGAGACTGGGGAGGGAAGTAGATCTGGAGGAGAGAGGAGCTGATGGAAGAATTGGGATGATTTGAGGGAGGGGAAGCTGCAGTCTGTATGTATTGTATGAGAGAATAATAATTTAAAATGGCACTCATATTAAGGCTGGATGTTCTCAGCACTTTGGAAGTGGAGGCATGAAGAATAAGATTTCAACCTCTGCTACGAGGAACACTACCTCAAGAAGACCAAACAAATAGTTTTAAAAAGATCAAAATATGTAGAAGCCAAACTTAGGGCATTTTAACTTGATTGTCTCTAGAAAAAATTTAGCTCAAATAAGATTACATTCTGAAGAATTTTAAGTGTTTGGATATATGCATTTTAAAGGTTATTCAATTCAATGTATAAGATATGTAAGCAACCAGTATGTTGATTCTGAAGCCCAGAGATGAGGCAAGACGTGGATGTATATTTGCATGGGGTTGATGTTAACTACGAGGAGGTTGGCTGACATCCCTCACTGAGATGGAGGCTGATCCTAGTCTTCAGTCCAGTAATTAGAGCCATGTGATTGTGACTCAGACTCATCTTCAATCTCCAGTTACATCCATCATCCCAAGTCATAATTTTACCTAAACTGTTGAGCTCATGCACAGACACTGCTCTCACAGGTGATGGACACTTTATGGTTTAAGATCAAAGCCGGCTGGTTTTTACAGAGCTGATAAAGTTCCTGATGGGTTCTGATAGCAGTGGCTTCTCTTTCTTATGAGGTTTACTTTGGGAAGCCTCTTGGCATTGTCCTGGAAGAGTTTACAGAACATCAATCACAAACACATCAAAGGGCTTTTTGCCTTAATTGAATAACAGCACTGATAGATACTGAAAGACTTGCTTCAGATATGGTACTACTAAAATACCCTACGAAAGAACTGAAAACACAGCCATCCACTTTCTTTCCATCTTTGTTACTTAGTGACACATATGGGTCATTGTGTTTGCTTTGAGCTTTCAGAATTTTTGAGAATATGGCTTTGACAATTGTACTGGATGGTTTTGTATGTCAACTTGACACAAGCAAGAATCATCAGAAAGGAGGGAGCCTCAGTTGAGAAAATGCTTCCTTGGATCCAGCTGTAAGGCCTTTACTCAATTAATTATCAACTGGGAAGGCCTATACCATTGTGATGGTGCCATCCCTGGGCTGGTGGTCCTGGATTTTGTAAGTAAGCAGGCTGAACAAGCTATGTGAAACAAGACAGTTAGCATCTTCCTTCCATGGCCTCTGTATCAGCTTCCTGCCCTGCCTGAATTCCTGTCCAAACTTCCTCTAATTATGAACTATGATCTATCTGGAACTGTAAGGCAAATAAATAAACCCTTTCCTCCCCAGCTTGCTTTTTGATCATGTTTTGATACAGCAATAGAAACTCTAACTAAGACAGCCAATACACATGGAAAAGTGGTCTCTATTCATTTGGTCAACAGACATTTTCTGAGTGCCATCAGTACTCAGCATGGCACTGTGTGACACAACTATATGTCTGGGTGAAACTGAAAACAGAATGGATTATTTGCCAGGGGACTTTGTAGACATTAGCTCTATGATGGCTAGTCTTGGTTGTCAACTTGACTATACCTAGAATCAACTAAAATCTAAGCTGCTGGGTCCTTGTATGAGAGATTATTTTATAGTCAAATTATTTGAAGCAGAAACACTCAACTTAAGACTAGGCTAAATCTTTTGCCAGTAACTCACATAAGAGGACATGGAAAAAGAAGCTTCTTTCTTGCTTGCTTTCAATTTTGTAGGCAAGTTCTTCTAGTCTTTTGCTACCAGCTTGTTCCAGATTCCAGTATAGACTGAATACCATCTGTTCTCCAGGATCCTCCAGGATTTCAGAAGCAGAATGGAACTACTGAGACACCCAGTGTGGACTGAATGACTACCAAATTCTTTGCTTTTTTCATGGTAACACAGCCATTGTTTGACTAAGTCCTGTAGGTCAAGCTAATACATTCCCTTTAAATATATATTAATTGTATTAGTTCTATTTTAGAGGGCCATGATTAATATAGACCCCAAATTTCAGAGTACTGAATTGAGGCATGAACTCACTTGAAGTTCTGACTCCAGCCTTGTCTGTGCCCGTACACAAATACCTTATGCCAGTGGTGAGGATTGTGAACTGACTCCAGAGATTTCATCTGGGTCTATTGTCCTATAATCTGATGACTGAAAAAATATATGATTTCCAATTCCTGAAAACATTCACTGCCTCCAGAGATAGTAGACATTTGTCCTAGTTTGTTGATGTTGGCCCAGGAATGACAATCTGGGAGGGAAGATAGAGCATGCTCCATGGGAGTGAAATAACATTTCAAACACAAACCCGCCCAAACACCCTGCCTCCAGTGTGACTTTGCCTCGGCTTCTCTACACCTATCATGTACCTGATAACTCACTTTTTATTAAAATGTGTTTGGAGTGATCTTTCCATGTGTGAGACTTCAAAGTGTTCAAATGAGAAGCATATGTTAAAATGTTATTTTTTTATCTCATCCTCAGACTATTATAGGAGGCCATTTTTCCTGTCTTTTAGGTCCATTTGGGGGATGCTTTGTCCCTTTGTCTTCTAAGGTCAATGTCTCATGTATCATTGCATATGCAGTGGGCTGGCCTTGGCATACTCTTGTCTACTTGAAGATTAGAAGTTAGAATCCCACCATCAATCAAGATGGCACCCCAGGCTTTGGATATCCACCCACAACATTAGATATGGCAACAGGGAGCTGCTTCTGGCCATTTAATGGCTCACTTGATACAAAAATGTGGTTTTCTTCCTTCACACGTTGAACCTACCTTTTCCACTTTTCTAATGGGACTGTTTTCATTAGCTCTTAAGAATTTATTACATTTAAAAGTTTTTATAGCACATATTCATTGTGGAAAAGAATGGATTTTATCATGACCTTCTCATGCAAGTATATCATATAGTACAATGACCTTCTCCATCTCCCATCATCCTCTCCCAGTTTTCTTTTCTTTCTCTGCTCAGTTGTATCCTTTCTCTTCCCAAGAAGTCCCTCACTCTGTTTGCAAGTCTTATCTTACTCATTTTTTGAACTCCATATTTTGAATATGAGTGAAAATACGTAATATCTGTCTGGTGTTTAGCCTGATTTATTGGCTGTGAGGATTTGCCTCTCTATTTGTCAGGCTCTGTCCAGGTTGTTTTCTAAGCTACATGGAAGTTACATCCTGAAGCTTCATCTTCAGTGCACTGTGTTTACAGGTGTTTTTTTTATAGGTCTCCATCAAACTTTTGTTAGTTTTGAGTTTTGGCACAAGGAAATTTGCAGCTGAAGGCCCCACCATGGGAGCTCTTCTCCATGTTTCTCCCACTACTTTGCTGTTCTTCCTCGGGTGTTTGCCTCTACTTTCTGTGTTTGTTTTATGATGATCCTGTGTGCGTGGTTTTTTAAATATTGGCTGACTCACTCACATTTGATAATCAGGATGGGGTTTATACATTACACATGTGAACTTAATCCTGGCTGTATAAAAGATGCTATCAAATAATAATGGAGTTTGTAAATTCATGATGTTCCTGTATTTAGGTCTGCTGATCTCTAACACAGAGACTTTTCTCTAGTGGCCTCCATAACTAACCATAGTGATAGATCTAATATATTGTGCAAGATTGATGCTAGCTTACCTTTTGAGGAAGTGCCTTATTTATCATTATATCCACTGTTTAATTAACCAACAAAAAGACACAGATGTTTATAGACAGGTGTGGGTTCCCCATAGGTTCTTTTTTTTTATAATAAATTCTTAGTAGAAATCCATAAAAATTGCATCAATGTTAAAAAGACTCAAATGCATCTAAGCAGTTCACTTACCGTGGGTATAATCGGAAGACAGTTGACCCACAGTGACTTCTGTATATCAGTCTACCTGGAATCTACATTGTCTTTTACTCAATGGAGGATATTTTAAATTATATCCAGATCATGCCATGCACTGCTTGTGATATCAGAGAACTTATGCAGGCTCAAATGCCATCTAAATAGCCTTGTTACATTTGACTTACACATGCTCTGTTGGAAATCATAGTGATTCCAAAATGAATCACACAAGCTATTTCTTATTCTCTAAGAGAGGATTGTGTGTTTTTGTACACCGGGATTTATAAGTGTTACAATAAACATTGATAGAACATGTAACAGGCAATTCTCCTAGTTATTATGTATAAATTTTCTTGTCTTTGCCAGGATCTTGTCAGTATTGCTACTATCATCTAAGTCTTCAAACCAGGAATCTGAAACAGAGAGATGTCCAACTAACTTGTTTAAGTCAGGAGAACGGAAGATGTAGAGTTTAAACCTGGGCAGGCTTATGTCAGAACTCACTGGATTAATCCCTCATATAGCTTTGCTGCCATCCTGGAGGCCAAATTGTGCCTCCATGTCCATGGACAGTAATAACTATCTATTGAATGGTGCTAAAATATTTGGATTTCTGTAAGCTCAGAGTGCAGAGTTCTCGAATCTTAACCCATTGCATCTGTAGAAGTCTCTGTAATATGATTATATATATATATATATATATATATATATATATGTGTGTGTGTGTGTATACACATAAACATTCACATACATATATGAACAATACCTGCCCACATATATATTTGTGTATAAGACTCTATTTCAGGTCTGTGGATATTCTTTCATCCAAAATGAACCCTCACATTCCCTGAGATGAAGTGCCATTTACCCATCCCACAGAAATTCTAAGAATTGCATGAATCCTCTAGGCCCATTTCAAACTTTGCTTCCTCTACAAGGATGTTGTCATCCCTGCAAATGGACACTATCTGTCTCCCTATGAGCAGACCTGTCAGATTTAATGTTTCAGTCCAGGGTGGTTGTAATTACCTCATCTCCTGTTGGAGACATTGAGCTTCTGACCTGTCCTTTCTACCTTGTCCCATGATATCATAAGTATGCTCTCATTAAATGTTTATTGGGACACTCTCAGTTTACATATATATATATATATATATATATATATATATATATATATATATATATTTCTCAGATGTTTTACAATGTAAACAGTTGCTGGCATGTTTTTCACCAAGCCAGGATCTATATGTAAAACATAGGCTCCTCAATTATGGTCTTACCCAAACACTGAGGTGTGTGTCTGTAACACTAATAAGGCTACTTGGAACCCAGAGAAAGGAAACAAAGTGCAAGAATACTTGCAATAATCATAACCCTGAGGAATTTGACTTTGAAATTGAAAGATAAGCCGACTATGAATATCTGTTTGATGGATAAAGTTATATTTGTTTTTTATGCAGATGAAAGGAAGGTCACAGACAAAATGTTTAGGCCCCTAAAGTAATAGAAATGTTCTCCATTAGTGTAAAAAATGACTATTAAGATCCATTAAGTATACTCAGTGCTCTGATTTGCCTTAATTTCTTTTGAAAAATTGTTTATATTTTATTGTTTATGCCCAAGAAGAGAGCTTAAACATAGTGACCTGCTTGATGTTCAGAGCATCAATCCAGCATCTTGGTGGATTTATAGATTGAGACGTAGATCATGTGGAATTTTTTCTTGAGAGAAGCATTGAAATTCCAAGTTATGGTACAGAATTAGTAATGTTGGGGTTGTGCACTCATTCACTGATTTAAAATGGTTTTGTCTGGGATGGAGAGATGGCTAATGATCAAGAACACCTGAGTCTGTTGCCCAGCACTCATGTCAGATGGCTTACAAAATTCTTGTATCTCCAGCTCCAATGAATACCACATCTTTCTTTTAGTTAGAGTTATCTTTGATGCTGTGAAACACCATGACCAAAATACAAGTTGGGGGTGTAAGGGTTTGTTTGCATATACAACTACATTGTAGCCCATCACTGAAGGAAGTCAGGACAAAAATTCAAGCAGGGCTGGAACCTGGGGGCAAAAGCTAAAGCAGAGGCCATGGAGGGGTGCTACTTATTGGCTTGCTGATCATGAATTCCTTTTCCTGGTACCTTATAGCAACTATGACCATCATTCCAGGGATGGCTTCACCCACAATGTACTGGGCCCTCCTTCATCAATCACTAATTAAGAAAATGCCTTATAGGCCTGCCTAGAATCTGATCTCATGCAGGCATTTTCTTAAGATAATTTTAGCTTGTGTCAAGTTGATGTAAATTTATCCAGCACAATCTTCTGGCCTATACAGCTTCCTGTACTCAGGTGCACATACACATACACATGCACACACTCATTTAAAAATAAAGATCAATTGTTTTTGTATTTACAACTTTGTGGCAGAATATATGAACACACAAAAAAATTCTTGAAATGCAGTTTTTATTATAGAGTTGAATATCCTAAAGTGTCTAAAAGCAGAACCAATGTTTGATGTTTGTGTATTAGGTAAGTTATCCTTCAAAATTTAAATGGTTTTATACAGATCTCTAACATTCTGAGAGGTAAGGGAAAAGCCATAATTGATCTGTTGTCACAGCCAAGTTATTCCTGTCCAGTGTTTTTTGAGCAGATACTGAGCTGCAGGGGGTGGGAGACAATTTTGGTGAATTTCCTAAGTCTTTGATCTTTGAACCCTTCTTTGGAAGGTTCAAGTAGTTAAACCTTTAGTTTGTTCCATATATGTATATAGAAATATATATTTGATAAGGTGAAGGCTGTTTCAGATCACTGCTTTTTACCCAATTTAAATGATTTTTGCTTGTGTGAGTAGGCCTGGTTGTGTTAACATTATTGGAAATATTGCTAAATAGTTTCCATAGTTTCAAGCATAGGAAATTTATTTCTCTTCCACAAGTAATAGAGATGAGGGGGTATTCTGACCCTAGAACACCCCATTAAAGCACAGACACATTATTAGATCTAATTGTACAAGTCACTACCTACAGTCACGTATGGAATTACGGTAGGAGTGGCAGGCTCTTCTGGGGATCACCTGAGGGAGCAGGGATTGTAAGTTCCACTGAGGGTGAAATTGGGGGAACAAAAATGCCAAGTTCTTTCAAGTACTTGTTTTCTCTTCTAAGTATTGCTGCTGGGATGTAGTTTCCAGTTCTGCAATTATAGCTCTGCCAGCCCACACTTAGCCTCATGCATGGCCATGTGCTTGGCAAAGACCAACGAGTGTAATCTCTCATTTCTAGACTCAGCGAATAAACACTGAGCTCCTTCATTCTCTTTCTTCTGGTTGCCCAGAGAGAGCGATCTTGGAAATCATATGTGCAAGATAGAAAATTCTTTGACAGTTTGGCTCCCTGAAGCATAGCCAATGAAAGACACTCCGATGACTAGTTTACCAGCCTATGGCTATTCTGAAAGCTTCTCTTATAGTTAAGTCAGTATTTACTCAAGGACTTTTTGTCATAGCAGTCTATAGGCATTTTTGACATTTTCCTGTTTGAATATGTTCCAAGCTTGGAGTACAACATTGTGTGCTATTTCGTGTGATGGAAGAGTAAGATGAACACATTGCAGTCTCTCACTGAATAGAACTGACAGCATGCTTGATGCTGGTGGCTGGATGCACAATGCTGTGTTCCTTTCCCCACTCCCTTGCCTTTGCTATCTGTTCCCTCAGAGATTCCTCAAGGAATTCTGAGCTATCTTAAATTTCCAGCAGACACAGTATCATGTGATTTAAGTCAGCCCAAGCATAAATCTTTTTTCTGTGCGATTTTTCACATTTTTCATTGAAAAAAAAATCACACCTGCACTTGGAAGTTATTAGTGAAGAAGACAAAGTAAGGGATGACCTTAACACAGAACTTTACTGTGTTAATGAACCACCCTTCTTAGTGTTCATGAAAAATTAAATTATAAAAGAAACTGTTTAATGCATAGAAGTAGAATGAATAATTTTAAACTACTTAAGAAGTTCTGATAGCATTTTTTGTTGATGTTTTAGTTCCTAGCAGATTGCCAAGACTTGCAAAGTAGCATTACAGATTCTGCATAATGGTGAAGAAAATATTAGGAAGGACTGCAATATTGCACTTCACATCACAATGAATACATAAGGCGAGATGATGACAATATAATCCCTCTTCACTGGGGGGATTCTGAAGAGAAATGGGGACTTTGATATTTCAGAGATACAGCTCATTTACGGGGTCCTTGGAGATACTTGATTATTTGGCTGGCTCTTCCCTGGGTTAACATCAAGTCTGACTTCATTGTTTGGCATCTCTTGAACTTCTTCTTCTTCCCCCTCCTCTTCTTCCTCCTCTTCTCATTCTCTTCCTCCTTCTCCTTCTCCTTCTCTTTCTCCTCCTCCTTTTCTTCCTTCTCCTCTTCTTCTTCCTCTGACTCTCCTTTGGTTTGGGGTTTGGTTTTACAAGGTATGGTTCTCTATATCTCTCTAGCTGTCCTAGAAATCTGTAGATCAAGCTAGCACTGAACTCACAGAGATCCACCTGCCTCTGCCTCCTGTAATGCTGAGATTAATGGCATGTGCTATCACTTTCCTGCCTCTTCCTATCTTTCTAAACTCATGTCTGTTCCTTTTGCTTTCTCTGGCAAAATCAGGTGGTTGTTATACTGTTTAGTGTTACTTTCCCCAAAATTCTGCTTCTTGAAAAAATCTGAAGAATTTCCTCAGTCATTTCTTCTCTTTCCTACTTAGAAGAATTTAACATGGTTGTTCGTTGCTTTGCCTTTCTCCCTTTCCATGGATTTTTGTGAAATAAATAAGGTCTCCTTTTCTCCCCCAGACTCCAGGATGAGTCAAGTGTCACACTTCATTATAAAACTTGAAATAAGCTAATTGCTAAAAGTGTAAGCCTTGGGGACAAATCAAGAAAGAACATTTCTTCCAATTTCTCCATATCTGTTTGTAATCAAATCATTATTGGATGACTTCTTATGAAAGAGTCCAGTTGTATGTTGCACATATTAGTTCTGGGTTTGTCTTAATCTGTTTTCCACTATTATGAAAGATTTCCTCACACCAGGTAGGTTATAAGCAAAAAAGTGTTTATCTCATGATCTGGAGTCTTGGAAGTCAGAAAGCATGAGTCCACATCTACAACTTTCAGTGAGGGTGTTGTGATTTCAGTATATGATGGAAGGTCAAGAGCATAAGAAAGAGTTGGGAAGCTGAGGCCTCTCCTATCAGTTACTTAAAGGGTCTTTTAACCTAATGCCTTATATTAGGCTCCACTTTCCAACTTTGGCACTGGGGAGTTAAAGTTGCAATGGGTGTTCTCTCGAGTGACAGATCCAAATCAGAACAGACTGTTTAAAATTCTATTTTTAAATTCTCATCAAGAGGATGCCCATTTAGGAGGTAATGTTCCTTAGAGATGTTTTCATACACGCAAACATCTGTTTCATTCTTCAGATCTGTTTGCGAAAAGCTTACATGGTGGTCAGTAATTGACTCATGTTGCAGTTAGCATCTGTGGAGGAGGGAAGGAAAAGGGGGATGCTGACACCAATAAACGCCACACTGTCATTTCTGAAAGTTTGTTGTGTATTAAGAGGGAGAGTGCAACTATTCCAATTACTGATGAAACAATAATTTGAGGAATGGAGCAGCAGAAAAGCAGAGTAGAGCAGGAGGTGAAGCATTTAAAAGTAATGCGAGAGGACATGTGTAACATCAACAAAGATGTCTGCATCTAGTTCTGACTTGAACAATGAGGGAAGCTACAGAGTGACGGAGGGAGCTGCATGTGGGATGTCTGTGACTACTGTGATCAAGGCTGGGAGTGAAGTGATAAGATCTCAAATAAATGAGAATCCTTCCAAGGGCTTTTCACAGCTCTACTTCTTCCCTTCCATCCTTCATAATCCAGCTGAGACATCATCATGTCTGATCAGTCTACTTGGTACTCACTCCTCATCTTCTGAATGGCATCCTGAGCTCTGCTGCCTCTGTGAGCAACATACATCTCTACTGATGTATCTGTTACAATACGTTTTAATTTATCAGTTAAAATAGCTTTTAAGTACATAGGCAGTTATTAAGATATGAGCAATACTCTTATTCTGGAAGTCAAATCAGGAAAAAAGAAGGCAATAAATACTTGTAGTGTTTAATCAATAAACTCAACATGTCTTTTGATTCAAATTCAGTCTCCAGGATACTATTTGGTTAAACATAGGAAAATTCCTGGTGAGACAATTGGAAGGCTCCAGTACAAACTTTTAAACATGCATCTTTGGTATTAGCGTAAATTTTAAATGTAGGTTTGATATATAAATATAACAGCCATATTATATAAAAGTATTTAATAGTGGGATAGGATTTTTAACAAGGATGTAAGTGGGTAGCTACAATACATTGCATAGAAAATGACAAGAATGTAGAATCTTCCCAAGGACTAAAAGTTACAGAATGACTCACCTAGAAGCTGTATAATTATTTCTGCTATTAATTTTTTTTATCTAAAGCAGTTTCTATTTAGAGAGCAACATATAGCAAAGAAACATTTGCATAGCTAGATGAAATGGATATACAGATTTGATTTTAATAACTTTATATCTTATTATTTAAATCTATTCAGTTTAGAATGGAAAGGGGTGTTTAAGAAAACAAGGGGTTATGAGAATTAAACACTTTAAAAGACTAATTTTGTGTTTGATGACTAATGAAGTCATCAAACTTTTTAAAATAAATTTCAGAATAAATTATTAAGTCATTAAACTTTGCCATCATGAAAGACTTTGTTTCTCTCTCTACCTTGGCTATCACTGTTTATCTGTTTGGTCCTAGCAAAATGCTTAATGACTCTATATAGCAGTTGACACTCTGTAAAACAGTTATCATAATAGTTTTTCAGAATTGCTTTTAGAATAAGTAATCCAATGTGTATGAAACATGTAACTTCTTGGTGATTTGCTCTTGTGTTCAGAAAGTGACTACATAGAGGCACAAAAGTGCACAGTGCTAGCCACCTGTCAGAAAAGAGAGGGACAATAAAAAGAGGATTATATTTAACCTGGGTTAAAGAGAAATGTCTGAGGACAGTTGCAGTGTGCAGCCTTGTAACTCTGAAGAATGATTCTATGCCATTGAACTGGTTTATCTACGTTCTGGGCAGACTAAGTCTATGTCACTAATGAGGGTTATCTTCACAGTCCTCTATGGTGCATAGTTAGTTCTAATTTCTCCATTTTAACAACAAAGCTAATATACGAACTTGCCTGGTTATACTCTGAGCAGCTGTATCATCAGAACATGTTCTAATAGAGAAAACAGGGTTCCAAAATTCACATACACTAAATGTTAAAATTTTTCATTAAAAAATTTTGTGATGTATTAGTAGTAATACGAAATCTGATTCTCTGTCAGTTTCTTCATACTTGGGGGTTATACATTTGTTTTTTATTTTGATTTTTAAAATAGTGGATTGAAAGATAAGAACACTTCCATTTTTTCTTCTACTTTATTAATAAATATGTTGTCTTGGACTTAGGTGGCACATACTCCCACAGACATGCACACATAGACACAAATGAATAAAAAAAGACTTTTCTACATGATTATATTTTGAAATATATATGTATGTACACATACATGTATTTATACAGTGACAATTAGGGCAGAAAAGGCCATGAATGTAAAGGAGATCATGACGGGTATGTGAACATGTTTATGGGGAGGAAAGGGATGGGAAAATACAATTAAACTATAACCTCAAAAATAAATAACAACATTAAAGACATATATAATTTATAATCAATATGTTTAGCAGTTTTAGTTATAGAGGTTGTCTGTGTTGGAAAAAAGTTCTGGAGTGATGGTTCATTAGCTAAGGGCTCTTTCTTCTCTACCAGAAAACGTAAGTTGGGTTCTAAGCACCCATCTATTGTGGCTCATAACCATCTATAAAACAGGAACTCCAGGGGATCAAACACCCTCTTCTGGCCTAAAACATACATGCACATGTGCATGCACACACGCACACACATGTACACACACACACACACACACACACACACACACACACACACACACAGAGAGAGAGAGAGAAAGAGAGAGAGAGAGAGAGAGAGAGAGAGAGAGAGACAAACACAGACACAGAGATACAGAAACACAGAGAGAGGGAAGACACAATAAAAATTAATCTTTAAATACAAATAAACCATTTCTTCACTATAACTAACCTGTTTTTAATGTGTTTACCATTTTTCAATTATATTATATTTCATTTATTTATTCTAAATATACAGCATAAATATGATATGAAACACACATCCACATTGATAAAAAAAGAATTACAGTTTGGGGCCATGAATTTTAAATCACTATAACAAGGCTCCAACGGATGTTCATTAATCAGGGTAAGATCCATTATAAACAGCACATTGTTGCCAACAAGAAATAAGTATATTTATTCTTGTAATACAAAAATATATCTGAACTTGGGAATTTGAGGAATGCTTGCAAAATATTTTGTGTATCCTAATGGTTGTGGAAGCGTTTTTCCTGCACAGTTTTGGGGTGATAGAATTGGTAGTCAGTTGGCAAGAGATCAGTTAGCTATTGGTGGATGAGGCACAATGTTATACTTGGCCCAGTTTGTTTTAGTTTTGAAGCTCTGGCTGTGTGACACATGGCTAAGTTCATGAGATGAATTGGTTCTTATTGTTTATCAGAGCAATAAAACCAGGGTTCAGCAACTCCAGGTTTTTTTTTTTACATCCTTTTTCTCTTTGGATTTGATTTCTCATATTTTTATGTATAGATGGACCTTTTTCCTCACCTTTAACTGTACCTCCTGTTATATTTCTTTTTACTATTCTTATATTTTTACCGTGTTGTTTGAATCACCAAAGGTTAAAAGTTTATTTTGATATAAGTTTAATCTATACTTATTGTTATATTTCAAATTTTATTCTGGATGATGTAGAATCAATACTTTTTTATCAGTAGATGTCCCATCTGACATTTTTTTTTAACCTTGAGTTTATTTAAATTTGATTTCAGGAATACTCAGCAGCTTTCTGGAAGAAATCTGTTATAATATCAAGGCTTTTTTTTCCTCCCATAGTTATTGAGATTTTTGTAATCTTTTGACATTGATGCTTTCTCCATGGTTTTATGAGTTTAATTTCTGAGTGTTTCATGACATCCATCTATCCCTCCCTCCTTCCTTCCTTCTTTCCTTCCTTCCTTCCTTCCTTCCTTCCTTCCTTCCTTCCTTCCTTCCTGCCTGCCTGCCTAACCTTTTCCATGCTGGATATTGAAACTGGAACTTCATATATGCTGAGAAGTGCTATACCTCTGAGATATGCCTCCACCTCATGTTGTTGTTTTTAGGCTGTTCATTGCTGCATGTGTCTTCAGAGCACATCCAAGCTTTTCTGATTGTATTTCCTAGTTCACTTTCACCCTCCTGTATTTTGAAGTGTATTTGTTGTGTATTTTAATGCAACTTTTATTTTAGTCTCCATAATGCTTATAATTAATTTATTATTATTATTATTATTATTATTATTATTATTATTATTATCCTCTCAATATTGGTTTTCTTTATATATTTTACCTATTTTATTTTTGGTGATTCAAACCTGAAAGACCTTATTATCCTCTGGCTCATTTGCCTTCCTCTGGAACATGGTACTTCAGAATAATTCTGAGAGATTAATTTGTTGGTAGAAAATTTCCTCTTTCTCTAAAACTACTTAGATTCTGACAGCATATCAAAAAGACTACTCATTTGAGGAAAAAGAATTTATTCTTGGAATGTAAGTTTTTTTATCATCTAAATCTCTTATTTTGCAGAATAAATAACAGGAACTATATGATCAGCTTCCTTTTTAAGATTAATTCTGTTTATGTATATGTGTCTGTTATGTGTTTGGATGCCTGTGGAGGCAAATGATAGCATCGTATCTGGAGATGCAGCTACAGGCAATTGTAACCTGCCCGGATGTGGGGAGTAGGAATTGAAGTTGGATCCTCTGAAAGAGCAGGAGGCTTTTTTTTTTTTAATCTACTAAGCCATCTCCAGCTCCATACATAGTCACCTTAAAAATAAAGGGAAAAATGATGAAGTCTAGTGTTCTTTTATGGTAAAATCTTTCAATAAAACACATGAAGAAAATGTCTTCAAAATAACAACCACCATTTATAAAAAGCTCACAGGTGACATAATAATCAATGGAAAAAAACAGCTTTGCTCAGTCCTTGAACAACCAGAGACATTCACTCTCAGCTTTCCTGTTCGCCTCAGGGCTGGAAGAGTATTCAATGAAGGTAAATAAATAAAACACATCTATTAGTAAGAAGTAAGTAAAAATTATGTAGATTATATTATCCTAACCACAAATTGAAAATTCAAGGACAGACTGGACTACAGAATGAGTTCACAACCAGCCCAGCAACTTAGCTAGAGTGTGTTTCAAAACAGAATATAGTAAAGCTGGACTGGGACTGAGATCAGAGGTAGACAGGGTGCTTTCATAGCATGTGCAAAGCCTTGGCTTCAGCACTCACTAAAGCAGAGAACAAACAAACTAAACCAAAACAACAATATCCCAAGGTCTACAAATATGTACTATAGTTATTATTAAAACATCAGCATATAGGACCACTATATTTTAAAACTAGTAATTATCTACCTGTAAAAAAAACAAAGAAATTAAGAAGAAACTCTCTTCTCTCTCCCTCATCTTTCTGATATTCTGTCCCTGTATCTTTCTTCTATTTTTCCCTTTTGGTCATAATTTTGAATGTGTCTTAGTCCTGGAGAGATGGCTCAGTAGTTAAGAACTCTGGCTCTTAACTCTTCCCAAGGACCTAAGCTTGGTTCACAACACCTACATGGTGGATGGATCACATATGACTGTACCTCTAGCCCCAAGTCATCTAATGCCTCTTCTGGCCTCTATGGGCACTGCATACATGGCGCACAGACAGACTCGGCCAAAACACCTGTACACATAAAAATAAATAACTTTTATAGTTTTGAATCTATCTTCTTATTGCTCCAGTTTCCACAATTTCCTGTGTTAGAACATACATCTTTATTCTCTAGCTAGTATTACATTTTTTTCTAACATTTTTTTGCTAACTTCACTATTAAGCATCTAGGTGAAGCTTTCTTTTCTCCCTTCAGTTTTAAAAAGAAATTTAATGTCTATATCCGTGCATATGGAACTATTTAAGAGGGTGTTTTCACATAACTGTAAGTTGTGCTATGGCTTTATTCCCTCACACATACACCTTATTTTTCATCCTCTCTGCATTGTTGGTGCCTTTGTTCTCCTGGACAGTTTCACTCTTGCTGCCCAGTTTTACATGAATATGTGATTTTTATTTAGCTATGTAGAGTCTAGGAATCACACATAAGAGAAGACATATGATACAGTCTACCTTCATTCATTTAACATGATGTTTTCCACTTGCATTTATTTTTCAATAAGTGATCTAACTTCACTTTTCTTTATAAATAAAAAATTTCCATTGCACATATAGATCACATTTTCCTCACTCATTCATCTGTTGTTGACATTTTATTGAATTAAAAAAGTTCTTCACGGTAAAGGAAACAATTAACTGTATAAATAGACTCTTTATAGATAAGAGAAAAATCTTTGAAAACTATGTCTGGCAGAGAATTAATAACATATATAAAGAACTTAAAAAACCTAAGCAACATACTATTCAAACAGTCAATAAATGAGATAATGAAACAAACACTATTAATAATGTATGAAAAAATTTGAACCTCACTGGATGACCCTGTTGAGGAATAGTCTCCACAAATTAAACTACAATAACATTTAAGAATGGAGAAACGACTTAAAAATTAAGAGCACTGGTTGTTCTTCCACGGACCCAACATCAGTACCTAGCACCCACATGGTGGCTTACAACCTCCATTTCCAGGAAATCCAGTGACCTTCTGCTATCTGTGAGCACTGGACACTCATGTGGTACACAGATACATCCATATATATAACATATATATGTACACAATATATATATTGGTCATACACATAAAATAAGATAAAAGGTAAAAAATTACACTATCTCATCTCATCCATTCAAAAAACAGTATCCTGATTTGATTTTTATTGATGAAATAAAACAATTACCATAACCATCTTGGGGAGGATAACGTTCATTTCATCTTACAGGTTGTAGCCCAACCATGGAAGAATGCAGCTTGCTGGCTTTCTCTCAGGCTCACTCTCACCTATCTTTATTTAGCACAGGTCTGCAAGCCTAGGGATATGTTCTGGTTAGTTTTTGTTAACCTGCCACCAACTAGAGTCAGTTGGAATGGATAACCCTGTTGAGGAATAGTTTCCATCAGATTGACTTGTGGCATTGTTCTTTTATTAGTGATTGACATGAGAGGGCCAGCCCACTATGGGTGATGACAGCCAGAGCAGGTGGTCTTGGGCTATATAAGAAAACAAACTGAGCGATCCATGGAGAACAAACCAATAAGTACTCGAAGCATGATGAAATCTCAAAGTCGTTTTAATTAGAATTGACTTGTATATTCTAATGTGAAGAATAGGTACAATTTATAAAATCATTGTAAGATAAATTGTAATACAAAGTAAACAAGAAGGCATAGAAATAATAATCGCGTAGGTTGTATATATTAGAATACAATGGTGTCCCTCACAAATATATAAAATGTTTTCATGCATGAAGATCATATGGAGAAATATACTTGTCTTTACTTGTATTGAGAGTAATTAGTAGAAAAGGAAAAATCAAAAGGCTATTATTTGAGCTCTGATTCTCAGGAAATGGATCCCTACATTAAAAAGAAGAAAACTTCAATAAAAATGTAGATGTTGCCTGAATTTAGCTCATGTCTGTGCTTGGAGGAACATCAGAGACTTGAGACAGAGGATGAGCCTGATGTCTAAGGAACTGGAACACATGTGGCCAGTCTTGGTGGCTAGGGGGGAGGTATTTGTGACTGACTAAAGCATGTGAAGTGAAATAATAAGCACATATCATGTATTTTATCTTTGAGAAGTTTTATTTCTTTTTGCTTATAAAGGATTTTCTATACCTGTAGATCTTCCACAAGTGTGGTCATAGTTCTTCTCATTATTTTATTACAAAGTAATAAAATAAAAAATCAGACTCCTGTCTTCCTCCTGTCTCTTCTGCAGAAGCTTGGTTTTGCATTTCAAAAAAGAAAGCAAACACTGCAATGGAGTAAATTTACCCTGAGGAGAAAATATCCTTTCCATCCCTGGCTCTTTTAAGGAAAAGTAACATGGTTCTTTTCTCTCTAAATCATTGAAAGACCAGTTTTGTTTTCTTTTTAAAAGTCCTAGTCTTAATTGATTCCCATTTTCTGGGTGAATGTCTTGAGAATGACAAAGCATTTCAAAATGAATTCTCCCTCCTGTTCAAATTTATCTGAGGACCAAAAGTGACCACAGAGTACACTGAGGGCATGGGATACCTAGAGGCTATCCAGAAATTACTGATCCTGGGAAAAAATGAGAATTCTGGCATTTTTCTTATTTTGTGGAAAAGGCAATAAGAAATGATGAGAGAGAGAGAGAGAGAGAGAGAGAGAGAGAGAGAGAGAGAGGAAGAAGGGGAGGAAAGAAGGAAAGAAGGAGGAATGAAGGGAGAAAAGGAGGGAAGGAAGGAAGGAAGGAAGGAAGGAAGGAAGGAAGGAAGGAAGAAAGGAAGGAAAGAAAAAAAGGAAGGAAGGAAGGAAGGAAGGAAGGAAGGAAGGAAGGAAGGAAAGAAGGAACGTAGGTGTGAGTCAGCCCATCCACCTATTTTAAGCTCAAAGCTTGGCTACTAAACCAGCTGAGGCTTTTGATGAACCATACCAACAAGTAGTCTTGCACTGTTGCTGCATCTTCTATATCAAAGTAAGAGTCTCTTAGAAAGATAATCCTTTTGAATGCTTGTAACTATAGGTGTTTACTGCCTACTTAGTAAGTAAGTAAATTAGTGAATTCACTAAATATAGGAAATGTCTCAATGCCTTCAGTGACCAGAGCTAACCAACCATAAATATTAAGAAGAGTTGAAGAGTCATGTTACCAATAACCAGAATTTCAGATAGCAGTTTCTTTCAAATGGGAGGAAATTTAGTATTATTTGTTGGAAAAGTAAGCAACACTTGTTAATATATCATTGCTTTCATGTAAGGTCAGTTGTTCCTTCTGCTGTGTTCTACTGGGGTCAGGATGACTGTGTCTGAGATGCAAGGACAATGTGCTCTTCTGTGATCTTAGAAACAGAAACATGTTCTGTTGAAACGCCTATCTGACTTTGAATCTGACTTTGAATCTGCCTTTTCATCTCAAGGTAAGCCAGAAATTTCGATCTTTGAAGAAAAATGAGACTGTGGCTTGTTTATTGGTAGAACATAGGTAATCTGAAAAGGACATACATTTTAAATTAAAGATGGTATCTCATATATTGGAGAAAATAAGAATGTGAGTACTGCCTTGTGTGGCAGGCAGGAAAGGTAGTGACTCTTGGAAGGGGGCTGTGGCTTATTCATCTTGTGAAACACCATGGTCTGTTTCATCTTTTAGGGGCCCAGACTCTGAGTATTGAGCAGCAAAGATAATTTTCTCATGGGATAGATGAGATTAGACTACCTGTTTCCAGGTAGTCTCTGTCAATGCTAGAACACTGGATAATTGTGAAAGGGAGTCCACATTGCTGAAGGATGGATAATTGGCCCAAGAGTTCTGATCCTAAGTCTGGAATCTGCAATTGTAAATGCTGGCTTTCTAGGTATAAACATAAAAGGGGTGGAGCTTCTGCTGCTTGCCCCCCCTCCACCTCAGAGGAACCATAAAATAGAGTTGGAAAGTTGACCTCACCATTTCATCCCATCGCCACTAACTCGTGCTTATTTTACTTGAATGTGCATGTTTGTTTGTATACACATATATGTATAGATGGGCATATGTATACATGCTCATATATGTGTATGTGTGCACATGCACAGTTACAGGGCAGCTAGGTGTCCATGATCAGAATCTCTATTGCTTTCCATTTCTTTTGGCCTTCCCATTCTGGGACTGCAAATGTACCTTGCCTCATCTGGCATTTTATGTGGATGCTTGGAACTCAGACTCACATCCTTAGGCTTGCATAACAAGCACCTTAGTGACAACTATCTCTCTTGTCCCATACTCATGTCTACTCTTAACCCTTATTTTAGAGATCACAAATCTGAAACGTGTATGCCTTGCTCCAGTTCACACAATCAATAAGCAATTGGACCAAAACTTCTATAACAGGCTACCTAATTCTAAGCCATGTGCTGTCAGGGAAAAATAAGGTGTCTTTTCAGTTTCTGCCAACAGCAACTAGAAGACAATCTACCTGTGCGTCTATAAAGATTGACTTGGGGCTTTTGAAGTGGAGTACTTGACATGACTCTGGAAGCATAATTGCTCTTGAGTTTGTAAACACTGAAGAGGATAAGTTATTTATCAGACAGAAATAATGTGTCATCTATCATCGCAGATAAAAAAGATTCAAATTGTTGGCAAAGTTTATGACTTTGAAGCATCAATCTAAATTGCAGCCACTGGAACCTTCAGGTTTTCAGAGTCTGCCTGGTCTGCAGTTTTATATATATATATATAAGCAAAGTATGTTCAAGGGTAAATTCTACTTTGAGGGAGCCAGTAACAAATGTCAGGCTACTCTTAGCTGTATCAGTCAAATTTCAAATTGGGAGATATTTAAGAAAGGTGCTAAAAATCTTGGTTATTTAACCTTTTCTTTAAAATCATTGGTGTTACTTAACCTTCCTCTGTTTACATTTTGCCATAGTCAAAGAACCATTGTTGGTGACACAAGTGGATGGAAAGTTCAGAAAGGCCATGGAAACTGGAATCTGTTTATATGATTTATGACCTTAGTAACTGCCTTTATTTATTAATGTTCTCTCTCATAATTCACCCATAGGCATTGTTGTAAGCCCATTGTTTGTTGGGTACTGTGCTGTGAGTTGTAGACTTAGTATTTGATGGGTGTGGCATTTGTTGTCACAGAGATTAAAGACAAAATAAAATATAAGCAATAAGAGAATTGACATTAAAAAACTTTTGCTTTCAAAAAATCTTAAAATGTATTGGCTCTAATCCTCTGAGGTTGAACATCAGTTATGATAGTATTAAGATATAATTTCATAGAAATGATAGTTTGGATAAAATACAAATGGTAGAAATGGGTCTGTAACAAACACTTTGTCTTGGTTGGCCTATTACATGCCGTGTAAACCTGGAATATACATGGTGGCTGGGGAAGGTCATGCATTGCTGCAATGCTTTAAAGGAGAGGGATATGTGAGGAGGAAAGCATTCATGAAAGACTGGACACTATAAGGTGCCATCCAAATGTCAAACTATTCATATATTAAAGGTTGCTGAACACATGAACTATTAAGTAGGTTAAATCTCTCTGAGAAAATTATGAAGGTCTTGGACTTGAACTTAGAACCTAGGAAAGCAAGTGAAATGGGGGAAGAGAGGTATATATCAGAAAAGTGATGCTTACAGGCTGAAAGGGAGTTGCTACTGCTCTGCAATTTTCAGCTGGAACTCAATCAGTCCTCTGCATCAGTGTGATTTTGCTGAGATTCTTAAAAGATCCAATGCAGCTCATGTTTCATGTCAGGTGTGAATCTTGGTAGTGCTACACTACACAGCTTCAGTGTTTTATTTAAGCTAAGGAAGCAGCTTTGAGTTGAGACATGCTGTGCTCATGGCAAAAGGATGAGTGGAGTTAAAACTCTTGCATATACTGTAAGAAAATGCTGTTTTGGTTCATGTTTTATTTAAGGCCAAAAAGAGTCACACAATTGAGCCCAATGTCCACAAGGCATAAAAAGCATAAAACTGGGTATAGTGTAGTAGATAATATAAAACCTAAAATTAAGGTTCTACAATATCAGAGGGCCAGGAGATACAACCAGCCTCAATATTGCACAAATGCCTAAGCAGTGTAGACAGGGAGGATGGAAACAGCCATCTAAGTTGGAAAATATGATGGAGCTAGTAGGAATGACTGAGAAAGAAGTGACATAGTGGATGGAAAGATGAAGTTTGAGATTGACTTATAATAACCTTTGAGTATACTTTATTTACAGCCATTATTTCTTTTATGCAACTCACTAATAATTTAGCCAGCTCTATGTGGTGGTGGTGGTGGTGGTGGTAGTGGTGGTGGTGGTGGTGGTGGTGGTGGTGGTGGTGTGTAAAGGACCGATGAAGAAATAAAATATGTGAAGGAAAAAATCAGTAGAGTATTCAGGAAGTAATGCCATGGCAAAGTTGGTATAACTGGAAGTTTCACAAGTACATTTGACAGCACTTGCACATAGGTTTATTGTCTTTGATTTGGGAATAACTTCAGTTTTATATCATATAGTTAATGTAGGTTTATGAAGAATATTAGTATAATAGATAATATGGAAGTGGGTTGCTTAGAAACAATCTACAAGGTTATTCAAACTTTATGGCTAGTGATCATTTGGCAAGAAAGTTTAACCCAGGATAGAACGTCTGATACTAACTCACAAGGATACATTTATGGCTTAGTTTTATTTTGATTCCTTATTTTAAGTTGATAGAGGTTCATGAATCTACAAGGTTATTCAAACTTTATAGCTAGTGATCATTTGGCAAGAAAGTTTAACCCAGGGTAGAATGTCTGATACTAACTCACAAGAATACATTTATGGCTTAGTTTTATTTTAATTCCTTATTTTAAGTTGATAGAGGTTCATGAATTATTAGCTAGGAAGGTTTTACAGACTATCCTTGTCCACAGTTTCTTTAATCTTTTCTGTGTGATATTACTGAGTGGGGATCGAAATGGATATCCAAATTTAATGACTCGATCACCTTTTCATGGTTATGTTAATATACTTAGTCTGGAGAGGTAACATATTGATCCATGCATGTCTTTTCCTAAGACCCATTCTACCTTTCCTAAGTTTCCTTTTCATCTCCTTGTTAGGACGGTAGTACAGCTCCACCTTTAATCCCGGGAAAGCTTTATTTCATAAGTCTTACTTACAGTTACTTGTTCCCTCCTAGTTCTAACATTTCTTGTCTTTCTTGACACAAAATATCTTCAAGATGTACTTGGATAAAAGCTAACTTATGCATTGCAAGGGTCGTAATAAATATTAGTCATTTAAAATTTATTTATATTTAAACACCCAAGTTAAATTAAAGACTTTCTCTGATATTTGCAGAGGTAGAAGAATTCTTATTTTTACTTTTCCTCTTGTAACTTTTGGCCATTGAGGTCAGAAAAAATATGTCCTGTCTTCATTGGATTATTCTCTGCATTCTAAGTTCCCCAAACTCATCTTCTCTATTATGCTCTGAATTACAGCAATATTTCATTAATTATGTTCAAATAATAATTTAATCATATAACATTTATATCCATCCATTAGTAACACATTTCCACAGGCTTCTTACTACACAGCAGTTTAGGACACCAGTTTCATTAAAATTTTGCCTTCTTCTAGAATGTTCTTACAGGCATCTTGTTCTTTATTTCTTGTTAGTTTGGGTTTCTACTGATGCATCTCTTTTTCTTGTATTAACTCTGTATACCCTAATTAGTTACCTGCTTATGTTTGTTGGGAAAATTTAATTGTTATCTTTACTTATACTTTTTAATGTCACTGATAAGGAGTGACATTGGATTCTAACATACAGAGAAACCTGGCACTTGTATGTCAGATAAAGAAGCAATTAATTGCTGAATTCTCTGAGACTTATCTTCTGCATGACATGTAAACCCTTTTATATTCCTCTCTAAGGTTACTTGTTGAATTAGAACATACCACATCTATTCATACTTAAGCTTTTGGTGCCAATATGTGCATGTATATGTGTTCTATGTGTGTCTCCTTTTAATTTAAAATTTTAGTCAACACTATTAGTTATGGAACATAAATTTCTCTGTTTTTATGCTGTCTATGACTTACTATCACTGACTAGTTTTTGTACTAATGAAGAGGTACTATATACCATTCAACTCAACTGGTATAATAAACAGAAACTTTTATAAAAGTGTGTATATATACACATGTACATAGTAAAGAGTATCTATATATGTATATATGTAAGTATGTGTGTATCCATGCATATATCCATCATGTATCTGTCTGTCTTTCCATCTATCTCTTATCTATGAGAACTTAAGTTTATATGTTAAGTAACCAATAAAAAGCCATTCAATTTTAACTCTTTTTATGGTCTGTATTCCAGAGTTGACATCTATGACAACTAAAAGAAAACATAAAAACTGATTGCAACTGATCTAACAATTAAGTATAAGTTAAGGCTACATTTCCCAAACTGACTGTGTACTTGAATTGGTGCTGTATTTACTTTGTTTGCTTTAAAAATACACCATATCTTTCCGTAAGAGCAAGGTTATAGTTTGGTATCATCATAAGAGTCATTAGCTGTCATACTTCAGAAGGAAAACAGAGAGAAAAGATGTTTTCTGATGATCATAGTTCTATAGTCAGAGTGTGTTCTTTATGTCCAGTGCAGACTCAGGCTGGATTCCATGTCTGTGGGCAGGCTGCTGTGCTCTTTCTTTTTGAAGGTTCTATGGGACAGTCATTCTCCACTCCAGGTTGTCATGCTTTCTCCTCATTTTCATTCTATTCTACATCTTTGTGCCTGTCACTATGATCCCTTCACTCTTTCAAGTCAAGAACAAAGATAGAGTTATTAGTGCCTCATCACTCCTTTCCCATTCTCAACTTCCAAGATCAGTCTTTGTTTCTTTCAGTAATTTGAATTCACATTTCTTTTCACTCTAATGCCATTTAGAATCCCATATGAACTTTGCAAGAGTAGTCCTAAAGTTGACAATCTATTTTTAATTTCTCATTACATGTTTCATAATATACTACACTGCATGAAATGGTCTTTCTCTCAAAATATAGAAAATGCTTCTTAGAGATAAATATATCACTCTTCTTTTGGTATACCCTCTATGTGAATTTTGGTGCTAAGGCCATCCATATGTAAATTGGAAGTGGAAGGGTGTTGTAAATTATCTGGGCCATTTTTCTTCTTCGTGCATTGCTTCAAATCTTTAGTAGAAAACTGAAATCAGGCCCGTTGGCTAAATGAACTCGGATAACTGTAAAGTGTCCTTTTAGTTTCATCATGCTTTGACAGCTGGGAAATTTAAAATGAAACCGGAGGCAGTCAACCTTAACTTTCACTAAGGCTGCTGCTACTCTGGTTGGTATAATGTCTCTCTTCATCAAAAGACGTTTCCTCACATGCTTAATGTTCTTACCATGTAGTTTTATTAGAATGGATAGCTTTTCTCTTGTAAATGGATTTCATTGGGAATTCAATTTCTTTTAAGGCCAGTGGGAGAGGTCTTACAACCATAAACATGTTTCTTTGAAGTGTATACATAAAATGACATTTCAGAAGAGGGTTGAAAAATGCTTTGCTGTGTGTTGAATTATGTGTGGGTCCTTAGCAATCTTTTGTTTCTTTTTTATGAGAAATGATTATATTGTTGTCTCTTTTTGTTTTTTTTTTATTATTTCTTTTCAGGGGAGAGAGCGAACGCAGTCCCCCACTACCACAAATTATGCAGTCAAGTTTCCCGCATTTGGGGATCAGCACACCCGAAGTGCAATGGGTGAGCCTCGCCCTGGGAAAACCACCTTCGTGATCATGGTATCTCCCCTGCCAGGTAAGTATATATTGTTGTCTCTTAACAATGAAAAATGTTCTTGTGGATCTAAGTGGATAGATGCCAATGCCTGTGAAGAACAAAAGGGAGAGAAGGTGATGGTGGTGGTGGAAAAGGAGGAAGGAGAAGAGGAAGAAGAGGAGGAGGAGGAGGAGGAAGAAGAAGAGGGGGAGTAGGTTACTGTGTATCAACTCTAACTCCTAGCCTTCATCCTAGAGTTGAGAAACAGCTTTCTATGCCTCCTTCATTGTTTCAACGAGTGCTATGTGTGAGACTTGATAAGAATTTAACATCCACTTTGCTTTTTACTTTCTCTTCATAGTGACTATGCTGTGGAGGGGAGAGATTTTTTTTAATATTGATTTGTTGATTGAAATATAAGGCTCAGAAAAAGAGAAAGTGACAGACATTTTATTTTACTGAATACTATATTCTAGTTTATTCTAGTCACTGGATCTATAAATTAAATAGTTATAACCTATTTCTAGTCATACCTGGGATACATCTCACTCATTGTCAGTTGACTTTTTTTGCATTTTTGTACAACTCCATAAGTGTCTTAGTGATATCTTAGGAAAGATTTGAACTGGCTCTAATACCCTGGAGGACACTATCTTGGTGTTATAATATATCTTGATTATAATATCTTGTCAAACACTCGGAAAGGTATAGTTTCATCTCAATCACTCATATGTAATGACCCAATTCAACAAGAAATCAGTGTTTTCCTGACAAGAAGCAAGAACAACTAACTGGGTGCTATAGCAATGTTAAAAGGGCTGGAAAAATGGGATTCTTCCTACTGAATTTTATGTTATGAGACCTGAAAACATTTATAGTGAACTAAGAAAAATCTCTGTTCTTAAGGGCTTGGCAACTCAATAACTCATTCCTGAGCCATCGTCACATTTTAATGCTAGCATCTCAGCCCTCTCGCATTGTTGACCACTTTCATGTGTTCTATATCCAAAACAGTTCAAATAGAACCTTGATATTGAAAGGATTTATTGGATGATGGCCCTGATGAAATGTGTTATGATAGTGTATTGAGTCTGAAGCATATTGGCTCAGAATGTGGCTATCTTTTAGTGTCTCCTACTATATGTGTGTGTGTGTGTATATGTGTGTGTGTGTGTATGTGTGTGTGTGTGTGTGTGTGTACACACACACACACACACATACACACTCACACATACATGTATGTGGGTATTCATAGAGATGAGAGGTATTGAATCTGGAGTTATAAGGAGTTATGAGCATCCCAAAATGGGATGCTCTTATAAAAGCATGCTTTTAACCATTGAGCCACTTTTATAACCCCTTAGATTCCTCTATTTATAAAATAAACATGACAATACTGAATTTATGGGTGGCTGTGAAAATTAAAATTCACTTTTATAAAGAACTTCCCATAAATACTTGGAGCCACCAACATAACTATTTTATACATTGTTCCACCACCACCATCAGTACCACCACCACCACTGTCATCATCATCATCATCACCACCACCACCACCATCATCATCAATCACCATCACCACCATCATTACCACTACCAAAAGATTCCTTTTTGACAGTAGCTTCACTAATAATGGTACCACAAAACCTTTGCTTTGTTCTGAATCTTTACTAGAATGTGTTAATAAATTTCTTCCTGTATTTGTATTCTTCAGTAACATGAAATAATAGTCATAGCCCCCCATCTCACAGGGTATTGTGAGAATTAAGTGGATGAAAGATGTAGAGAACAGACAATATTCATAATTTAGTAACTATATAATAATTATTGTTTATATTGCTCATTAATGAATATTTTAATTAAACTTGTAAACAATATCACAGTTTTTAATTCAGCTAGGAGTTGGGGGTTGTATTTAAGTCTTCAAGCTTTAAGTTAGGTACCTCTGATGTCTCTATGACACAGAAAAGTCCCCGAACCTCTCACTCTGTGAGAATTAGAATGTAATTATGCTTCACATTAATCTTCCTTTATATGTAGCTAAATTTAGAAAGCTGTGTGGTACAAAAAGGGCTTCTGAATTTCCACAGAGAAGGAAAATATACTCTGGGTGACTAAGATGACATTTTAAACAAGTATTTATGGAGATCATTTTATGTGATCAGTATTTTGTTGGGTCATAAGGACTGAGAAGTAAATCACGCTTGTTTTTGTTTTAGTTTCCTTGTCTGCTGCTGCCATAAAATATTTTTGATAAAAGCAAATTCAGAAAAGGATTTATATTGGCTCACAGTTCAAGGCACCGTCCAGTTGTGGCTAGAAATGTCATGACATGCAGATCTGAAGCTGCTCACCATGTCACATTTACACTTAGGAGCACAAAATACACCGCTATTCAGTTTGTCTCTCCTGCCCAGAAGTTTGTCTCACTTATAAGATGAGTGCTATGGCCTCCATCAGCATAGTCAAAATGATCCCCAGTAGGTGTGCCCAGAGCCCTGTCTTCTAGATGATGTTTGACTCTATCAAGTTGTCCACTAACATTAGCCAGCACACTCCTCAACAGCCTTAAAATTCTGGCTTGGAAAGGTTAAGAGCAATATAGGATCGCAGCTGATGTGAAACTCTTGCCTTTGTAGTTTGGCTTCGGTCCAACTTAAGTTTCTGATCTTTGATAGAAAGTATGTTCCATATGCTGCTCAAGGAATGAATAAGTAAATCAATTTTACCACCTGTTTTCTTTTTATAAAGTCATTTCTTTACAATAGGAAAGCCCTGTTAAATACATGTGTAATTTCAGGTCATAATTTTTATTATTTTTTGACAAAGATCTATAGGTAAACACGGGTAATCTCTAATGTAAAAATCAATGTAGCACAAAGCTAAAGAGTATTTCTTAGTGTCACAGTGGATAATATGTCTAGTTAATTATGGGAAAGAAACTTTACAGTAATACATCCTTCAGTCACTTTCACTAATGTGATTCAAATAATTACAATTCTGATTTTTATGGCAGACACACTATATAACAATGTGTGCTATCCACATATTTGTATGATTAGTTTTGAGTTTTTGATAGTTTTTTTCCTATGTAAATACAACTATTTGCTTAACATAAATACGTGGTTCTATTGGGTATATGCCATTTAGATACAGAATTGTTACACCATGGCATATCCTTTTTGAATTTATTAGACAATCCTAAACAGCTTTGGAAAATTCCTCTACCAGCTCATTTATAAACGTCCTCACCTATGGATGGTATTGACTTTGGCTTTATACATTGGAGTAGGTGTACAATAGGCCACTAAGGAATGACCATTCTAAGATGGAATCAAGACAATCATCTAACATAAGCACGATAATGAGTTACCCAAGTATTGAAAGAACATTGTTGATTTTATTTTGATCTTAAAAGATATCTTGTTTAACAGGATCATGTGGAAGACAGGGGCAGCAAGTGTATAAGAGCGAGATGCAGTGATTTGCAGTCTCACAGCATCTGCTGCCTATATCAGTGCTCTTAAACATGTGAACTGACAGTAGCTATAACCATAGGCATAAAACCTGGACAACATCAATGCAGCAAAATCTCAGTCAGGAAGTAGATGTACTGGGTGCTAAGTATATCTTATATGTTATAAACTGAATAATGGTAATAGTTGTGCTCAATTTATACTGAGCCAAAAGAGCCATTTAATTGAACAAAAAGAGAAAGTATTGTGGATTGCCTTAGTGCTGTTTGTATTTTGATACTAAATCTGCTTCCTCAAGAGGGGCTGTCCTGATGAGGCATAGATCACAAGACTAGGTGGTTTAATGTGAACACTTTCCCCATTTTAACTGGTCAAATAAAGGCCAGAACCTGTGATGGGCAGTGGAAGGGAAAGGTGGGGCTGGAGGTTCTAGAGAGGGAAGAGAGGAAGAAAGAGAGAGGAATGGAGGAGGTGGAGGAGTTGGAGGAATATTGAGCAGAGCCACATAGCCTGGTGGAGCTCCAAGTAACAAGGGATCTCATAGCTGGGAAATAGCATAGTGTAGTGGTATATCTGCCCAATCTAGGCATGCAGCTTATAAATATTATAATTTAGTTGTATGTTCTTTGCATGGGCTTATTGGGGTTAGAGATTTATCACAACAATGAAGACCCATGCCTGACTGAGGAACTGTTAACAATTGATACCTGCTGGGAGAGGGAGAGTTAGTTTTCTTCAGAGTTATATTCCATGGGAGGCTATTTATGTTATAGGAAATGGTCATAAATTCATGCACAGGTAGACAGTACTTAGTGGAATCAGTGGCATCCAGCATTCACATTAGGAGTCTATAGCCACTTATAATTCAAATTTGAGGTGATCCAATTCCCTTACCTGTAATTCTAGTATGTCTGCATGCATATACTGCAGATAGGTACTTACACACATACACATAAAATTAGAAAGTTTAAAAAGATCACATGAACATGGGAATGAAAAGTGGTATAAGAAATTGGGAATGGACTGGACTAGAGGGCATGGGATGTAGATTTTATTACATATATTACATATATGTGTATATGAAGTTCTCAAATAGTAATAAAATATTAGCAATTAGAATTGAGGAATACAGTAATATCTCATCAAGAAAAATAACTATTCAAATCATGACCTATTCTTTGGTGACTGTTGAGTTACACTTTTCATTTCATGATGTATAAATATTTATTATATTTTTAGGTTGCATTTTTAATTTTTCTCTTGTACTGCTTTCAGTACCACATGGTTTGTCAATTGATGGCATCCGATTTTACTTTCTTCTTTGCATTTTTCCTTTCAGTAGCATATTATGAGGTTTATGCCGTTGTTAGGGCCAAATTTACTACTGTATTTTCTCACAAAATTTATATAATTTTAGCTGTTACATTTATGCTTTTAATGCATTTTGGATAATTTTATTTAGAGAAACCAAGGGGCCCAATCTCATTCTTTCATGTATAGACATTCACATCCATGTGGTTATGTTTTATTTGCTAAAAAGCATTGTTCTTTCCACAATGAATTTTCTTGACACCTTTGTTAACATTGTGACATGAGCAGTGTTGTAAGGTAGAATTAACCAGTCTTTATCCCTTCACAAAACTCCAATTAGGTTGTTATACAAAAGTGAAACTAGCCATAGGAGGGCTCAAGGTTTCAATTATGAACTTCAGTTATACAGTGGAGGACAAAAAGAATAGTTGCACAAAGATAACTTTATGGAGATCATGGTAGAGTGAGACATCTTGAAATAAATAGAAACATTAATGGAAAAGCAAAAAAGGAAGGGAAGGCAATATCAGTATTGACTATTTAGTGGGTGTCATGGTATCCAGTGTCCTGTTCTGCAGAGTCTGCATCAACATTCTTCTGTGAGATAATTGTCATCCATGACAACTACAGGCTCCTACATACACTGATGTATTCCATCTCTAACCCTCTGAAGCAGAAGGGCATTGTCATATGACTTGAGATTATAACCATTAAGATCTCCATTTTTGCATACTCACTGGGAAAGAATTGTGGTTTCTCTATGCAAACCTGCACTGTTGATGCCAACTTGTACCTAAGATGTAAGTTATTGATAATTCAGGGTAACATCATTCTGAGTCTATGACAACTGTCTTCTTGTGTCTGCCTGTGCACTGGAACCAACTTTCTCTAATGTCCCATGAGCAAGTATAATTCAGACATTAGGACCATGTCAAAACAACTGACCTACACAGAGCTTTGATCACTCCAAGACTCTAATATCTAAACTTATCATCTGTGATGCACTAGGGATGATATGAATGGGATACCCTGTCACTGTCAACATCAGTGCTACCTTTTAGCTTAAATCAGTGTGAAGAAGGATGAGTTCCCCTCCGAGAGACAAAGAAATTCAGAGTACCCCAACATCTTTTACTGTTGAAATCTCCCCAAAGCTTTGTAGCCACTCGAGAAAACATAGCTTTTGAAACTGAGCACTGTGGGTTTTGGACTATGCTAATCTCACCTGAAAGAACTGCACACACATTATGCTGCTGCGTGCTTTCACTACAGCCAGTCTGCAAATTCTTGAAGAATTCATAGATCCATCAAAAAAAAAAAAAAAGACAATCAATACAAGGCAGCAAGAATCCTGAGGATAATCAAAACAAAACAAACAAAATAACAAAAATTCAGCAACAGTACAGGAAACTACCAAAGGAACCATATTTTTTGAGTAACTGATCCACATAAGGTATTGATTAATGAATTACCTGATAAAGAATTCAAAAGAATTCTTCTACAAAAGCAAGCTACAAAATAATAATGGTAGATAAGAAGTAAACCAGGAAAACAATACACATAGAAAGCAAAAGTTCACAAGATGAGACAGAGAGAGAGAATGAACCATCCATCCACCCATCCATCCATCTATCCATCCATCCATCCATCCATCCATCCATCCACCCATCCATCTAGGGACAAAACCTTTGCTTAGCATGCACAAGACTGAGAGTTAGATTACCAGCACCATAAAGCAAAAACAAACCAAAGAAGTCTCCATATGTGTACATACAGCCCTGATCATGCTGGGTGTTTGTGAAAGCTAAGAGGACCAAACAGAAATTCTGGCTGAATGACACAATTGGTAAAATAAAACATACAAATCAGAGAATCAGCAAAAGAAGCAATGGAGCTGAAGAATCTGTAAACTCAAAGAAAGTTGTTGGCAAATTTTCTGTCAGAGGGTAAAAGAGAATGCAGACAAGTCTTTCAGATTCATCAGATATCACCAATATGGAAAACATTTGTGTTTTAGTGTTTTTAAAAGAAGACTGGGAGAAAGAAATGAAGTTTACTTAAGTAAACCATGGGTGAAAATTCTCCATTTTTGAACAAACATTAATATTAAGGTACAGGAAATCATGGACTTGTGGATCAACTTAGGAGCTTTTGATTTTATGATGGTGCCAATGTAATAGAAGTTTAGAGGAAATCAAGCTTTGACTTCTGATATTTTCCTAGGACAACAGTGTCTCATGGCAGGCAGCAACATTGATTTGCACATCATACTTAACTATGCAGCACTAAGAGTAAATTATTGGTACTCCACAGTACCTCCTCTTGGTAAGCAAGAGTGTGCAGTAGGTTCCTTAAATATAGTTTTACTTCCTGTAATTTCACTCTACAGTTAGTTGGGATGCACTGCAAGAGTAAGTTGAAGAAGCAGCTATATGTGAGTTCATACCCCCAGTACCTATGAAAGCTGGGTGTTGTTTTATGCTTATAATCCCAGTACTGGGGAAGAAAAAGAAGAGTATTCCTGGGGCTGGCTGACCAATGGATTTCACTGATGGGCCCTGTCCAAAAACAATCAAACAAATAAATAAATGAATAAATGAATAAATAAATAAAATTGATAGTCATTGAGGAAAATCCATTATGTTCAGCTCTGGCCTCCACAGGCACACTCATATATGTGTATGTCAACCTGCATACATAAACATATAAACTCATATACACATAATTTATTAATGAACACATAATCTAAAATATATAAATTATTATATCAACATCAAACTATGAGGAGAGGAGAGTAAAAGTGAGTAGTTTTTAAAAAGGATGAAGAAGAGGCTATTAGATTACGATAGGTTCTTACAGCTCTGGATAATATTTCAACATCATGGTAATCCCCAAAATACAGCCCTATGCATATCCTGAAAATATAAATGTGAAGGATCAAAGCATAGCAGGGTGGAAGGTCATCAGTGCTAAAAAATGCAGCATAAGAGGAACATAGGGCGACTAAAGAGTGAGTGATGTGGTAAAAGTGAGCCCTCACTTGCCAACCATCATTTTAAATGCCAGATGATTGGCCTGTCCAAACAGTTACTTTAACAGAACAGATAAATAGATTTAAAAGAATCGATACAATCTTGTATTGACTGCAGAAGTCTCACTTTGGTCTTAAGTATGAAGCTGTGTTAAGAGCTATCGCTAGATGTATTTTTGCTGGAGAGAATAAACTTTAAGTCTGAGTCAATCACTAGAGACAAAGCCATTATGCAACAATGAAGAAATAAATTCATCAAGCAGATAAATATTATAATTATATCTGTATTCTACATTGGATCGCCCAAATATATAAAGCTAACATTGCCACTCTAAATGTGTAGACAACAAAATAACAACACTAAGTAGTGTTCATATTACACTTTCAACACTGGACAGATCATCCATACTGAAAATCCTTAGGGAACATTGGACTTGAACTCCACTCTAGACCAAATGACCCAAAGAAATGAAAGCAGAAAGTTTTGTCTCACAGTGGCAGAGCCCACATTCTTAAGTGCACTTAGAATGTTCTTCACAATGGACCTTGTAAACACCACAAAACAAGTATAAACAAACCCGGAAAGATTTAGATTGTATCAACTATATTTTTAATCAAAATTATTATCAACTTAAAAGTCAGTAACAAAAAATTATTAAAATTTTCAAACACATGTACATTAAAACTCATGTTCCTGAACAACAAATAGGCTAATCTTTACGGTTCTTTGAGTTTTTGTTTTGTTTTTAAAAATATGATATCTGCTATAGGTTACTTATCTGCAATAGGTATCCCTATGGGATTAACCAAAATTAGATAATATGTTATGTGGTTGACAATATATTTCACATGTTGAAATCAGACCAGGAGAAGAATAGGGGTTGGAGAGTGCTGGGAAAAATTATGGCAGTGCTATTTATATTCTTTCAGTAAAATCAACAGGGAATCCACATCAAGCATTATCTCACTGAGAATTGTTCCCCTTCATGAAGAGTTGTAATCTCTTTGATTTTCACAGTCTCACAGGTCAATAAATGTTATCTCAATAAAGTTAGATAAATTGGTTTGTCTGGATATCCTTTGAGGTATTTCTGGGTGTTCTGGAACAGTATTGGATAATCCTTGTGGTTCAAGTTATTTTAAAGGCAGGTGTGGGTAGAAAACAAGTGATTACCATGAAAAAAAATACTCTATAATTTTCCAAAGATAAAATTCTAGTATGACTAAAATACACAAGTATAGAAAATGATAAAAGAACAAAACAGTATTAGCATATGTAAATCTGATCATGGTATTATGTATTACACAGAGGATGTGTTAGGTGTCAAAATGCCCACAGTGCCCTTCATTGTACATTGATAAAAAACCTTCCTTATCAAAGTTCTTGTGGCATTTTTCAAAGAAGTAAGAAAATCTATTAAAAGGTCTCGTGAAGCTAAAAAAAATCCTAAATATTGGTTAGAACAACCTTGTGCAAGCAAAAGATGAAGGTATTGTGTGACAGGAGAGAATGACACAGAGACTAATGGGACAGATCAGACAGTAGACATAAGCTGTGCATAAATGGTAGACTAATCTAACCAAAGTCCAAAGAACATACACTGAGCAAAGAGTAACCTTGGAGCAAATGGTGTTGGGCCAACAAATTTCCCCATAGATTTGGTATTGACTGTTTAGCTAATGCAAATACACAAAGTTTAGCTAGAAATGTATTAATCACCAAATCTAATAAATCCAAAATGTAAAACCCCTAAAAGAAGGAGAAATCTTTCATTATCTTGTTCATGACAAAGGACAAATATTTTTTCTATATGACATTAATATAACTGGCAACAACAGGTAAAGTAAATGGATCTATATCAAACTAAAGAAATTCTTTACAACATTGGGGAAATGCATATAATAGAAATATAGACCTGGAGAATACATCATACAATTCAATAGCATAAAAGGTTGAGGGTTATGAATCTGAACAGACATTTTCCTAGCAAGACAAGTTGGCCAACAAGTATATGAAGGAGTACTCAATATCATCATTCTTCAGAGAAATGCAAATTATAATCACATCAGATATCAACTGACAGCTATAAGAGTGAGAATTAGAAAATGTGAAGAGGGTCCAAGTGCCACTTAAGGATTGAGAGTAGGCAAGCCACACATATTATTGAAAGAATGCAAATGAGTATAGACATTATAGAAAAAATATTATATCATTTTAAAAGAAAACAAATAAAACTATTATATGATACAGAAATCTCCCATTTGAATGTATATATTTAGTCAATTTCTTTTTACTATAAAAATGCCTAAAACTAAGTAACTTCATAAAGAAAAATATTTCCTTGGCTTAAGATTCTGAAAGGTCAAGTCTTTGTCATCAGCATCAACTTGGAGTTGTGGATTCCTTTGTGGGATAATAAGACACATCGCCACAGTGTGACTCAGAGGTCATGTTTAGCCTTTAACAGGGACACATGCTCTAGAAATATCCCACCAAATGACCTTAGCTATCATCTGAGATCAGAACCATTAATAATCCAAGGATCCTTCACTAGATCTCCCTTTATGAGTGCTCAGTAGCTCAACAATCCCACACAGGAAACAAAGCTCTCAATGCCTGAACCCTGGATGAATACAACCAAATCATATCCAATCCATAAAGGCCCATAGTTAGGATAAAACCATCACCTCTGATGCGTATCTGAACTCCGCATCCATTGCAGTAGACTTAAACTTACTGAGCTATGGAAAAATATTTAACTATCTTGATGGCTAAATATATTATGAAATAAGATGTATGAGCGCATACACAAATATAATTCAGCCTAAAAAATCAAAGAAAGCCCATAATTTCTATCAACATAAAGAAGACTGGAGTACAAATGCTAAGAAAAAAAAAAGCCAGGAACTGATAAATGCTACATGGTTTCTTTGTAGAATCAATAAAGGTTAAAATTATAGAATTAGAGTGTGGCTAGGTGGTGATTAAAGTGGGAGTGGTGAAAATGTTTAAATATTGGTTAAACTCAATAAATATGTATTTAGAAGATGAATGAGTCCTGGGTGACCAAAGTACAACAAAAATCTCTACACTTGATATTCTCTAAGAGAAATTATCCTTAGTATTCCCGTCACACACACACTTAAAATACTGTCAGAGGATTGAAATGCTAATCATTTTTATTGTAGTAACCATCTCACAATGCAGACATATCAAGCCATCGTGTCATACACTTTGAATATATATTCTTTTTTTTTTATTTTCAATTCATACCTCAATAAACCTTTGTTCTAGGCTTTCAGTAGTATTCAGTGATCTATTTGTCTATCAGGAGGCAACTGACAAGCTGCCTTGATTACTCTGTAGTTTTGTGGTACGTTTACACTTTTGAGGGGCTGTGTGTTATTATTCTTTTTCAAAATTTCAGAGACCTTATTTCTGGTTTTCTGCCTCCCATATGATTTGTCAATTTCTCAAAAAACCAGCTGGTATTTTTAAATCTTCTCTTTATTTCATAATAACCTTTCCAACAGATGTGAGATGATATCTCCTGGTTCTGAGTGGTGTTTCTCTGTTAAGTAGTAATGCTGATCACTTTTCTTCCTTTTTAAAAGCAAAACATTTTTTATCTTTTGGAGATCGTTATATAATTCATCATACAATTCCATTATCTCTACTTTCGTTGTTGTCTTTCAAATTTATGGTCTCCTTTTTCTTTAATTATAAGTTTTCTCTCTCTCTCTGTCTCTCTCTCTCTCTCTAGCTCTCTGTCTGCCTGTCTCCTCTCTTCTCTCTCTCCTAAATACATAATACAACCTGTTCACTCAGTACAGTATTACTTATATGCATATGATAGATATGATAAAACATTAGTAGTTACAGCCTTGCATATTGAATATTGTATTGTACCAGTTAAATAATATTGTCTCCCAAACTATCAGTTAATTGTGGGTTATCATTTAATGATTTGTTCTTTATGGTCTTCCAGTTTGTACCAGTTTTCATTACAGAGGATTAACACTAGGCTTGTTACAATTCTTCTTAATACTGTATTCTTTTTGATGTTGTTGTAAGTGAAATTACTTTCTTAATTTTATTTTGGCTCAATGATTTCAAATATATAGAAATGAAGAGAGTTTTATATGTTATATTAGGACTAACATAGTTCTTTAGGACTCTTCTGTGAGATCATGCCATTCTTAAGTATGAATGGTTTCATTTTTTTTTATTTAATGTGGGTTAATTTTATTTTTATTTTTTTAAATTTCTCTTTCTCTTGTCTAAATGAATTTAAATAGACCTCTAGTATAATGTAGACATGACAAAAGAAATTATTCTTGCTTTGTTCCTGATTAGGTGCTAAGTAACTATGTGTAATATAAGAATCAGTTTTATTGATGGAAAATAACTGGCAAAGAATCATCGGTAGTGTAAAATAAGAATTAAGATCCAAACTGAGGGCATTTTAAATGTATAGGAACTCCCAGCTCCTATATGCTCTATATAAACATTTTACAATGATGATACTCAAGATTACTCTAGTATTGTTCACAACCCAAATCTATTTTGTAAGACACGAATACTCCTAATGATAGTTGGGAAACTTTTAGTTTTAAATTAGTATTTATATCATGTTTTCCTAATCAAGAATTGTCATGTTTAAGCACTTAAAAGTCAGAGAGATGAAAGAAGCCATTTTTAGTTTTTCTTTCTACTTCTTAATTTTGAAATTTAAAGCTTTTGTTGCTTGACAGTTGCATACATTACAGAATGAATTTTAGTTGCTCCCTCTTGCTGGATTCCTTCTAGTCAAGGATCCCTGAATTCTGTGCCTTCACATCTTCTGTTGTGTATGAGTCACTGAGTTTAATTAGAGTTTCTTGTCTGAAAATGGCTGGGAGGTAATTCACTGGAGTAAAGACAACTTATTCCCAGAAGGAACTGGTTATATAAATGTGGTCAAGAGCCCATGGCTGTGGAGGTCAAAGACTCTATGGGGGAAACTATTGTTATTGTTTTGCTAAATGGACATGTTCTCAAACTACTTTCTAAATGCTCGTGTTTATTCCCATAGATTGGTGCTGTGCCAGCCCACATAACAGGAGCTCCCTACTGCAGTGGACAGTGGTTAATGCAGAAATGCACAACTGTCCATAAGGCTGAGTATAGATGATGACGGAGAGCTCAGTCCTAAATGGAACAGCCTGTTTATTGTTGAATGAAGCTTGAGATGCAAATGATATAGGAATAGGACTTAGTTTTCTAAAAGATGCAAGTATGGATGGTGGTGAGGAAGAACAGATGCTGCCCTGCCCCACTTTATAAAGCAGCGTGCTTTTGAAATGGCACATACTCCCCTAAGGATAGAGGTGTGCATTAAATGATACAAGATGGAGAAGTAGATCTCTGGTTTTTATAGCTGAGAATTAGACTAAGGATTTTAATTTCGGTTTCAGTTGGCTGAATGAGTGTTTGCAATGGAACCCACTGACTAATATAGCCACAGATAATGAGAAGCCCTTGGGACCCCTCAGAGAGGAAGGGTAATGGAGTGACCTGGTGTTACTATCCTGCCAGGCTAGGAATGAGGCACTGGGGCTTAGGCAGACCCAGAACCAAGCTGGTGTTACAGTCCGGTAAATGTATCTCATCTGTTGAGTAATTACAGCTAGTAGGATACAGAACTCTAAAGGGAATGCTGCTATTAGGGGCCTGCAGAAGAGATTCAAAAGTGCCTGAATGTAGGATATGATCTTAGGAAGAGTGGGCCCAGCATGAGGTCTGAGCGTCTACTGCCAATTTTTAAGATGATATTTAATAGACTTTCCTCAGGTAGAGAGGCTATCTGAAAAGATCAGTTTCTTAAAGGTTCTTCTTGTGATTTAAAAAAATGAAATAAAAACAAAGACTGGAAACCAGGACACACACAGGAAATTAGTATTGAAGGAATCAGCGAGACAGGTACAAACACAAGATATTTGCCAAACTGCCTCTTGTTCAGGAGGATGGTCCAAAAACTTATCACCCTCTTGTTTTCATTATGTCGTGCCCTGCAACAAATTAAAGAAATTTAAAGTAAAAGAGTTTTTACTTATTTGGTAGTTCTGTAGATCCCGAGTGTAAACAATGTGATGGATTCTTTGAGCAGGGTGTTGCTATGATAGGACTCTCTTGATGCAGTTCTCATTCGGAACTTAGGATTCCTTCTGCACTGGTCACTGGAGGAATTCATTCCTTTGTCTCTCCTTTTAACCCCGAGTCACTGATGGCAGATCTAGTCCTTCCTGTGCATTCCATCTCCAATTTCCTCTTTCCTTTATTAGTCTGACTCTATTGGTCATGTTACTCTGAGCTCAGTTGACTGATATAAGAAGTGCTGTTATTCTAAGACCAGCTGATTGGGAACATTAGTTACCTCTGCAGATCCCCTCTGTTGTTGATGTTACATAATCATGGGAGTAAAATGAAGGCAGAGCTCAATGCTGATGTAGGACAGGAATTTTTACACTATGAATTTCTTGTTGAAATTAAACTATAAATATATAATTTTACCCATTCTCTTTCCTTCCTGTAATCCCTCCCATGCATTTTTCACCAATGGTGTCTCTCAAATTTAATGCCTCTGGCCTCTTTTTAATTAGTATGACATATATTCATTTTAGTGGCTGGAATTCCAAGGCATGGGAAGATTAAATAAGTAGTCAATAGCATGCACATAAGTGATGGGACTCTGCTCTTCTTACTAGCTTTGAATTTCCTGGTGCTTGGGATATGGCATTATTCTTTGAGGGCCTAGTATACTGATATTCATCACACAGGCATTCTGTATCTTTAGAAAGTGATACTTTAATCTTTATAAATTTAATATGTAATGTTTTATAAGTGAGGAAAAAATGGTGCTTCAAAAAGAAGTAGGATATTCTGGATTATATGCAATAAGGCAGCTGGCAGAGAGCAAACAGTCTTAGCTCCATAGAAGAGGGAGAAAACCGGAAGCCAACAATAAGCCAGCAAACTTACACTGACGTTATATGTATCATGATCACTGAGCAATGACATCAAGCTTTCTTTGGGGGAATGAGGTGTGTATCATAGACATCATGAGTAAATACCTAAAGGGCAAGTTTTCCAGTTTAACAACTATTTCATAAGAGATATGACAGGGCAGCCTAACAGAGCTGGAAGAATAATACATGGGACTTTATTCCCGATTGATTTCAACCATTTCCAGAAATTGCCAGGCTTACAAATGACAAGCACATAATTAAGTTGAATTGAATCTTGAGTTCCAAAGTAAAATGTCCAATTAAACTGTTGTATGACAAATTTAGTAAGACCCCCTTCTGCTGGACTTTAAATGTGCAAAAGTGGGTGTAAGACAGAGCGCAAACACCAGACTCTTTGAAATAAGAGCTAGAATTTGGATGAGCTTATAATGGGACTTAATGTGGAAAATACAAAGATGTGTGGAAAAGAAAGATTTCAGAGAGCTGTGATACCCTCGTGGGATCAGTTCTCTGGCTTAAATGTAGTTGATTAGTTAATCACACTTGCTAATTCCTGCTAGACCCTGAGTAATCATACACTCTTGATTTCTTACACACAGTCATCATCACTAGGCAATCATCACCTGTCAGTTTAACTCCTCTGAATGTTTTGTTTGCCTCAGAAACACAGTGATGTTATTATTAGAAGTGAAACTTTTATGTGCATATGCTCTATATATGGTTTGCAGCTCAGGACAAAATAATAAAATTTGCCAACCCCCCTTTATTTTACATCCAGATTACTTTTACAAATTAAAAGGTCATAAATTTATAGAAAAAATGTTCCTGAATCTCTATTGCCTTATTATCTAATATAATAAGGGCAGTTGTATAAAATTTTAGTTAGACGAGTTTATAAAAATAGCCACAAATTTATGATGAGGCAATGGTTATCTTGTGAGCATCCTTCAAATACCCAAATGCTTTGGTTTGCCATTCATTTTCCTCTTTGACTCAACCTTCCCCATTTTTGAACCTCTTTTCCCATTATCTTCCTTTTTGTTCAAAACAACACATGGCAGCCAGACTCCCCATCTGTGCATCTGCCTTTCTGAGCATATTTGAAACTGTGCAAGTTTTGGGGTTCTTGGGATCTGGGAGAATTCTGCAAAGCTTGTACAAGTATAAGGACATTAATTTCTCTTACAGTTTCCCAGTAAGTGAAGAGCAGAACTGCTGGTTAACATGATGAAAACATCATGTTTTCATAGTTAATAGTTTCAATAGTTACAGTATACATTGGGAAATAGACAATTTAGTGTGTCAGCGTATATCAATGTCATAGCACCAAGTCAATTTCAAATGGCTAAGCCATAGGAGACTCATCTTCCTTAATCTGGTCCAAGACATGGATTTATCCAGACTCTTTGGAGACAAATATTTGATATGTATTAAACATTTGGAAGACCCTGTGACATATGCTACCTGTCATCTGTTTTGTTTCTGTATAGAATATTATCTTTACAAAAAGAATGATTAATATTTAAATGATATCACTTTTAACTGATTAACTAAATGATTAGTTGCTAGCAGCTTAGCAATGACATTCGAACTTTGAGGTCTTGTAGGGTGGAAGGAATGTATGGTTTGCACAAACTACTGGTTGCTCTACAGATCTCTTGATCAATAACACATCAGACTGGCTAGACAAGATGATCTGGGTCTTAGACTGGCTAAATTCTAAATTAGTTAGAGGCCCCTGTGTAATTTGTCTAGTGTACTTTTCCCCCAATGAGTCTCTTCCTCCCAGTACCATGAGGAAAGTAGGATCCACCTCTCCAGCTTCATTGACAGTACACTTGGAGGAACTAGAGAATGGTATGTATACTTATACAGACACATTATGTTGTCTCTTTTTGCTAGAATTCATTTGTTCAGTGATGTCTTTTTGGATTTCCCTTTCTTTTACTGGACTTCTAGTTAATATCAGTGTAAAGTAAAATCTAGTCTGTCCCCACCAGCAGATGTGCTGATGACAGAAATGGTAGCAAGTGTATTTTCTCAGATTTCACTATTTTCTCTACTTGCATTACTGAGATATTTTTAAAATTACTACATTCATTTGCACATGTGTGTGTTTGTGTGATTATGTGTATGCACACATGAGCATGTCAAAACATGAGTAGTGACGTCAGAGGACACCCTACAGAAGACAGTTCTAGGTATCCACTACACAGGTATAGTGATCCAACTTAGGTCTTCAGCCTTGGCAACAAATGATTTTTCCCAGTGAACTGTCTCTATGGCCCATGTCTCATTATTTTATCTCACATAGAACTTCTTGTTTATGCTTCCCTCCATTTGAATGGCAAGTGGATGTCCTTGAATATAAAGGGCATCTTTATTAAACCTGTGTTAAATCTAGACTTCCTAGAAAAGTGTTGAATCAGAATAGAAAGTCAATCTTTTTGATCAGGACTAAAGAGTTCACAGGCAATTTCTTTCCCAGCTCAGACCAAAAACAGTTTCCTTGTAATCCTCATTTTTTCCAATTAACTGAATCTGCTTACACTTCACTATTCTCCTTCCTAGCATCAGCTCAGCCTTGTCTAGGAAGAATTGCATCACATCCTTGGAACAAAGAGTGGAAAGGAGCCCTGGAGATCAATTTAATGTTTTTCATTATTTGGATTTAAAGCCATCTTGACACAATCTAGAGGCTCCTCCTTGATTTGTGAGGAGTTACTAAACTTAAGATCTAAAATCATCAGTATTTGTTAAACACAATGTCTGGGCAGATAAATTTTTTAAAAAATGCATATCCTGCTGAAGTGAAGGAATTAGATCTTATGTCCCATTTGGCAAGCTGTTTATTCACTCTGAGCTTTTATTTGTGTTGTTCTATGCAAACCAAATGATATCTCAAGGTCAATATAGAATTGTATGCTTCCAAAGCCTTTAATGAACTCATAGAGGGTTTCTAAACTTCTGCATGGTACATGCCACATGTGCAAGAGCCATTTCTTCTCCCTTCGGCCTCCACAGAAGCTGCAGAACTCTGTCTTTGCAAATGGATACTATTATCTCAGCTCTGAGGGAGTAAGCCATGTACCAGTGCTACACTTCATCTGTCCATTCTCCATTCGTCTGAAGAGGCAAGTCAGACTCTTCAATGAGATTTTATTAAAACACTATAGATAACACATGTGAACACAATTTGGAGACATGTTTTCAGCCTTGTATCCCATGACTGAGTTGAAGTTATTGGGGTATTCAGTAATAGATGCATGGTAATATAGAACAATAGGTATTCTAGTCCAGATCAACTTCCCTTTTGGCAAAGCATCAAAGACTAATCTCAGCACCACAGTGTTCTCTATTGCTAGGAAGCATGTAACATGTTCTGCACAGTTTAATTCTAGAAAACGTGTCGTTTCTTCAATCAATTCTTACATAATATTAAACCCAACCTAAGGTCTTCTAAGTATAATTAGAAATAACTAAGCTGACCTTCCTATTAGGGATGTAACTCTACAGTTCGAATAGTAAACCTCTTTCTTTACATTGCTATTTCCAATCAACTTATTTCCAGATAATTACACAGTGCATCATACAAGGCATGATACTAGGTAAAATGTAAATGACTTTTTTGAACTTGTTAACTAGGAGAAACAGATCTAGGAAAATATGTCTTACTCCATGTGAAGATGTGAATGACTAAGCAGGGAAGGAAAGGGAAATAATGGGATGAGAACACAGGCAAGTAGCTCATGAGCAAGATGTTAAGATATATATAACTATTTTTACCCTAATTCTAACCCTAACCCTAACCCTAACCCTAACCCTAACCCTAACCCTAAC
>JANHMN010000010.1:46358230-46395937 GCA_030674055.1 Rhabdomys pumilio | reverse complement strand
CTAACCCTAACCCTAACCCTAACCCTAACCCTAACCCTAACCCTAACCCTAACCCTAACCCTAACCTATATATACAGAAAGAAAAACTTGAGTGGAATTCCATAGTCTAGTGACTTTAGAGAATATTTAGTAAAATAGGCTTCTATGGAAATTTGTGGGAAGAGATATGAGGAATAATATAATGTACTAAGAGATAAATCAATGCAAAGGTTTGCATTTAGAAAGCAAAAGCCAAGTTAATTGCTCTAGAAAAAATGAATTCTGTTTCAGCAACAATCAAGAAATATTTAATAGTTGTTGGGAAGCCTTTCTGTAACTTTCCTTCTCTCATGCCCTTGCAGATTTAAAGCCAAAAGATGACCCTGGAGTAATTGTCAAGGCAGCAATGACCCTGAGATGATACCTTAGAGGCACAGTGGGACTGTGGTGGTAGGAGGGAGGTGAACCCAAACTCAAAGCCAAGGAAAATCAATGGCTGTAAGCCACTGCAGCCCTATGGCTGCAGATTGCTCCAGTGGCTGCTTCATTGATTTCAACTTCAGCTTCTAATTGCTGCAGCAGGCAAAACAAATGCCACATTTTAGAGTGTTTAAGGCATGATAGATTTTTCTGAAGTGAGAACTGGGAAACTTTCAGGAGACATGTAAAAGACAGGTGAGGCAAATCACAGGGGGCCAAGAGCAAGCAGGAATTAAGAAATGACTGCAAAGGAAAACAAGAAAAGCAGAAAGAATAGATTATAAATGGCACACGGCGCAGTGATTTCATGGTGTAACTTAAAGGAACATTTATATTTCTACCTTGTTCATTTGAGAATTGCATTAAGTGAAGACTTGCTTGAGGCATCTCCATTTTGAGGCAACATGTATTTTCTAGGATACAAAAGTTGATTTCAAGGACATTGGTCATGTTTAGATGACTGTGCTTATTACACAGGGCCAGACACAGTCCGAGGGAACAATCACTGACAAACTGATGCTAGCTTAACTTTTATTCATTAAGTACAATTGCTAGGATACACAAAGATATTTAAAAAGAAAAATATATTTATTGATTCAGATTTGTAAAATAATTATTCGTGGGCCTTTTTTCTGTTCTCATTCAGTTTTGAACATTTTAAAATGTGACCTGACATCACTGCAAGACATTTTATTTAGCTAATCCATCTTCACAGGGGACTGTAATTTAGATTTTTAAAACACAGACCCCCCCACCAGAGCTCCCAAGGACTAAACCATCAACACATGGAGGGACTCATGACTCCAGGTACATATGTAGCAGAAGATGGCCTTATCTGGCATCAATAGGAGGGGAGGCCCTTGGTCCTGTGAAGGATCGATGATGCCCCAGCATAGGGGAATGCTATAAGGCAGTGAGGTGGGAGTGAGTGGGTGTGTGGGAGAGCAACCTCAAAGAAGAAAGGGGAGGAAGAATAGGATAGGGGGTTTGGAGAGGGGAAACCAGGAAGAGGGATAACACTTGAAATGTAAATAAATGAGATAACCAAAAATAAATAAATAAAAGACATTTAAAAATAAAATATAAAAACCTGCTTTAATAAAGGTTCTTCAACCACAAAAGTGCTTCAACCACTCTGATAGCCCACCCACCAATGGTAAGGGAGGAAGATGGTCAAGGGGTATGTGGACCTGTTCAAAAGTTGTTTTGGGGGTGCAATTCCAATCTTCATTGTCAGGATATCAGCAGTCCAGTTAAAAACATTAACCATGAATCACTAATGGTGGCTTTATTCAGAAGAAGCTGCGATGCTCTGCAGAATTGGCATGAGTCTGCAGAAGTGGCAAAAAGCATCCAGAATAACATAAGTACTTTAGCATACTCATCTCTATGAAGTCAAGATGAGATCGGGTACATTCAGGGTGGTGGTGCTAGGGAGGGGAAATGGGAAAAGGGGATGACATATGAAATTTAATAAATGTAAATATCCAATAAGAATGAAAAGAAAAAAAAAGAAGTCAAGACAAGCAAAGTTCAGTAAAGACCAGCAAAGTGTTGCAAGGCATATCAATGTAAGAGCGTCATCAGCAAAGACCAACAAAGCGTTGCAAGGCAAACCAATGCAAGCTAGTCCTCTCACTGTCTGTGGGGCTGTATTTATATTCTTTCTAAACATCACTCACCCTCTCGAGCATCTGCTCCAGCAAGATATTACATGCCTTTTCACAAGACACCTTCTAGAAAAGATCATGTGTCTGTGACACATCTTATAAGATAGCTTCCAGAAAAACATCACATGATACAACTGAGTCTTGAAAGAAACCGGAAACTGCTGCTTCAGGAGCCTTACTAAATAAATACAAAGCACCGGTGATGAGAAATACATATACCATACTCAGTAGGGTTGCACATATTTGAGGATTTTATCTTCATTTTATATGAAATAGTTTTTGAATACTAAACGTTTTATAGTGACTGAAGGTAACAGGCTAATGACTATTCTTGTCATCTCAACAGCAATCATAATTACCATGGAAACAAACCTCTGGTCATATCTCTGAGATAGTTTCTAGATTAGGTTAATTAAGATGAGAAGATCCACCCTAAATGTGAAAGGCCCTGTTCCATGTATAGAGTCCTAGACAAGATAAAAATGAGAAAAGAAAAAGAAAGCTGTACAAGAGGTTCCTCTCTCACCCCTCTCTCTGCCCATCCTGACTTTCTTACCTCAGATCTCATTAGCAGCTGCCTAGTTCTCCTGTCACAGTGCCACTGTGCCTTCTTCACTACAATGAACTGTACCTTTGATTCAAAAGCCAAATCAAACCACTCATTAAGTTGCCTTTGTCACATATTTTGACCCAGCAATGTGTAGAAGTAACTAATATGCATGCTTTGAACCTCATATTATTTTAAAACCAGACATGAGATATGAATTCACAATCATGATTCATTGAATAAGGCAGATAAGTTTCGATCTCAGAGTTCATCCATTAGTGCCTCTGTAGTAGGTGGTGAGGGTGGCTGACAGTGATGGCTTTTAATCTGCAGTGTTGTATAAAACATTTCCGACTACAAGGAGCTGTTAATTAAAAAGTGGGTACATAAAGACAAATTCAGATGCTCATAACTATATCTCCAGCTGGAAAACCCAAGAAAACAGGTCCAAGAGGCATGGACATGGCATCAACTCATTTCTTCATCGAATATAATCCTTCCCCAAAGATTATCTGAATGATATGCTCTTGAATAAGCACGTTTCGATTTACATGTATTTGGTTCTCTTCATAAAGTATGTTCATTTATCCAAACAAGGTGAGTAAGAAGGAGTTGGAGAACTGTGACCACTAAGCTCATGTTTAACAATCTGTCTGGGAACACTGATGAATAGGAATCAGATGAGCATTTGAGGGCTAGTTACTGAGAGCTAGGTTTCCAGTTCTTTTAATTCTTGAGCATGGGAGATCTTTCTATCTTCTGAGATCTTTGATGTCTTTCTTCAGAGACTTGATGTTCTTGTCATATAGATTTTTCACATGCTTGGTTAGAGTCACACCAAGGTATTTTTATATTATTTGTGACTATTGTGTCGTTTCCCTAATCTCTTTCTAAGCCTGCTTATCCTTTGAGTAGAGGAAGGCTACTGATTTGTTTAATTTTATATCCAGCCACTTTGCTGAAGTTGTTTTTTTTTTTTTTTTAATCAGGTTTAGGAGTTCTCTGGTAAAAGTTATGGGGTCACTTAAGTATACTATCATATCATCTGCAAATGGTGATATTTTGACTTTTCCCTTCCAATTTGTATCTCTTTGACCTCCTTTTGTTGTTTAATTGCTCTGGCTAGGACTTCAAGTACTATATTAAATAGGTAGGGAGAGAGTGGGCAGCCTGGTCTAGTTCCTGATTTTGATGGGATTGCTTCAAGTTTCTCTCCATTTAGTTTGATGTAGGCGACTGGCTTGCTGTATATTGCTTTTACTATGTTTAGGTATGAGCCTTGTATTCCTGATCTTTCCAAGACTTTTATTGTGAATGGGTGCTGAATTTTGTCAAATGCTTTCTCAGCATCTAATGAAATTATCATGTGGATTTCTTCTTTGAGTTTGTTTATATAGTAGATTAAGTTGATGAATTTCCATACATTGACCCAACCCTGCATCCATGGGGTGAAACCTACTTGATCATGATGGAAGATCATTTTGATGTGTTCTTGCATTCAGTTTGCGACAATTTTGTTCAGTATTTTCGCATCAGTATTTATAAGTGAAATTGGTCTGAAGTTCTCTTTCTTTGTTGGGTATTTGTGTGGTTTAGGTATGAGTGTAACTGTGGCTTCATAGAAGAAATTGGGTAGTGTTCCTTCTGTTTATATTTTGTAGAATAGTTTGAAGAGTGTTGGTATTAGGGCTTCCCTGAAGATCTAATAGAATTCTACACTAAACACATCTGGTCCTGGGCTTTTTTTTGGTTGGGACACTTTTAATGACTTCTATTTCTTAGGGGTTATAGGACTGTTTAAATGGTTTATCTGATCCTGATTTAACTTTGGCACCTAGTATCTGCCCTGAAAATTGTCCATTTCATCCAGATTTTCCAGTTTATTTATTTATTTATTTATTTATTTATTTATTTATTTAGTTTAGGCTTTTTAAGTAGGATCGGATGATTTTTTTTTTTTTTTTGGATTTTCTCGGTTTCTGTTGTTATATCTCCCTTTTGATTTCTGATTTTCTTAATTTGGATACTGTTTCTATGTCCTCTGGTTAGTCTGGCTAAGGTTTTATCTATCTTGTTTATTTTCTCAAAGTACAATGGTTCTGTTGATTCTTTGTATAGTTCTTTTTGTTTCTACTTGGTTGCTTTCAGACCTGACTTTGAATATGTCTACCCTCTTGTGGTTGTTTGATTCTTTTTGTAAAAGAGTTTTCTAATGTTCTGTCAAGCTGTTAGTGTATACTCTCTCCAGTTTCTTTTTGGAGGCACTCAGCTATAAGTTTTCCTCTTATCACTTCTTTTGTTGTGTCCCATAAGTTAGGGTATATTGTGCCTTCATTTTCATTGAATTCTAAAAAGTCTTTAATTTCTTTTTTTATTTCTTCCTTGACCAAGTTATCATTGAGTAGAGCGCTGTTCAGCTTCCATGTGTATGTGGGTTTTCTGCTGTTTTTGTTCTTGTTGAAGACCAGCCTTAGTCCATGGTGATCTGATAGGATGTATGGGATTATTTCAATCTCCTTGTATCTGTTGAGGCCTTTTTTGTGGGTTATTATATGGTTTATTTTGGAGAAGGTACCCTGAGGTGCTGAGAAAAAGGTATATTCTTTTGTTTTAGGAAGAAATATTCTATAACTATTTGTTAAATCCATTTAGTTCATAACTTCTTATAGTTTCACTGCATCTCTGTTTAGTTTCTGTTTCCATGATCTGTCCATTGCTGAGAGTAGGGTGTTGAAGTCTACCACTATTATTGTGTGAGGCGCGATGTGTGATTTGAGCTTCATTTATGAATATGGGTGCCCTTGCATTTGGAGCATAGGTGTTCAGAATTGAGAGTTCTTTTTGGTAGATTTTTTTCTTTGATGAGTATGAAGTGTCCTTCCTTATCGTTTTTGATAACTTTTGGTTGAAAGTTGATTTTATTTCATATTAGAATGGTGACTCCAGCTTGTTTCTTGGGACCATTTGCTTAAAAAATTGTTTTCCCGCCTTTTACTCTGAGGTAGTGTATGTCTTTCTCAGAGGCGCATTTCCTCTATTCAGCAAAATGCTGGGTCCTATTTACATACCCAGTCTCTTAGTCTATGTCTTTTTGTTGGGGAATTGAATCCATTAGTGTTATGAGATATTAAGGAAAAGTGGTTTTGCTTCCTGTTATTTTTGTTGTTAGCAGTGAAATTGTGTTTAATGTGGCTAAGATTAAATTATAATTATTTATTATTATTATTATTATTATTATTATTATTATTATTATTAAGATTTTAACTAAGATTCCGGATTCTTTCTTCTTAGTGGCATTCAGATATTTTCACCCAAATGATAAGGTAAATTATTTTATTGCAACAGAAAATAAAACATCTGAAGATTTATGAGCACTGTCTCCCTATAGTCAGTGGTGAGCGCTGTAAACTCTGATAATTTTTAGCATTTATAATAATAGATTCTTTCAATTGCTGTGATTTGATGTTTTATTTCTCTCCTTGCTTCTCTCAAGACATACAAGCAATGCATGAGACTGGGGGCCTAAAATATGCTAGGCACTTATTAAGATGTGTTAGAAAATATACCTAGACCGATCTTGGCATCTTAATACACAAAGCATTATTGCATGCTTAGAGAGACTCCTCCAGAGGCATCAAAAGAACCCACTCAGCAGTTGGAATACACTGCCACACTACAGTGACATACTACACCCAAGTCACCCTGGTTCACACTTTGGGCTAGCACTCTATCTGCAGTTCCAATAACGAATTGTGGAGCAAGCCAACCTATCAGTAGATGGAGACTTAAAAAGGGAAGATGGAGTTGAGATCATGTCATAACTTCATCACAACGCCTTCTACCAGTCTCATTGATCCTGCCCATAGAAAATAAACCAATTCATAAGTCTTACAATTCCATTTGCATTCAAAAATACAGTTCAAAGTATTGTTGATGAATAACTTTGCTGTTTAAAAACCTCACCTAGCTAAAGCATATGCCCAGATACAAATGCACTTATAAACATTTTTCTCTCACCTGTGACTGAAGTTCAGTCATCAACATAGCCTTTGAGTAAATGGGCACTTACTCTTTTTTTTTTAATTCTTCTTTTTTAATATTTTTTTATTGGATATTTTATTTACATTTCAGATGCCAATCCCTTTCCCCATTTCCCTTAGCCAGGAAACCCCTATCCCATGCCCTCGCTTTTCCATTTGGCTTTTATACAATTTTTTAAATGTTAATCAAGGGCTTTGTAAGTATGGTAATGCTCAATCAGAAGTGTAACCTAATACCCAACCTAGCTATGTAAACTATCTTTGACTAGTGGAGACACATGAACTTCTGCCTCCATGCCCCCTCTCTCTTTCTCTCTCTTTTTCTCTCTCATTACCAAGCTTCTCATCTACTTCATCTTCTCCTCTCCTTACTCCATCTTTTCCTCTCAGTGCTCCTTTCCCCTTAGCTCCTCCTTCATATTACTCTTCCTGTTAAAATAAAGCTTTTCTCTCAGAATACAATTAGAGCATAATTATTGCTATTTGTACCAGTGAGGTACAAGATAGTCTTTTATTTTTTTTTTGGTTTTTCGAGACAGGGTTTCTCTGTGTAACCCTGGCTGTCCTGGAACTCACTCAGTAGACCAGGATGGCCTCACAAGATAGTCTTAATACCCAGTTCATCCTTTTGTTGACTAGCCAGAACCTCTGCCATCTCTCTTGACTTAGTTTTGAACCTGGCTTTTTCTTGGCTTTAGAATGAATGTCAGCTGAGAACCCTCCACTCGGATCTTTTCTCTCAAGGTAAATAGCCTGGATTGGCTATGAGTCTATAGGTCTTCAATGCCGTCAGAAATCCAGAATGACTAAATTAACTGAATTTATGGGAAGCAATAAGCATAGCTTCTAAAACTTAGACAATTTATAGAGACCGCTGAACACCTGGACAACCCCTATACTACCGAACGTTGGAGCATCAAATCTTCAACCTTCTGGCCCAAACTCATCTGACAGACTTTAGTGCTGCAGAATTATTAAGGGCTGGTTACTCTGTCTAGGCAGATATAAACAGTCAACTATTCTGCAAGTGTGTCCTTTTCTGTAGATGGAGAGAGGCAATTCTTGCCTGGTGGCTGTCTCACCACAAGTGAAGTAACTCCAGTGATGCTCAATTTCTTCTTAGAATCCAAGACAGGAAGCTGTCAGGAGCAGACAGGTCTCTAATCAAAATGAACATTAATATAGAAATATTTGTGACGTCAATTCTATGGATTTCTGACGTTTTGAAATCCAACTATCCATGTAAGGTAACCTGGACTGCTGTTTGTTATCTCCTCTCAGCTATTTCTAAATGAAATATAGAAAATACCCTAACAATAAACTCAAAGTCATGAATTTGCTATAGTCCCTTAACTCACAGGCTAATCATCCCAAGTCAGTTAAAAAAAACTTAAAGAAGGACTGGGTCTAAGTCTTGTATTTCTAAATGTGTTATACAGACACAGTACCCACGAGAGTATCTATATTCATTTCACTTTCATATTGATAAGAAGCTTATACCAATGAAAACCTTAAATTTGAAATCCAAGTGAATTTTGTACCATTTAAGAAATTATAACTTCATCTTGATACTAAATTATACAGATTTTTACCAATAGGTTATGGCTATGCCATAAATCCTAGCTAATCCTCCCTGTTCCAACAAAATAACTGCTGTTCCCCAGAGAGACAGCCTTATATTAACCACCTTAGTCCCCAAGCCCGAGGAATAGGGGCGCTGACTCTTCTTTAACTTCTTCAAGCTGATTACAGGCGTCGAGACATCAGAAGAGGGGTGGGGGGAAGAGCAAATTGATAAGCCTCCTACGCTGTGTCCTCACTGCATCCAGATGGAACTCCCAGACACCGGAGGTTTGAGTAGGTCCGCTCGTTTTGCTTGATGAGTAGATACACCAAGGCAGGGACACTTACTCTTAACATGAAACCACAATGGGAAGTTCCATTTACTCTGAGAGATAAATGAATTGGGTGTCAGAAAATGAATGCTTATCAAAACAAATAAATCAGAAATGTTCACTTAGAAATGCTGATCTGCAAAATGACGCAATGTGTGTAAAAATATGGGAAAGAGATATATTGAAAGCCAAATCAACCTCACAGGAAAATTACTATAAACAGAAAACAGAAATGATTTTTACAAATGAGTATTATCTTAAGATGGAGCAATAATTTTGCTGCTGAACACTAAAGAATTTACACAGATGATTAGGTTCCATGATATGAAAGTGAGGAAACTTATTATAAGGATGATAGTCTGTAAAAGCAAACCATTTTCTCAATGCAGCATGAAAAGACATCACTAAAACTTCTGTTATAATCCCACTTAAGTACAAATTTATCCACTAAATCATCTCTTTATGAGTCTAAATTTCAAGCAACGTGATACCACTTGAGAATGATGAAGTTGTATAACAATTTTCTCGGAGATGAAACTCTGCATCCTGGATCAAAGCTCATGAGACTAGGGAACCAAACAGACTGCACAAGGCTGTGAAAGTAGAAGCTTGCAAGAATCACAAGGTGGGGCCTGAATTATAAGACTTGGCTCAAGACCACAGTTGTATTACACAAACCCTCGAGAAGGAGGCTCTGACCATGTGAGCTACCTGGAGGGGACTGCCTAAATGGAGACCTATCCATAAGTAGTGTAGCAAACTCCAGGAATACACCTCTGTGAGTTAGATGTGTCAGGATGGGCTTTTCCATGTTATAGCTGAATTTTAGCCATCTCTGTTTCAGTAAACAACCTCTAACCCTATAAGTAGATACATTAAAATCACTGGTTCATAAAGATGGAGTTCAGTGTAATTATTACTTTGGTTTATGGTGGGTCCGTTGTCTGGGGGTAAGTAGACATGTATGTCATCTCTCCAGAAAAGGTGTCACGAGACGTATCCTAACACATACTCTGTTGTGAATATTGGGAATGATTTACAGCAACTAGAATAAAACTACTGCTTGCAGTTTGACACTTCCACCTATACTGTTGCTAAGAGACTGCTCAGAGATCAAACATCTTGGATCCTCAGAATATTAACTCACACTTGAATATGAACAAAACCGAGTCAGATTGGTTTCCAAGTACACTACCCACCATAAACTCACCTTGTTCCAAATTCTGAGATGACTTATCATACATTAAAATATAACCCAATTTCCACATGAAGGCACAGTCTGACCCCAAGCCTCCTTTCCTGTCAACCTCACTCACTACATTCAGTGAAAATAGAGTTACATATGCCTTCTGAACTTGCTTTGTGTCTAGGTTTTGCTTGCCCTTCTTTGTTTATTTATTTATTTAGGTTTTTCGAGACAGGGTTTCTCTGTGTAGTCCTGGCTGTCCTGGAACTCACTCAGTAGACCAGGCTGGCCTCGAACTCAGAAATCCGCCTGCCTCTGCCTCCCAAGTGCTGGGATTAAAGGCATGCACCACCACCACCTGGCCTTTGTGTATTTAACCATAGAAATTTTATGACATTTATATAGTTCATGTGAGTCCTTTTGTGTGTGCAGTAGAAACATTCTGATCTCATTTTCTTCTATTATTTGAATATTTTCAGTCTAATTTGTTTTAGATGTGAGACAAGTATTCAGATTAGTGAATTAAAAATCATGCTTTAGGAAACAACCCATGTAGTGATGAATTCAGAGATAATTCTTTAATCTTATCTGAGTTTCTAGGATATATCATAATGTCTCATAACAAGTGTTAATCAGATCTAGCTAGTTTTGTAATTCTCATCACATCTGAAAGTAACTCTGCTAATCATATGAAAACATTCTACTGTATGTAGACATGCTGAGCAAGTGATACAAACCCATATATATCCATTCAAATATTTTATTCAATCATCAGATGGAAACTACTTTCACAACTTGTAGAACTTCAGAATTTTTTATTCTATTATGAGAAAAAACAGATCATATAAAATGGAAAATCAAACACAAAATATAACATACAATTTTAATGCCCTAGACATACATTGCTAACCTGAAATGTCTTTGGTAGCTAGACTTTTCTTCCTGCATGTTTTAAGTGTTAGTGTTAGAGTCTAGGTAAAAGGATCAGGTGACATTTGTTTGCCCTAAGTAATTACATATCTCTATATATCTATAGCAATCCATGTGTAATGATGCTTGCAGGAAATTCCTTAACCTATAAGAGGTTATCACTAATGCATTAATGACAGTAAAATTGTGGGCATCTTTTTAGAGTGAGGCTGCATTTAGTCACATAGGCATGTACCACATTTCATATCAAACTCTTTACTACTGGGAGCCTAATAGGCATGCTTACCTTAAAATGTCAAATACAGAGGCTTAAACAGTTTGGGGCTTACATAAAAATATCTGTGCTCTCCCATGTATGTTTTCTAAAGGTATACTTAATATTCTAACATTTTAATACAATTCATAAGTTATGAAGCCAAACAAAATATCTCAGATTCTGGGAGATTCTAGGATGCAAAACCATCCTCCAGAATACCATATGTAAAGTGACAACCACATCTCATCATTAAGCCTGGGACTGTGTGATGCTGTATCATCCTGATCCTCTTACTTGTGCTGAGTCTCATTCTTCTTCCTCAGCTACAATTTGTATGTTTTAGTGCTTCTGTAAAAAAAAACTTAAATTTCTTTCTAGTTAAGAAAATTGACTTTCAGTCTCAATCTGCACCCTGGAGTTTAGGATGTCCCTTTCACAGCCCTCCAAAACCAAATCCCACCAGGAGAGAGCTGGTCTCCCAGGAGTGCTTCCATTCCTAAGGCCAGAGGTGAGATCACCACTCTTGTTCCAATAACTGTCCAAAGACAGAGTCCCACCTCTACCTCCAGGAGCGCACAAGGCATAGAAACAGCAGAACAGCTGGGGAAAGGATTCTTCCGATCTCCATCTGCACCTGGGAGCCAAGACTGTCCAACAGCCTTCCGCTCCCAAATCCTACCCAGGAGAGGAGCTAGTTTCCCCAGGAGTGTTGACACACCTAAGATCACAAGCTGACAGGCCAACAGGAGGGACAAGCTCCAGTTAGAGACAGTAAGATCAACTAACACTAGAGATAACCAGATGGCGAGAGGCAAGCACAAGAACCTAAGCAACAGTAATCAAGGCTACTCGGCATCATTAGAACCCAGTTCTCCTACTGTAGCAAGTCCTGGATACCCGAACACACTGGAAAAGCAAGATTCAGATTTAAAATCACATCTCATGGTGATGATAGAAGACTTTAAGGAGGACATAACTCCCTTAAAGAAATACAAGAGAACATGGGAAAACAAGTAGAAGCCATTAAAGAGAAAACACACACAAATAAAATCCCTTTAAGAATTATAAGGAAACACAAGGAGTTGAACAAAAGCATCCAGGATCTAAAATTGAAAAAGAAACAATAAAGAAATCACAAAGGGATACTACACTAAAGAGAGAGAACCTAGAAAAGAGACCAGAAGTCATAGATGCAAGAATCACCAACAGAATACAAGAGAGAGAAGAGAGAATCTCATGTACAGAAGATACCATAAAAATATTGACACAACAGTCAAAGAAAATGCAAAATGTGAAAAGCTCCTAACCTAAAATATCCAGGAAATCCAGGACACAATGAGAAAACCAAACCTCAGGATAATAGGTATAGAAGAGAGCAAAGATTCCCAATTTAAATGGCCAGTAAATATCTTCAACAAAATTATAGAAGAAAACATCACTAACCTAAAGAATTGAATGCCCATGAACATACAAGAAGCCTACAGAACTCCAAATAGACTAGACCAGAAAAGAAATTCCTCCACTCACATAATATTTCAAAACACCAAATGCACAAAACAAAGAAAGAGTATTAAAAGCAGTAAGGGAAAAATGTCAAGTAACATATAAAGGCAGACCTATCAGAATTACACCAGACTTCTCAACAGAAACTAAAAGCCAGAAGATTCTTGGCAGATGTCATATAGACCCTAAGAGAACACAAATGCCAGCCCAGGCTACTATACCCAGCAAGACTCTCAATTATCATAGATGGGGAAACCAAGATATTCCATGACAAAACCAAATTTACACAATATCTTTTCACAGAGCCAGCATTACAAAGGATAATAGATAGAATACTCCAAAAGGAGGAGGGAAACTACACCTGAGAAAAAGCAAGAAAATAATCTTCCTTCAATAAGCCCAAAAGAAGATAATTAATTAATTAATTAAGTTATAATTAATCATATATATATATATATATATATATATATATATATATGTATATATATATTGTTGTTTTGTTGCAGTAGCTTGAAGCTGCACACCTGATACCTTAACTTTGGATTGCAGAGTTATCCATAAAGACACAATGAAGTTGTCCCTTTGTGCAGAGGATGCTGGAGTAGGAAAGACTGCTCAAATGTATCTGAGTGTGTTGGAATAGGGTCTTAGTGATTCCACTGCATCACCAGATGTGAGCACGTAAGCCCTGGAACAGTGCTGCCTTTCTCTCTCTCTCTCTGGAGATTAAGCAACACATGAAGCTGCAGAGGGAGATAAAAAGGAAGCATCACTTCTTTGGACCCTAACTGCACATCTACCTTGGGTCGGCAAGGCTGGCCTGAATCCAAGTGCTTTAACTAATATATCTCTTTAGCACTAGCTTAAAATAAGATCCTCCTATTTTTTTAACATCCCTGTAGGTATAAGCAGCAGAAAGGATATGCAATGTGTGTTATTATTTGTAAAACAGACTCATGTTGTCTTAAGCATTTTTAGAAGATTTCTCCTTCAGAATCTTTTTGTTTTGGGGGTGAGGAGTAATTGAAACTAAAGTAATTGAGAGAAAAACACTTTCAGTGAGGTTAGTTGAATAAAACATTGATGGCAGAATTAGAATTTGAATCTTTGTTCTTTTTGCTTACACACACACACACACACACACACACACACACACACACACGCGCGCGCGCGCGCGCGCACACACACAAATACAATGTCTGAATTTCACTTTGTGATCTACCTGTGCAAGCACTTTCTTGACACATGCTGCATGCCTAGTTACACACAACTATGCATTGTGCTTGTTGAAATACATTTTACTATGCCCTATTAAGTGTGTATTAGCTAGCAGGACCATCTCTACGCAAAAGGGTTGTTTGCCTGTTTTACCCCCTCCAACTTATTCTGTGTACGGGGTATTCATAATAGCAAATGTTTCCTTGGACATGCTGCTTAATTAGCTGTTTTAAGCTGGAATGGCAGGGTTTCTATTCTGCAATCTCACTCTTATCGATCCTGATAAATTTTCATTCTTCTTCAAGGTCTCTTTCCTGGCAGTTTTAAAAATACTGCTTTCTTCACACAAATAAACAGAAGCCTCTAGGGAATCAATTCCACCCACTTCCTTCACACTTAAATATTAAAATATCGTCCATTCTCTTGACTCAAAGGAGTCTCTGTCTTCCATTTCTAAGGCTAGCAGGTGCCACTGTTGTCTCTTTACTATGGACCCCTACTTCCTCTTTGTTCTTAATTCATTGATTAGCCATTCCTTATGATCTCCACCTCCTCTTATCAGTGGTTGTGTTTATACACAGAAACAAAAATACTTAAGATTTCTCCATTCCTTGAAAACTTCTCCTAACTTTTCTCTTAGGTTACACCAGGAAATCACTGCAACTCACTCTATTTATAGGTCTACAATTTTCATTCTTATTTCCCTCCTGTGCAGTCATTTCTTAAACACTTCTATTTGATGTTTGACCTTAGGTGTCCCTAATTATCTCCTGAAAGCTTCTGTTGGCTAAATCTAGCAATGTCTTTTCATTCTGACTTATTTTTAATTTATTAACTTATCAATTTTTATTTTCTGAAGCTCTGGAAATTATTGACCATTCCTTTCTCCCATATCCTACAAAAGCTTGTAACATTTCTGGTCATTTGACAATGTTGAGCCTTGAACTAGTCTGTATAAATTGTATTCTAGCTTCTATCCACTGATTAAGGAGGCATCTCCCAAGGTTGTGACATTGACCATATTGTCTTACCCAGGAATGTGCCTATCTCAAAGGTTCCATGTGATCTAGGAGGTAAGTGACAATAGCCATTTATTGAGTGAGATTTATTTAGTAGTTATTGACTCTATAATTTAGCTTTTTGTGAGTGAAGTAAAAATAATTGTTCATACTTACCCAACACTTAACATGTCCCAGGTACAGTTACAAACAGTACATCCTGTCAAAGCCTTAAGTAATTATTATCAGAATGCTGAAACACAGAGATGTTTAAATACTATGCCCTAACCAAACAGATAGTAAACAACTGAGCCAAGATTGAACTACAATTAAATCAGTTTCATATATTCATTGCTACATTCTTCCACTGTTTAAAAATTAATATTCTTTATTCATAGGATTTATATGCAACTTGGATAAGAGAACTCATATGAAACTTATAGTATAATTAGTAGCATAAATTAGATTATAAGATAACATTAATAGTTATCGTTTCTTCTGATCTTAACAGCTATGGTATTAGATTAGGGGTTGTATCCTCTCTTTTCTAGCCATTCTTGTCTCATAAAATATCTAACAAGTTGCAATATAGGATCTCATGTAGTCCAGGATGGCCTCAATTTTTTTTATATACCCAGGGATAATCATTAACTTCTGATGTTCCAGCATCCACACCCTGAGTGCCAGAATTACAGGAGTATACCTCCAGGCTTGTCTTGTGAGGTCATCCAACTAAGCTATATTCCCAGATCCTTGTTATGTTGTTCTTTGCCTCAGGAAATTGTTCCATCATCTTCTGGACTCCATAAACCTTAGAACCACAAGTGTATTTCTACCTAGCCCTTTCTCTTTACAGTCTATATACAGCCAGTTCTGGGTAATTAGTACTCTGTGTTGATTTTAAAACTTTTCTCATTTCAACTTGCAACTATTTCTCTAAGGATTCATCATGCCTTGTCTGGATTATTACATCTCTTAAGGCATCCTTGTCTTCCTAACATGCCTTTTGTTTGACAGTAACAAATAGATATTTCAAGATTAGAGAGATGCCAAAGAAGTTAAGAGTATTTATTACTCTTGCAGAAGACTTGAGTTCAGTTCCTAGCACCCATGTTAGGCAGCTTACAACCTCCTGTAACTTCAGCTCCAGGGCATCCAATGCCACTGTTGTGGCATAGTTGTTGACTTTGAGCTCCATGTGGCCATATGCCATTGATTTGTGAGGATGTTAGTTTATTTTCAAATGAATGAATAATAATAAATAAATACTTCCTACCTGGTAATTCAACAATGAGATTTTTTTTCTCACAGTTATAGAAATAGAAGTTTAAGGGTTTGTATCTGGTAATATTATCCTTGTTGGTGGAGTCCTGAATATGCAGGGACTCTCATATACACAGACAAGGAGTTAGGTCTGGCCTTTGTGTCCCTTTGCATCAACAACATGCAATGTCCACTCTAATGACCTTATCTAATCTTAATCACTTCTAAAGGATTTTTCATCAAGTTAATACATATTATGAGTGGTTAAATTTCAAAAAATGAAGTCTTGTGGGCACTCAACATAATGGACTTGTAATTTGGATGAAGTGAGTCCATGGTACAGATGTCTAACTTTGAAAGAAGCTGATCATTGTCTACCATCTCTAATTTTGACTTTTGAATGAGTCATCTTCATATTCCTTCCAGATCTAAGAGACTGCAGGGAGGGGACTTGCTGATGACAATTTTGTGGGGCTCAAAACTTACCTATGTGGTGATCTTCCTTCACAAAATCATATGAAATGAGTCAAGAACATAAATAAATCAATTCATAAGGAAAATAAAAAATAAAATACTTATTTTAAATTTTGCAATATAGTGCCATTATTTTTGATGGAAAAATATGTTTCTGAAGAGAACACATACTTGATCACAAGACATGGAGAAATCATGTTGGTACTGCCAAGGAATATTCCTGTGTATTAGCTACATGATTTCCCAGTATGTTAAATAGGCTACTAGGTGGTAAGGGTTATAAGAGTCTTACCTAGCACTGATAAACTAGAATAATCACGAGTGTAGTAAGATATATGCATGGGTTCAATAGTGGCACAGATGTTACAGAGATAACATATCATTTTCTGATTGGGATTCAGGCCCATTCCATAGGGAAAAATGAATGTTTGATACTGAATATGGCCAAGAACCCATACTTAGGTTTTAGTGGTGATGCACTACTACTATTCTGCCAGATGGGTATAGCATCAAACTACATTATAAATTCATATGTTTAAACCTGTAGATTAATGCAGCTCTGAGATCTCAAGAGAAGTTCTTTATGTAGTGAATGATGGTTATCGGAGAGTAAATATCAATGGAGTGTTCTGCCACAAATGGAGTACCTATACCACCTGCCTTTGATAGCAGAAGGGAAAGCAGAAAGAATATTAAGAGGCACATGTCAAGAACTCACAGCAACTAAAGTTTCCTGACAAAGACCCACAAGTCTTTGGGCAGCATAAATTAGAATTGGTGGAATATTGGAGGAAAGCCATACAAAGTTGAAAGGATGTGGATAGAAGGGTTCAATCTGAGAGAAATGAGGGAGGGATGAATATGATGAAAATAAATGGTATGTTGTTTTAGGGTATCTACTGCTGTGAACAGACACTATGAGCATTGCAACTCTTATAAAGGACAATATTTAATTGGGATGGCTTACAGTATTAGAGGTTTAGTCCATTATCATCATAGCAGGAAGTATAGTGGTGTGTGATTAGGCATGATGCTAGAGAAAAAGCTGACAGTTCTACATCTGGATTGGCAGGCAGCAGGAAGTGTGAGATGCTGAGCCTAGGCTTGAACTTCTAAAATCTCAAAGCCTGTCTCCTAGTGATGCACTTCCTCCAACAAAGCCCCACCTACTCAAAAAATGCCACTCCCTATAGACCAAACATTCAAACATATGAGTCTATGGGGGTTATTCTTACTCAAACAAACACACATATCATTCTCAAAGAATTCAGATAAATTTCATACAAAAAATATAAAAGATTTGAAGTCTTTTATATTTATTATTAGTTAATTGTCATGTTTCTAATATAACAATTTCTTTAGTGGGTTAAATACTATTTGACTATTTTGTTTTGGATGTTATTTTATATTCCACATATAGAATAAATATTATATTCAGTATTTATGACAAGCTAAAGTATGGAGGCATATACAGGACTAAAAGTTCCAACTGTTCATTTTTTATTGTAAAACATTTTTGCATACAATACTTTATTCAGTTTTCCTCCTCCAGTTCTTCCCATATCATCCCTCTCTTCATTATATTTAAACCACAGATAAGTAGTTATTGATTTTAATTTTACCTAAAGTGGTACTATGAAATACTCATTTTGGATTTAATTTCTTCGTATTCCTCCCAAGATGGTTGGAAAATCAAAGAACAACAACCAAAAATGTAAATGTAATACATAGTATCCTAAAGCATCATGCATATAAAAGACCTTAGGAAAATAACTTTTATAATGATTATTATTTTTTTCAATGCATAGTTAAAATTTTAAATTGAAGAGAAATAAATTTTTAAGATAATGTTCAGGTTTAAGAAATGTTTAGCATCTTTTCCTTCTAAGTAACAAGTTCTGACTTTTTCTGCTATCTAACAGCTCTGTGTAGTTCACTCTTACTGTACCATTTAGATATGGTACCAAGTGCTCTAAGACTTCATCTTTCTGACACACAGTCCACCCTAGACCTTCTTGCTTAGCTATGAGGCCAGCTTCACACTGGGGGATATTCTCATAAAGGTGTCATATACTTTGACTGTGCATAAAAGCAATAGAGAGTTACATCAGTTCATTTCTTTAAGCCCAAGTTGTTTCTCAAATTTCATTTCAGTTTCCACCTCACAAAGCAGTGAGACGATGAAGACGAAAGCAATGGTCCTAAATGTCTATTGCCTAAGCATATCTCTTCAGCAAGTTTTATCAAATCACATAACCCCTGGAATATATTGTTTGTTTTCTTAAAGAACTCAGGTAAATGAGAGTTCAGAGGAGTTAGCCCCACAGCAAAAGTGTTTTCAAGCAGTATATCTTATTGCAGAAACCAAAACTCTTTCAGGGTATCATTGTAACTTGAAAAATCTGTCAGAATTTTAACTGAAGTAGAAGCTAAGTGTTTATTTTTAAATCAAGAATGTTCCCAAACGATCTACTGTTGCACAGACACGATTCCAGGAGGAGCTTTACATTCCTCAGATAACAATAGCAGTCACTATGGAGTGACTAGCTTAGCTGCAGCAGCGTTTAGCACATGTGGCTTTTAATCATACAAAGCCCCATGAAATGAGAGCAAAACAGGAGGAACGGGGCCTCCCAGGTGTCACCCTTGCTCTCTAAGGCTCCTGTCTGAGATTCACAGAAGTAGACAGTGCTTCATTTGAATTTCAACTGTAAGCTGGGCTCTGAAAGCTGGAATAGATAAGTCAATTTCTAGAGAACAAGCTCTCAGATATCTTAAAAGGTAATTGGAAACAGAGTTCAAATACAGCACTGTTTTTCTTTGAGGGTGAGCCAGATACTCGTTGCAATGAATTTGTTATTTGTGAGATTAATATTGCATATGTTTGTGCTTTTTGGTATCTTTGCAGAAATCTGGAAGAAATAGGATAATCTTTCATTTGTTGCTCTTAGCCCCCTTTCTTCTAAGAAAAGCTTTTATTCAGTGATATATATCCACACACACACTTTGGGCCTCATCATATATAGCTGAGGTATACAACATGGCATTTCGATATAAATATCTGTTGTATAATGTTTTAAGCTAATTATCATATCCATTATATCCATGGAAAAAGCACAGTTCTCCCAGGCTAGGGAGAGTGCTCACTCAACTACATGTCTATGGTACAAACTTGAGGACTGAGTTTGATTCCCAGCACCCATGAAACAGAGGTGGTGACATAGGCAGAGATAGGCAGACCATACATGCTTGATGCCAGCTAGCTTAGACTAAGCAGTGAGTTCCAGAATAAGAGACCCTATTTCAGAACAAGATAGTTCCTGAAGAATGATACACAGGTTGAAATCTGATCTACACACACACACACACACACACACACACACACACACACACACACGCGCACGCGCGCGCACACACACACACAGCCTCAGCTTTCTCACCTTGTAAAGTATAGCTGATCATTTATTCTTGAGTCCAGCATGATTGAACACCATGGCTCATGAGCACAGCTTCAGCTCAGCCTCAGTATCACATTCCAAAGTGATACCATTTTCATAAAGTGTTTATACTAACAGAACAAAAGAGTTATAAGTCAAAGCACTTTTAAATACACTGGTAGAAAACACCAAGTAGGGAAGTTGTAACAAGCAGGAAAATCTCTGCTTAGGCTTCAGAGGCAGTTTGAGAGCATTCCTAACCTTAGCAGTAGTGGCAGCTAGGAATACGCCATGACATTCCCAAAGAAGTGACCTAATATTTTTTAAGACTTGACCTTTTACTGAGCTCAGAACTCTGGCTCCTGATTATCTAGACTAGCTGTTCAGCAAGCTCCAGTAGTCAGTCTATCTCGATGCTTCCAGTGCCAGGGACATAATCACAGCCATGCCTGGTAAAATGTCTGCTCTGCTAACATTACCAATTGAACCTATATTTCATTGTTTTGGCATCTCTGCCTCTTAGAGTAATAGGAATTCACATACAAGCTCCAGTTAAATATCCACTCAAGAAACCATTCATTTTTCCTGTGTGCAATAAATCAAAATTAAGGAATGTTAATAAGGAGATACTACATAGATATTTCCTTGAGGTAACTGGGGTATCAGTCTATTACTATTCTTTAGACATCTACTGAGGTCTACTTTAATCCTGGATCTCCTTTTACAACTTGCCTTAAAGGCTGACTTCATAATCACATGGTTGCTTATATCATGGCAAATGCCGTATAGGGATCTAAGCTCAGAAACATAATTTCCCTTGAAAGTCAGGGTTCATATTAAAAATGTAGTTCACATCTGTTTCTTCTTGGGAGAATATTATTAGTACCGACTGGTATGGTGTCTTGTTCTAACAGCCACCCATTTTTAAAGCAGAAAGAAGGCCCTTGGTAGAACCCCAAATCTGTTGACTCTTAGATCTTGACCCTGTCAGTATCCAAAGGTAACTATTTATTTCTGCTCCAGACTCCTTAGTGATAAAATCTCCACAGTGTGAAGGTGATGTGGCCTGAGGATGTAGTGACAAAGTGGGGAACTCTGAGGATGAGCATATGCTCCCCACTTCCTTAAAGGAGGAAGGTGATACAGCCTGATTAGGTAGCTGAAGTTATAGGCTCGGACTGCTAAGTCCACAAGGCTGAAGACTTTTAGTTTTCACGTTAGAGAATTGTCTGTGGGTTTAAAGAAAGACATTTGATTGGATAGGGAGACAAGATGCTTTTGAAAAATTCAGAAGAGTGATGCAGAACCTATGTACCCATTGAAAGTAATAATGCCAAAATGTGGGAAAGTGATGGCTAAATCAATGTATATAAGCTGAGTATCAGTGAGTTTTAGTTGGCTATTGCTTCCATAATAACTCAGTAAAACTGGCTGTCTTAACACAATGGAAAAATTTATCTCACTGTCCTAGAAGCCAACACTCAAGTGTTCATGTATTATCAGGGCTGTTTCCCTTTATATTCGTAATTCCTGATATCTCATTGGCTAGGTGCAGTATAACTTTGACTGACTGCCATGGTGCTCTCACTAGTGTGTCTCTTTCATTGCATGGTTTATAACAATATTCATGTTCTTGCATTAGGGGATGCTTATGCCTTCCAAAATTTGTGCATTGAAATTCTTATAACCAATGTAATATTATGAGGAAGTGAAGACCTTGGAAAGCGAATGGGTCATAATGATAGAACCTTCATGATTGGAAATAGTCCCTTTGTAAGAAGCAACAATGGAGTGCACTTCTGCTCCTGGTCTTTCTGCTCCACTGTAAGAGGATACAAACTAAGACTGTTCATCTATAAACTAGGAAACACCTCCCCAATACCAGATTGGCCACCACATTGATAGCCTTCCTAACCTCTAGAGCTGTAAGAAATAAATGTTATATTCAAGTTTGTGATAACTGGATAGAGAAGGCTCACCTAAGTTGAAATACATCTTACTTCAGCATGACCTCATTTTAACCATTTCTGTGTATAACAACTGTATCAATAGTGCCGTACTCTACCCAATATAAAGTTATGGGCTTCAGGACTTCAATGTATAAATTTTTGAGGGGACAGAGTTTATTTATAGCTATGAACCTTCTTGAATACATTTCTTAGGATACATAACTGAGAGTCACCCTTCAGTAACTACTGAAGCATGAGTTGCTAGGTTAGTCATAGATGACGCAGAAAACACATGAAACTGGCCTGATGCCCAGATGAATTAAAAACATGAAGTCAGGGACAGGTCTGTGTTTATGCCCTAAAAGATGGGAGCTAATCTCCAAGGGGATATTGGAGTACTGCCTTGCCATTATTGAAATTCACTAAAGGAAAGAGTAGTGGAAAACCATGTTTTAAATGGAATATCATTTAGTACTGAGGGCTAGAATAATTTACAATGTAACATTTAGGTCACTGGGGAGTCCTTTCAGAGAGGACTTGGTGAAGTTTTGCCTTAGAAAAAAATAATGAAAAGGAACTCATACTCCAGCTTTTTCATTATTTTGTCTTCCTTCTTTTGATGGCTACTCAGGCTATCTCAATAAATTGCACAGTCTTATTTGGAAAAGTGATAAATATATTTGTCTTTATTTAAAAATTTGTTTTGCTCTTTAAAAATGTTATTAACACATCAATTTTGTTGATCAATGGGTATATTGTGCTTTAATAGAGATATATACAGTAATCATATCCAACTATACTTCTTCATCACTTACCTCTGACATAGGAATACCATTCTCATTCTTTAGTAGTAGGTTCTTTAATACTTGCAGATCAGATTTAGAGTATTTCATTTTTGTTGTGGCGAAAATGCTCTACTGTGATTACATATTGTATTTTCTTTGTGTCTTCTTTGTTGTTTTATATATATGTTGATTTTGAGTGTCACCATTAACATGAGATACAGGCATTTCTTATGAATGCCAATTTTAATCTATAGATAGATAAATATATATATATATATATATATATATATATATATATATATATATAATGTCACCATTAACATGAGATACAGGAATTTCTTATGAATGCCAATTTTAATCTATAGATAGATAGATAGATAGATAGATAGATAGATAGATAGATAGATGGAATGTACAGAAATTCAATATTTTTCTATCCAGAAATTTCCATTCATGTATATTATGTTCAATTTGCACACCTCGAGATGTATAAGGATTCATCTTCTCCTTACCCTCTCTAGCATTTGTTATTTTTTCAAGTATAAATACATTTTTATTTATTATTGTGTGATTGTGTGTATGGATGTGCATCACCCGCATGTGCACATACATTTTATGATACACGTGGAGATCAGAAACAATTTGCAGGATTTGGATCTCTCTTTCTACCTATGTAGGCTTGGGATGATACTCTGGTCATCAGGCTTGGTGGCAGGAGTAAAATGTTGTTGGAAAATGTTTCCCATAGGATTGTGTATTTGGATATTTGGTCTCTAATTAGTGGTATTGTTTGGAAGGTTATGGAACCTTTAGGAGGTCCAGCCTCCCCAGATGAAGTATATCATTAGGGACAGGCTTTGAGAATTTATAGCCTCTTCCAATGTCCTGTTTGTTCTCCTTCTCCTTTTCCCTCTCCATCTCCCTCCCTTCCTCCCTAACCATCCCCGCCCCGCCCACACACACACATTTCTGTGTGTAATTGAAATTGTGGTCTTTCAGCTTCCTTCTTTTACTACTATTCCTCAATCTGGAGTTGAACTGGAAATATCTGCGGTAGATAGCTTTGGAAATACTGGAAGTTGTTATGAAGGTTTCAGGGAAAGAAAAGGTATCAGTTGTCTTAAACAGCAGTGTACTGTAGGAACTGTAATACCAACATGTGAGGCAAGGTGTACTTGCATGTACAATACTGGCACTATTATCACAGAGTTAACCATCTGTTCATTGATTGCATTCGGGGCCTGCCACATTCAATAGCTCCTGGTTCTGATGCTGTAAACATGGCCAAAAAAGCCATGTCTCCACGAGTCAACAAGGTGTTCAATAGGTAAAAGTGCTTACTGCCAAGCCTGGCAATATGAGTTTAATTCCTGGGTGGGACTCACATGGTAGATGAAAAAAATTATACGCTGTGACATACATGATGACATATACATGCACAGATAAATAAATGTAATAAAAAATGAAACATAACTGCCTTGGGAGGCCACAGGTTCCAGGTGGGAAATCACTACTGTTTAGCTAAACAGATATAATGTTGAATTATCTTCTAAATTTTCTTTAAACAAAGGTTACTCTCAACCCTAATTAAAGAAGGTTTTTTCTTTCAGGGAATGGTAGTAAAGGCAAGAGATTCAGCCCATGATGACAAGAATAAGAGACAGATAATGAGTCTTAAACAAGTCATTTACACTATACCTTCTAAAGGGAATATTGCAGAAAAGGGAGTGGAAAGAATGTAAGAGCCAACAGTCAGGGAGAAGAGAAATGGAATCCATCCTCTAGATATGATACAGCCAATGCAATCACAACTTTGTAGTTGCCGTGATTGCTTGTACTAAGGCTGCATACCTGGCCCTGTCATCAGTAAATCATGGATGGTGAATAGGCTCATGGAACATTAATGCTTATTGATGAACTATATAGATTTCTGATGGACTCTGGGAAAAAGAAAACCATTATCTTCTGTTGTGTATCCGTCATGCCTCAATGGATAATTCCAATCCTATGGCTATGCAAACAACTCTAATTAAACCCAAAGAAACACAACCAAAGCAAAAGACATGAATTTTGAACAGAGATTAGTAGGGAAGAGGCGAGAGGCAGACAGAAGAGAGAAAGAAAAGAAAGGATGCAATGAGAGCAATCAGCATGCAACATATCTGTGAATGAAATTCTCACAAAATGAACTGAATTGCAGTTTTTATCCTAATTATTAGAACATAATTTTATGAAACTCAGATTGCACATTATTTTATGCTTTGCAGCAAGTGAATATTTAATAGAGATCAATTGCAAGTTTGGCTGAAGTTTGTTTCTCTTATTGTCAGAGAAGTTTAAGATTACAGTGGAGGGTTTTAGAATTCTAGAAGACATAAGCTTAGCTGTGGTTTACAGTTCACAGTGATGTCAAATTTATACTACTCTTGATCAATTATGGATCCCATTTCATAAAACTGTGTAATCTTTCCAAAGTCATGTCCTTTAATTTCAAAGTGAGAAGTATGCCATTCTTTTCAGACTACTATAGAAAAACGTCCTATGAGACATGATTGAGACCCCAGCATATAATCATGGGATTTTAGTCTGCGGATCTGTGGCCCACAGTATTCTGGGTCTACTCTGTTCTTTCTACTTTTTATATTCAATAAGATTTGTTACATAAGAATTTAAAATGAGGAATTTATAATCATGAGCCTATAGACATTTCAGATTTGATATTACATAGGCTAACACAGCCTTGCTCAATGCTTTCTGGAACATGAAAATCTACACTTCCCCCATATGATAACTAAGAAAAAGGGAACTTCCTGGAAAGGGCAGGGCACATGCCTCCTTATTTCAGGCTAATGAGAAACTGCAAGTTTAGACTCCTAACTTTTATCTTCCCCACATTTTTGTTTATTTGAGCTGTAAGTTCTGTTGAAAATAGATCTCCAGTAAGTCAAAGTTATAAATACTACAACTCTTTATGATCCACTTTGTTCATGGGTCCCTTCTTCAAAGAAAGCATGTTACTGGTTTCTGGTAACTGGTTCCCAGAAATTATTTTGTAAAAGATAAGGGAAGTTTTGATGAATACTTTCCCTGAACCTTGTCCTATGAGATGAGCAGTTGCTTACCAGGCCAACAAGAGAGGGAGAATAGTGTAGGGAAAGCATATCAAATACTGTAATACAGTTGCCATAGTTACATACATAGCAAGGCTAGAGCTGCAGTATTTGTTCTACTAAGAAAATTATCTTTCTCTTGCACAGCCCTTACATAGATGAATTTAGTATTAGTCTATGCTCTTTGAGCTTTCTGTTTACTTCACATTGTATCTCTGAGATTTTGCTGTCATGTTTAGTAACTGATACTGCAATATTCTGTGCATATTAAAATTTGTTTCCCATTTTTCTGGTATTAATGTATACATTAGAACTTCCATTTCACTTCCTCACATCAACTAACTCATGTTTATTTCTCTCCCAGATCATGCATACCTCCTGAGAAGCTGTTTCTTGCCAGAGAGTATAAGATATTAGTAATTTTGAAAACCATGCTCGAATTTTATTATCATTTGTTTGACCCTAACAACTATTGTGGGATAGGTGACATGATCTATGATAATAATTTTTATGCTTTTAATGCTAGTATTGCCTACCTATGCATATCAGCAACAACCTAATAAAGTTTGCATCTTTAAGAATTTCATTCCAATAATTTAGGAAATCCAGGGTCAGTCTGTCTGTCTCTTTCTCTCGGTCTCTGTCTTTCTCTCTGTCTCTCTGTCTCTCTGTCTCTCTCTGTCTCTGTCTCTTTGTGTGTGTAGAGGAAATGTGTTAGTTGGCCGTTATTATAAGAAAATACCGGAGTTAATCAATTTAAAAAGAGTAAAAGCTTCTTTTGGCTTGCAGTCATTGAGATTCCAATCGAAGGTTGATTGGCTCTGTTGCTTGTGGTTTTGCAGCAAGTCAGCATATTAGGCTCCATCTCTCAAAGACCTTTTCTTCCTTCCAAATTGCCACTTGGGGGCTAGCCTTTTGACATATTGTCTTTAGGCTACATTGACTATTCTAATGATAACATCAAATTTATAGATAAAATAGCTATCTTCCATAATTCTGAGAAAAATCCTAGAAACTTACTGATATTACAAAATCTCTTGTACCACCTCATCTCTTTACTCTGTGGTTATTGGATGGAATATTTCTTATGTCACAGTGAAGGCCTTGATAGGATATCAAGAGTTATTATACTAAACCAAATGTACAACGTTCTCTCCTGAATTCAGATTTACAACTCCCCACATATAAATCCTGCTGGATTTGCTAGGAGAAACTGTGGCTGTGTTTTCAGGTTGAATCCTGCTACTTGGGAGTTCTAACATGGTAATGGGGACGAACAGCCACGCCAGGTGGACCTGACATAGAGAATGATGTGTCTGCAAGGATCTCTGCTCGAGGCATTTACTGAGCCAGCCATGCCATCCTGCAAACCCCAGCAGCTTTCTGTGTAGACCCATCCATCCATCCTTGAAAATGCTTCTTAGCCTTCTGGACAAATCGAATTCCCTCCCCACTTCCTACAACAGCAGCGGAATGAATAAAAGCCAGGCTAGCTAGCTCTCCTGCACAGTAAATAGCTACAGACAGTGATGCCAAGGAGTTTATGCAAATTAAGCCACAAAAATATTGAAGTACAAAGTGAACTGGTGTGTTCTAAGAGCTTAAAAGGTCATATCTAGATGGTCCAAGGAGAGCTCACAGAATTTAAATTGGACACCCATGGAATTCAATTAAATCCAGCAAATATTGACTCACTGTCTAGATCCATGGGAACACATTGATAGAAAGTGAGAGTCTGATGAGCAGGTTAAAATAGGAGATAAACAAGGCACAAATCCCACTTTCTGGAAATTCTGAGGAAAGGAGAAAGTGCATTGGGGGTGGGTGGGAAGTGACCATGATAAAGTTTGTGAATAGCAAATAGTACTGTGCCTGCCTGAACTGGAAGCCTGAATTTGTTGCTTAGAGCTTCGGCACACTCTTGTCTGTAAGAAAGCACATAATGGTGTTGCACATCATGGCGTTGTTTTGAAACTTAGGCTGGATGACCTGTCCACAAGATTGACTCTGACAGTTACCACACTGTACCTAATACATGACACCTATGAAATGTCAGAGGGAGGTACAAAGCAAGGAGGAAAGGTCCTTAGAAGGTTCAAAAAATATTCAAAAATAGAAAAGAACATTTAGTAAAGAGCAATAGAACATGTAGATAAAGGCACTTGATCGGTTTTTATGGGAGTTATTGCACATGGGGTAATGTCACACTCACCTACATGCACCACACTCAGCACCAAAGAAAAGCTAATTTATAGAACAATTAAAACACACTAATGGGCTTAAAAGAAAGAATGCTGCAAGATTGGAAGAAACAATGGCCTTAGAGCATCCTGTTGCAGAGATTTAATTTGTAGCCATGGGCGATATTAGAATGACAACACAGGGGCTTTGAGTACAGGGCAAACTCTAACCCTGAGACTATGAAAGTATTTTATTTGGATATCTTTTTGCTGGAATAATGAGGGAAAATTTTAATAGTCTCTGAACTACAGTATTGCTGAGTCAGATGAAATATTAGTGAACTCATGTTTCATTTCCCTGCCATCAGTTATGTGCAAATTAGACATTCTCTTCTGCCCATAAATTACTTAAATGAAGTTTGGACTGCAAAAGGATGCCAACAGCTTTGGATACTGCACTTTGAGCAAAAAATAAGGTTGATGTGTTGTGAGAGGATTCTTTTCCAGAATGGATGAAGCCTGCAGTATGCAGGAGGTCTGAAATGGTTTCTGGATAAAAATCTATGGCTTTGCTGGTCCCAGGAACTCAGAACTCAGGTGATATTTCTCCATCACTTTATCCAAACATTCTGCAGGTTTTGTGAGATATCAGAAAGCTCATGGAAATAAGATGAGCATTTCTAAGTTTTCACTTGTCCTCTCTCATATTTTGACTTCTAGTATATAGAATTCCATATCTTAACTACCTAAGTTCTTAAGGCAAGAATTTTCTTCTGAGCCCTTTAGAACTTTCTCCACAATTAGTAGTTGTGGGTACAATGCTTTGTCTTCTAGCCATAGAATCATCTTAATTTTTCTTCATCTTAAATTATTATTAGATCCCTTTGATATGTTTGATAAAATTGCTGGCACCTTATTTGTTTGAATTTGAAGTCTGATTATAGCTTCTCATTTAGCCAACAAATGAACATCTCTCTTGAATTGACGCATTGGGCATGTTCTGTGTTTCTGTGTTTGTATCTGTACGTGTGTGCGCGCATGTGTGTGTGTGTGCATGTCTGTGTATCAGTGTTAGACTCTTGATGTCATAACAGTGGAGGTCCATCCAAAATTGATGAGGAAGATTCTGATGAGAAGGTCAGAAGTATTTATCTATATGTTTATGAAGAATAGTTAGGAAAAATAAAATAAGCAGATGTCTGCAATTCCTGAAGCTGAAAGAGATATACTCTAGGAAATGTATGATCTCATTCATACACAGAAATTGGCTCCACTATTCTCTAGTTCCTCAGACTTCATCTTGACCTTGATCTGATCTCACCTTCCAAGCATCAGTTTCTTAATTTGTATAGTAGATATTTTGACATTATGTGATAATTACCATATCAATCATTCATGATTGGAAGGTAGGCATTGTTGTGGTTTCTGGGAAAAGATCCAAGGATAAACATAAAATAGACACAGTCATCATCTTTAAGGGCTTGAGGTTTAAAGATGAAAGAGCTTTATGTAAACAATTGTTCAACCTGATAACTGACAAACAAGGAGCAATGAAACAAGACATTTGAAGAAGATTCCAGAGTAGTCTGGGAAGTGAAGAATCTCTAATGTTAAGACAGAAAAGCCTGGCAAGATGAGAGTTGTCTTATGGACTTTGATAAAGATAATAGATTCAATTACTGGTACAGATCACCAGTGGTTCACTAGAAAACACCAGTACTAGACTAGTATCCCTTTAGACACTTGGAGATAGTTCAAAGAATTCCTTATTTTCTTTCCTTTCCCCAGTATGCATCTCTCTTCTGTGACAAAATACCTTGTTTTCCAGGCCTACATGGCAAAATTATCTCAAGATTTACTATGACTTATTCAAAGACTACATGATGCTCTGCTGTTGCTATGAATTTTCTGATAATCTCATAGACATGAGTTAATCCAAACCATGCTAAGCTGATAAAAATTGATATTACATTCCATGCTGAGATCATCTTTTATTAAAAGGAGCCAACAAAAGAATGATCATCAAGAATGGAAGAAGCACCTCAGAGTGTGGGAGTATGTGGGGGGCAGAGAATGTCAAATACAGAAGCTGAGAGGCTTTCATTGAAGGTAATAGAAAGAGGTTGAGATGTTTAAAAACATGCCTGCTTCCTGAGGAAGCAAGACTATAGGTGTCTAGTTCCCAATGACAAAGGTAATGTAATCTACTTTCCTATCCTATTAAAAGATCTCAGTTAATATGATGTATATGGTTCCCCGTGGGTCTTTGGGGTTTCTAATTGCTTATAGAAGACAGCCTTGACTGGGTCACTGCACTCAGAGATCAGTGAAGATGAAGGCCACATTCAGAAGATTATTTCTATAGAATGTAGACTTCTGGGACCTTTTTTAAAAAACCTGAAAGGAAACCAGACTTCAGATTCTTCCTTCTTTCCTTTCTCCCTTCCTTCCTTCCTTCCTTCCTTCCTTCCTTCCTTCCTTCCTTCCTTCCTTCTTTTTTCTTTCTTCCTCCCTCCCTCTTTCTTTCTTTCTTTCTTTCTTTCTTTCTTTCTTTCTTTCTTTCTTTCTCCTCTTCCATATCTTTCTTTTCTTCTCTCTCTTCCTTTTTTCACTGTTAAGTGCATTTACTTGTTTGTTCTATAATCCTATTGAAGTTTCCCCTGCTCTTCCTAGGCCCTCCCTCACCCTACTCCTTACCCCACCCACTTCTATAGTTCTCTAGCAAAGGGCAGGCATCCCACAAATATCAAACAGCCTTGGCATATTAAGTTGCAATAAGACTAGGTACCACCTCTTCTATTAAGGCTAGATGAAGCAACCCACTAAGAGGAAATTGATTCAAAAAGCAGCAACAGAGTCATCACCCCTCTCTTTAGAGTCCCATAAGAAGACCAAGCTACACAACTGTAATATATTTGCAGATAGCCTAGATCAGTCTCAAGCAGGCTCCCTAGTTGGCAGTTAAGCTGGACTCCACTTTCAATTTCTTACTGATTTAGAATTTTTAAGTGCATGATAATTCTTCATCTTAGAATATCTTTACCCTGCAAGGTATTCAGCCTTGTATTTTGATACAGCAATGTATGAGGAGCTCTGGCATCACAGATAACAGGAAACCTAACCTGCTCTGGGCAAACTTGAACTAGAAGGAATAGTAAAAGGCCAAGAAATGAAGTGGAGATGGTAGACGTTTTAAGTAATGAATGACCAATAAAAATACACAGAAAAATGAAAACACTTGTTTGCCAGATATAGTGAACTAAACACAGTCCAGACTTATTTGGTTAAATCGAATTAATTTTTAGATGCTTTGAGAGGTTAGAGAGATGGAGGTGTAGGTAGATGGATTAGGAGGTAGAAGAGGAGGGGAAAAAAGGATGGATGGAGAAAGAAACAAGGAATGGAGGAAGAAAGGAAGGGAGCATAAGTATAAAGTTGCTGAGTCACAGTTGCTTCTTCTGATAGAGGGGTATTCAATACTTGCAAGTAGCATTAGGGCTGATCCAAGGGTTCATGTGTCAAAGTTTACATGTGAGTCATCAGCTCCATAGACTTGACCAAATGTTCATTATTTTACTCACCAGCATAAATGAGATATATTGAAAACTTACAAGGATCCCTGCTGTTTTTCTCTGTTCTTTTTGTTTAAAAAAGAAGCAACTTACAATTTGATGAATAGAGCATTTGTATTCCAGCCTTTCCACTGTATTCCACATGTCCTTGAACAAGGTTTCTAACCCTTCTGGGTCTTTCTTAATATATAAAATAAACAGATAACCACTTTCTTGCTTGATGAGCCATCATTTAAACAAATCCTTAATGTGTTCTGTCATCCCTAGGAGGCACTGAGGGTATGAAATTAGTTACTGTTTTCTCATTATTTTTGGTTCCAGTTATTCATCAGTATTATTTTACATCTTAATCATTCTCCTTGTATAACAATTCTTTCTATATTATTTGTAAAATCTGGGAAGGAAGTTGGCTCTTACCCTTCCAGGTACCTGGCAGGAACTGATACACTATAAATCTTGGTTATTCATCAACAGAAAACTCTTGAAGTATGAAAATGTGGACTAGGACTTGGTGTGGTGACAGATGTCTTTAATCGCAGCACCCAGTAGCCAGAGGCAGACAGATCTCTGTGACTTTGAATCCATCCTGGTCTACCCAGAAGATTCTAGGCCATCTAGTGTACACAGTGAGGCTGGTTTCAAATGACCAAATAAAAACAAAAACAACAAAAAAGAAAATAAGGAGCAGAGGGAGAAAAGTCTGATTTAGCACTCTGCTATAAACATTTTTATAAAATATTTTATGAACCATGTATGATTTACTGTAACTTTAAGATAAGGACATAGATAAAGTACAGCCATAAAAAATATGCAATCCCTGGACACTTCAGAAAACCCTTAATCTTGTATGTGTTGCCAAAAATGATAGTGTGTTGCACTTACAAAAGGGGACAGGATACTGAAGGCCCCTTGCAACATTTTAATCACTTTACTGTAAAATTATTTTGATTAAGATTTTTTTTATTGGATATTTTACTTACATTTCAGATGCCATCCCCTTTCCTCATTCCTCCTCCCTAAAAAACCCTTATCCCGTGCCCCCCTTTCCTTTTTGAATATACAATTTTTTTTAACTGTTAATCAAAGGCTTTATAAGTTTGGTAACACTCAATCAGAAGTGTATCCCAATACCCAACCTAGATATGTAAACTATCTTTGACTGGTGGAGAAGACACGTGAACTTCTGTCTCCATTCCCCCCTCTCTTTCTCACTCTTCCTCTCTCTCATCACCTAGCTTCTCCTCTCCTTCCTCTTCTCTTCTCCTTACTTCTTCTCTTCCTCTCGGTACTTCTTCCCCCTTAGCTCCTTCTACATATCACCCTTCCTGTTTAAAAAAAAAAAAAACTTTTCTCTCATAATACAACAAGAGCATAATTATGCCTATTTGTACCAGTGAGGTACAAGATAGTCCTAATACCCAGTCCATTATTTTGTTGACTAACCAGAACCTCTGTCATCTCTCCTAAATAAAACACTTAGTTTTGAACGTGGCTTTTTTTCCCCTTGGCTTTAGAAAGAATGTCAGCTAAAAATCATCCACTCAGATCTTTTCTCTCAAAGTAAATAGTCAGAATTGGCTATAAGACTATAGGTTTTCAACCCCGTCAGAAATCCAGACTGACTTAGTTAATTGAAATTATGGGAAGCATTAAGCATAGCTTCTAAAACTTAGCCAATTTATAGAGACCACTTAACCCCTGGACAGCCCCTATATTACCGAACGTTGGAGCATCAAATCTTCAGCCTTCTGGCCCAGAATCATCTGACAGACCTTAGTGGTGCAGAATTATTAAGGGCTGATCACTCCGTCTAGGCAGATATAATCAGCCGACTATTCTGAAAAAAAACCAAAAAAACAGATTTTTCTTCCTAGAAGACTGGTGGGAGGCACACTCTTATCAAATATTTGCCAATTTTATTATGCTTAGACTTTTAATGGGTGGAATGTTTCTGATTCAGAACTCTGGTATTATTCATGTCTGCTGATAGATATCATGAGTTTTTGTTCTTGTCACAGCTTCAGCTCACAGATTCTGTCCTAATAATGCCTGCCTCAAAATGGGTCATGGACATGTTTATGCTGACAGGATGCCATCTCGGCCTATATTGTTCTCTGAATATCATTACTGTCAGAAGACCTCTTAGTTTTCCTCCTGTTATAACCAAATACTCTGACAAAAGCAACATAAGAGAGTAAGGGTTTATTTTAGTTCACAGCTTAAGGTACAGTCCATCATGACAGAGAAGTCAAGGCAGCAGGATCACATTGTATACACAATCAGGAAGCAGAGGTGGATGAATGCATGCTGTGAGTCAGTTCCTCTTTGCTATTTATAAGGATTCCAGCCAGGAAAATGACATCAGTGCAGTGATGGGTCTTCCTTCTTAAGGTACATTCAAGAGATTTCTTACAAGCATAGCTATCTCCTCACTGGTCCTAGAGTCTGTCAAGTTAATAGTCAACACTAACCATTGAAGTAGTTGCATGACCTTTGGCTTCAGTTGATGTTGAAAGTAGAGTCATACATAAGAAATTTAGTCTCTGTTGTCTGATCATCTGTCACGTACACGGTAGATAGTATGTGTGTATGATGTTCTTATTACTACTGGCACAGGATTCTGGTGATGACAACTGTGGTTATGTTATGTCCATCAATGCCTGCCATATTCTAGGAGTCTGCAGCAGGTTCTAAAGTTTCCCTTTGTGGTAGATTAGTCTCTTACAACACTAAAGAATTCTTGGCTCAGAAAGCTTAAGGGATAATAAAGGAATTAGTAAATAGCAAAGCTATATAATTCTCTCCCAAATCTGTGGGTTTCCAAAATCATTGTTCCTTCCAATAAAATGAGGGATAGAAAATATTTTTCAAATGCCTATCTTTCTGGGAGAAAATTAAGATTTATTTTGTGTAAATGAAAGTTTAAAGGATTGTTACATTTATTACTTTAGAGCCTTCATATCCTTTCAGTCCTTTGAAATTTGATGTGACATAGAAGGAACCAACGTCATCTCATATAAGGGGGTACAAACATCTTCAGATAGACTGCAAGCTGGATTCCAAATCCAGTTACTTGAATATAAAAGGTAAAATCAGGCTTTTGAAATGCCCTTTCTTCTGGGTTTTTTTTTAAGTCAAAGGAATTAAATATGCTGAACATAGAGCACAATGCTTTAGAAAGGGAACAACCTCACTGTTAGCTTTTCTACAGAGGATAAACTGAGAGTTGGGTGAGAATGTGACAACCCAGCAGCTGGCAAATCTCAGCCAACAGGGAAAATCTACTGCATTGCAGAGTCTGCTACTGCAAGGAAAACAAGAGAATGCTTGCCAGGCTCTGCTGGCCGAATGGTGAAACTCAGCTGCAGTACCGTGCTACATGGAGACAGGAAGCAGCGTTCTCTGCTGCCAGAGGACATCTGCAGCATCTAATAGGGTGGACAAGAAGCAGCCCTCTTATCAGAAAGATTTCAGACAAAAATTGTCTTGTGACTATTAATAAAGCAAAATGTAACTTGTGTAAAAATATTAAGGGGCTGGATGAATATACAACAAGGAATGCCCTTATAGAGAATCTGCTCAGGCAGTGGTAGGTGTTGGGCAGAGTAAGATGCAAGGGTGGGAGTCACGTGTGTGATGGATTTTACAGGTATCTGAGGGCTGGTGGTTTGTGAATATTCACTGTTGGAGTCATTTCTTAGGCTGGCAACTTTGTATTACAGTCCTCTGAGAATTCAAATATAATACCTATGAAGCATCATGCTGTGAGACAAAGAAAATTTAAGTTAGCAGAATTGGTCTTATTTCCTGGACTCCCATTATTTTTTGGCCTCAGTTTCTGAGGACAGGAACAGACATTTGTGTTACCCTAAAAGTCTACTCTGCTCAGGAATCACCTGGGAATTTCAGCATCTCTAGATAAGACTCAAGTATTTGCCTTTGTCAATAGTTTCCAAGTGACCCTCATGATGCTGTTATAGGGTTATGTTGACACAGGGTTTTTTTAAAGGAATGACCTCAGAAGCAAATGAAAAGGTATTAAAAGTATATTGGGGTCTCCCAATGGATAGAATTCTCAGATTTTAAATTCTCAGACATTTTAATGTTTTAACATTTTTCATTTATTTATTAGTTTTTTTCAAATATTTATGGATTTACTATGCCATTGATAATCTTCGAGACACTTTGCACTTTGCAGAAATTTTTTGCAAAGATCCTTGCTGGCTTAGGAGCCTAGTGGGGGGAGACAGGCAACATATATACACAAATAAATTAATGCTGATTAGGGATATATTTGTTGGAATGTGATTTCTAAAAGGGCCTTGACCTCAGTTTCATTAGTTATTACAATAGGTAAATTATTCTAGTTGGCAGCTTGTTCCTATACTCAATGCAAGAAATGGTGATAGTTTTGTAGGACAGACAAAACAAAGTAGTGCAAAGTAGTATTTTAAAGGTATATCTTACACACTTGACTGTCACCAAAGGTAGAGGCAGAGTTGCATGGGAAAAGAAAATAATCAAGAAGCCCCCCTTGCCCAACCCTTTATGATCTATACATTTGTGTGACTACAATAGTTAATCTTTGTTTGACAACTCATTTATAAAAAGAATTTCCATATGTTGTGTTTAAACCTCTCCTTGTAATTTTTAAAACAAATCTAAAGATTACCTTGGCTTTTATAACTACACAGATATGGTAGTTTGATGAGAATGGCACCAACAGTCTCATATGTTTGAATGCTTTCTTCCTAGTTGGTGGGATGGATTAGGAGGTGTGGCCTTATTGGAGTAGGTGTGTCATTGAGAGCTGGTTTGGAGGTTTCAAAAGTTTATGTATTCCTAGCTAGTCTCTCCTCTCTCTCTGTCTCTCACTTTCTCTCTCTCTCTGTCTCTCACTTTCTCTCTCTGTTTGTCTGTCTCTCCCTTTCACCCTCTTTCTCTCTCCCCTTTTCCCACTCTATCTCATGTGTGAAACACATGTAAGCTCTCAGCTACTGTTTCTGAATCATGCCTGCCTGCCTGCCTGCCTGCCTGTCTAATGCCATGCTCCCCATCATTGTGATCAAAGACTCTACTACCTCTGGGACTTTGAGTCCGCAAATAAAAGCTCTTTCTTTTGTAAGTTGCATTGACCATACTGCCTTATCATAGCATAGTAGAAAAATAACTAAAATAAATTAAGTCTGTTGCCACTTTCTTCCAATGACTTTCCAAACATTATCAGCTAGAGGTGATAAATTCCCTTCTTCACACAAATTTGCCTTCCTCCAAGATATGACAGATAGTCACATGACCCTTTTGTGTCAGGTACATCTTGACTTCTGAGACAACCTTGTCACATGAGTTACAATCTCTTTAAGGTCCATGCTTTCTGTTCACTGGCTTATAGCAAATCTGGAGACATAAAGAGCTTAAATCTCAGGGCTGATGGTGGTAACTTAGTGGGTAAAACACTTTTTATGCAAGCTTGAAGACCTAAGTTGGAATTCCTAGCACCAAAGTAAATGCTAAGTGAGCATGGTAGCTCACCTGTTATCATAGCCCTTGGGATGTGAATGTATAGCATCCCTATGGCAAATACGCTAGCTGGGCTACATGAACTGGCAAGCTCTAAGTAAAGCAAAAGATGTTGTCTCGATATTTAAAATATGTAAAGAACACTCAGTCTGGCTTCTACATGCACAAACACATGTACAACTATATACTCACACATGTGAACACAGGCATGCTCTCCATCAGTACATACATAAACATGGAGAAAAAAAGAGCTGAAATTCTCAGTTTCTGCCTCATAAATGTACATCCCACTGGATTCACCCAGTGAAATTTTAGAAGTACAGCTATCAGAACTCCATTCTCAACAAGCCTTCTTTGAGGAATAACCCACTGAGCAACTCACTGAGCATTCTATAAGCTCCCCAGACATTTTGACAGGGAGATATGTTTGATGGCCCAAGGACTTGAGGCTGTGAGAGTAAAGGGAGTGGCTGAGAATTTTCACATCCCAAAAGTGAGCTTACCTTAAAGTGATGTTGAGATCGTCTGAAAGACTTATGATAAAGATCCGTAATTATGCTCCTCCCACTTTGATATATTTAAAAGATCTTGGGAGAGAGCTAGTAGAGACAATCTAAACTTTTATAGACCTTTTCTCATCAATCAAAATGCTTTGTTTTCTTTGCTTTCCTTAGAGATTATTAGTCCCTTCTAGTAATAAAACTAAAAGAGGGGG
>JANHMN010000010.1:46343959-46358220 GCA_030674055.1 Rhabdomys pumilio | reverse complement strand
TCACTACTCCTCAGGCCTCAGACCTACTGGGCTCACTACTCCTCAGGTCTCAGACCTACTGGGCTCACTACTCCTCAGGCCTCAGACCTACTGTGCTCACTACTCCTCTGGAAACACATCCACAGCTCTGAATTTCCTGCTTCTGACCCCCTTTCAGGGCTGCCTTTTCTTCTGGCCTGCCTTACATGGCAATTATATAAGAGCCAAGCTGATACCAGCTTTATCCCTGAGTTTAACTAGATATTTCTATTAGAACCAACACTTACTTCTCAATCCTTTATCTTTACAACTCCTTCTCCTCAAAGACACAGACGCTTGCATAGCCTCATTAATAGTGAGATTTTAGGGGCAAATATTGTTTATTATTGTGACTTTTAAACAAAATCAAATTATATATTCTGTTTAACACCAAAAAGGCATAGTCTAGCTCAAAAGAAGAGAACACTTAGGTTAGAGTTAATCCATCTATTGTGTTTATATAATCTGATTTTAGATGTGTCCTGAGACGATGGGAAAGTAACACAGCACAGAGCTTTCTGATGAGTAATTCTTTTTCATGTATAGTCACTCTAACCATGTAAGTTCTGAGAAGCAAACATTTGAGGATGATTTTTAGCTTGAATGCCAGGCCCCAGGCTTACTTCTTGAATTAAAAGGGGACACATTGCAAAAATACTATTTTGAATGGTTTAGAGAATCCACAACTCTGGGATATCATATGTAAATCTCTGCATTAAATCAGCACCATGCATTAAAAGGGAAAGGATGGACAAGGAGGTCAAGAACCATGTAGGAAAATCAGCAATAGGGCTGGGGCTCCTCTCCATTTGTGTATAAAGGGAAGATTAATCATCAGCTTTCTTGGGATTCTAGGATAAAGAGTGTTTAGGGGGTGTGTGAGGACAGGTTTGGACACACCAAAAATAAATCATGTGAATTTGCCGGTGCTTAAGTAATTCCATCCCAGTGCAGAAAATGGGCAGCTAGACAAAAGGGAGAGCTTGTGTACGTAAGTCAGGGGCACTGGGTGGCTGCCAGGTGGTGCCCTGGACCTATGATGGACAATCACCTTTAGGAACAAGAAAATAAAGAAAATTGCTCTAGCCACAGAAAAAGTGAATCTACATTGAAAGCGCAGAGAGTCTCTCTTTAAGTGTGGATCGACAGGGATGGGAGCTGGAATAGTGCTTAAGAGAATGTACTGCATTTCTAGAGGATCTAAGTTTGGTATCCAGCACCCATTTTGAGTGACTTATAACTTCCTATAACTCCAGATCCAGGGAATCATGTGTTTTAGCCTCTGAAGGCATGCTCACTCATGTATTCGTGTGTGTAAATGCACATATGTGCATGCACATACACACTCTCTCTCACACACACACACACACACACACACACACACACACACACACACAATCTTTCTCTCTCACACACACAATTAAAAGTAATAGAAGTAAATCTTTAAAAAACAGAGTGAGTAATAACCTTGAAACCACCATCTGTGGGGTATATGCATGCTTTTCATACCTAACCAGGACTCTTTTCAGCATCAGAGAGGCAGTACTATAAGGTTGTGACTTAACAGTATAATGATGCTAATTAAAGTTCTTCCCTGTCTTATCTGACATACAGTGGGTGTCCAAATAAGAATGATAGGTGCTAATTGCCTTCCCTAGTCATCTAATCATCATCAGCTAAGCAATCCATATTTCTAGAAAATGAATGACAGATACCAGAGTCATCCCAGCAAATTGCTCACTTTTGAACCAACATAGGGCTAAACAGGAACAAAGAAGTTGCCTTTAGATGAATGATACGTCCCTCTGCAAATAAATATAGGAATCAAGTGCCAAGAACCAAATGAGGTGGACAGCCTGTAGGATAGACATTTCTATGTCTTTAGTTGTATGTTTTCTTCACTGGTGACCTTGGTCATCATTGCCTGTGCAGCCTATGCAACCAAAGCAGAACCACAAAATAGCCTGTTTTGCTTACAAGGGGACCAAAGCAACATAGCAAACTTTCTTACCCTTGTTCTTTGTAAGACCACATCAGCTCACCAATATTTATTCATCTATGTGGAATAGTTAGGATTGAAGTGGAGTCCAGGAGTACATCTATCTAAAATGATCAAATGATGGCATAGAGTATTCTGACAGGTCTTCTCTTATGAAGACTTAGGTGGGAGGAAGAAATAAGCAAGAATAGAATATTCTATACCAGTGCATATAGGGGTCCTCAGATAAGTTCACCTGACTGCTCCAACTTCCCAAAGTCATCAATGGCCATAGAGAATGCCAGAAAAGTAGCAACATATAAAGAAGAAAGTTGTCACCTTTTTTTGTTATGAAGGAGGAAACTGCTTGATATTGAACAGTCTCTTCAGTATATTTTTTTATGTATTCACTTTGTATCCCAATAACAGTCTCCCTTTCCTCCCAGTACCTTCATCATGCAGAACCTCCTCCCATTCCTCTCTCCCTTTCTCTTTTGTGAAGGGGGAACTATCCTCTAGGTATCTCTCCCAACACACACACACACACACACACACACACACACACACACACACAAAATCAGGTCGCTGCAGGACTAAGCGCATCCTCTCCCACTGAGGCCAGACAAGCTGGTCTGTTTAGGGGAATGCGATCCACAGGCAGCCAACAAGATCAGGGAGAGCCCTCGCTCCTGTTGTTGTGGGTCCCACATGAAGATGCTGAAGTGTTCACTTCCTGTAGCCAGTCAGGATTCACAGTAGAGGGTCAAGTACATCAAAATACACATAAAGATATCAAACTAAAGTATATCCTAGCTATAAGATTTATAGGGACAAAGATAGAGCAGAGTTAAAGGGAATGGGCAATTATTACTGCCCCTAATTGAAGCCCATCCTATGGGCAAGAAATAATCCCTGACACTATTAATTATACTCTGTTATGCTTGTAGACAGGAACCTAGCATAACTGTCCTCTGAGAGGTTCCACCCAGGAGCCAAGAGAAGCAGAGGCCCACAGTCAAATGTTAGATGCAGCTTAAATGTCAAGGAGTCTTATGGAAAAGTTGGAGGAAGGACTGAGGACAGGGATTCTATAGGAAGACCAGCAGAGTCAACTAATCTGGACCACTGGTGCTTCCCAGAGACTGAATCACCAAGAGTAAGCATGGGCTGGCCCTCGGACCCCTGAACATATGTAGCAGCTGAGCAGCTTGGTCTACAATATTTCTTAAGCACCTGCAAATTGGGGATACTTAGGTGTGTGTGTGTGTGTGTGTGTGTGTGTGTGTGTGTGTGTGTGTGTGTGACAGAGAGAGAGAGAGAGAGAGAGAGAGAGAGAGAGAGAGAGAGAGAGAAATGGAGTCATAGGTGGGGTGGTAGACAATAGACTACTCCCTCTCTCTCCTGCAAATCTTCTTGTTTTCCTAACTACTCCCCGTCTCTACTTTCATGTTGCATTAGGGTTGCATATGGAGCATGGGTAGAGTCTTATTTACAAAAGCACAGACTAATTAACAACAGCTCTACCACTAAACACAATATCTATTTATTCCTCATCAACCACTAACTACCTATAAATTCCCACCGAGGGCCGCAGCTCCATGAGCCACTCTCTTCTCCATGATTTTGAGATGCTGATTGGCCCAATATGGTACAGGGAATCACAGCAGCTAAGAGTTCAAGAGTGCAGATGAGTATATGATGCCTCTAGTAGCTTATAGTGGCTAAAAAGTAAAGAAATCAGACTGGGATCCTCTCAGGGGAGAGGCTAACTATTAGGAAATTGGATTCTCACAGCACAGTGGGGAAGGAGAATTAAATAAGTAACAAAAGAAAGCCAACCAGCTGTGACACACCAGTATAATCAATATCACCTTCAGACTGAGTATAAAATCCAATGGGAAGCTTAAGGCCATGACATCAAATGGTGATGTTTTTTTTCTTTTTTTACTTGATTCAGATTCTTAACAAATTTTACTGGACAGTAGTTTGTTTTAGGAGAACTTTATAATTTTTAAAGCTGGGTTTATTAAAATAGCAAGTAAACAATGGAGAGGGATATTTGAGCTGAGTTAACTGAGCTCCAGCTGAATGCTTCATCACATTTTCCATTAAAAATCACAATTTGTAGTCCGTTTAATATCACAGAGAAAAACACTGGAAATGCTTAATGTTTCAAGCGTCAGCCAAGCTGAAAACTCAATGATTTTCCATTAATAATTTTATCTTTGCCATCAGCCTGCAGCAGCTTGTATTCATTCTTTTTCAGTTTCTCTTTGCAGGTGCTCCTGAGTCTGAAGTCTTCTGTTAGCTCTGAGATTTCTAATTAAAATGCCAGGGCTCATTGATATCTTCAGGGCAGTATTTGTATCAGATAGAAGTGTATGCACACAGATGGTTGGAAGTAGACGAGTGTTCCAGTAATGAAGGGAATTGGGTTTTTAATGCACAAAGATCAACAGTGTGCTGTGATGTGTAAACCTAGGTGTTCTTCAGTTTCAGGAATTCCTATCTGCTTACAACAATCCTCTTCAGTTAGTGGAAAACATTTCATCATCATTCGACAACTTCTCCAGGTGGTCCAGCTCCCCCAGATCTTCTAACCAAATGCTGGTTAGAAGATTGAAAGCAGAAAGGGAACAAGCAAAGGATTCCTGGGGAAGACTGCTCTTGACACCCAAATCAGGATGATGAGGAAACAAGAAATCAAGAGAGTTATGACTCTGATGGTCTCAAGCTTAACTATGAAGCAAGCAGGTGCATGTGTTTGAGAGACTCCTGTCAGTCCACCTGTTAGGGCAACAAAGCACAGGCTTTGTTTAGAGTAGTTTGTTCATATGCACAATTACCCACTTAGTACATTCACAGAGACACAGGTGGATGCTTGCATAGATATGCACCTGGCATGTAACTCACTTGAAGTAAAATGTTGTAATTATAAACAACAGGAACCTAACTTCTTTTCTGTTTGTCATGAGGACTAAGGTCAAAACAACCAGTTAGAAGAACTATAACTGGGTCAGGGAGATGGCTCTGCAGGTAAAAATTTCAAGCCTAGTCACTTGAGTTCCACCTGCAGAACTCACTGTGGAAGGACAGAACTGATTCCCAAATGGCTTCTGACACCCTTAGTTGGTGTGGCATGGCAGGGGTTATGCCTGCCTACACATGTGTGCACACATGCTTGTGTACATGTATACATATATACCTCATGATGGTGATGATGATGGTGATGGTGATGATGATGATGATAATGATGAAGAAGAAGATGACAGAAGAAGAAGGGGAAGGGGAAGAAGCAGAAGTGAAAGCAGAAAAAGCAGAAGAAGCAGAAGAAGCAGCAGAAGAAGATGGAGGAGGAGGAAGAGGAAGAGGAGGAGGAAGAGGAAGAGGAGAAGAAAGAAAGAAGAAAAGAAGAAGAAGACATGGAATTTCACTACTCCTCCTTTTACTGTTACTTGGTGACTCTGTGGAACTCTCTTTCTGCACCTCATGTCTGCTGTGATGCTTAACACTGTTGTAATGTCACAGTCAATATTCACCTTCTCGGGTAGCTGACTTTTCCATGTCTTTCTTGATCTCAGTGGCTGCACAGTGAGCAGTTGCTCTCCATGTCTGGATTGATTGATGAATACAGCTGCCTTACATGTCTATGGAAACTGTAAAAACACAGAGACAAGGCCAAGAGGCATTGATTTTTCCCTCATCAAACACTGCAGTTCCTGCTTCTGAGCTTCCTTTGCTGGCTGCTCTGTGCAGACAAGTCACAAGATCTTTGATGACTATCAAAGGAGAGACTAAGACCTTGACTTACTTCCAAGGTTATTTCAAGTTCTTATTTGCCAGTGAGAGCATAAATCCTTTTGCAAAAATATCCATTTGAGTGACTACCACATCTCTCTTCCCATTTAGAAGAAATTGGTGTTTCATTTGTACTTCTGAAAATAACATACCACAAAAAAAGAAAGATGGATTTACAAAGGAAGGAATGATTTTGTTTAAATGTTGAAACAAACAAAATATTACAGAAGAAGAGCCACATCATGGAGAAATATTTACCATAGAGAAATATCACACCATGGAGAATTGTGTCTACTATGGTTGCAATTATAGAAATCTTAATCTCAGTGTTTGAGAGGCTAGGGGAGGAGGATAGTGGGTTCTAGGCCATCCTGAGTAACTTTGTCTAAAAAACAAATGTAATATGAGGATATCTCACTTAGGGTAAATTTGTCAAAATGTCAAGGGCAGAATAGGTGAGAAATTGAGCCCATTGGATCCTGACATTGTGATAAAGAAGCAAGAAGAGCAGTAATCATGATGTCTGGAGTCTACTAAACTTTAAAACTACCAACAAATATTATTTATTAAACTAACACAATTGGAAAAACTCAAGCAATTCTAATACAGCACAACAAGCTTTTTATGTATTATTCTTTGTAAGTCCTGGATGGCTTCTGACTTCTAGGCTACTTCTTTCCTCTTTTCTTTGGCTTGTGACCATTCCTTCATCATACGTGCCCAGTCGGTAAAGACTGGCCTAGCATAACATGGATCCTTAAAACTCCCCTCTGGTCCTACAGATTGAGAAAACACAGAGTTCAGGGCTAAAGAGATAGATCAACGGTTAAGAACATTGGCTATTCTTGTAGAGAACCTGGGTTCAGTTTCCAGCATCTAGATGATAGCTCACAGCCACCTGTATAACTCTAACTTCAGGGGTCCAGAGCCATAATTTGGACTCCATAGGTACTTCATTCACATAGTTTGCTTGCATACATGCAAGCAAAACACTTGCACACATAAAAATAAAAATAACTCTTATTTTTAAAGAAAAAGTTCTAAGAAGACAATATTGCTAGTCTAGGAATTCCCAGCACCCTTCAGGACTCATTTTAATGAAGTGACAACAGGAGATGGTATTAATGTTTTTTCTTTCCCTATACTATTTATGGTTCCCAGGAAAGGGTGTAGATCTCAGGGTCAACTGATATCTCACTGTGCAAAATAATTTTCCATTCAATAGGAGATGTTAAGAAAATCATTTCCCTATTAGCACCCTACAGTGATATCCAGCTTTTCACATGTCAGATCCTGGAGCCCCAGGGAGATAACAGATATAACACTCTCTGAAAAGGTTAGCTGTGTATATGTAAATAGATAGATTAAAAAGATAGAAAATTAGGAAGATAAGAAGATAAGATAGGAATATAAGCAGACAGACAGACAGATATATTAAAACTGCTTTGGGATTGTGATTGATAAAGTGAAAACTTTAATTGTGAAGTGTTCTTGACTCATTTACATAAACATGATTTCTTACAGATTTTTGCATAAACAACATTTTATTTTATTTTTTTAGCTGATTTTAGTTAATCAAAAATGCTCAGACGAGTGGTCACTGTCTTACTCTAATATGACTGACTCCTAAGAAGGTCAAGCCTTCCCTTGTTCCATTCCCATGTTATTACTACTCCTTATTCTCTAAACCATAAGCTCTATGAGAGCAGGGCTTGCTTCTGGTTTATTCATCTTGAACCTTGCTTTAAACTTTTACTTAGGAGTCTAGTCCCAGTAGGATAAATTTTGATTAAATAAATATTGTGTTTCTCAGGCCCCCTTTTCTTTATATTATTAAATTTCAGTGCTCTTGTGTTTTGCCTTTTCTTACGTAAAACTTAGATGTTCAGGCCAGTTTAAGGGTATGAAAGAAAGAACATTAGATATGAACTCAGGAGAGAGATAAATCCTTGGTGGAAAATAAAACCATATTTATATTCTAGTGTTTCACAAGCAACTGTTCATGGAAATGCCCAAATTCTTTCTAATCTACAAACAAAATTCATTTTGTTTAGCTTTTCTCTTTCCCTGGTTTATAGAGTCCACGTCATTTTTAAAGTGAAGACCTGTTTTTTTTTTTTCTTGAATGATCAGACCTATAGTATTGGCATTTAGAATTCCAGTAGATTTAGAAAAGAATAAAACAGAATTAACTTTCATTCATTTAGTCCCCTGCCACCTACAAGCTCTCTGGGCTCATGCTAGTCGGCTGATAGTTCTGTTCTTCATAAAGTATGAAATTTGGATAATGGCATCCTGTGTGTTTTACATTTTTTTCCAGCTGTCCTTCCCTCAGACGATGACTCTTTCTAATCTCCAATTCAGCATCTTATTCTCAGCTCATTATTCGTGTATCCTCCGCAGTGCCTACCAACTACAAGCTCATTACCTCAGTCTAGAAAATGATTATGAACAAAATTGTATATTTGCTGCAATGTAGTTTTATGTCAACTTGACACAAGCTAGAGTCATCTGAAAGGAAGGAGCCTCAATTGAGAAAATGCCTCCATAAGATTTAGCTGTAGGGCATTAAGATTCTTTTCTTTTCTTTTCTTTTCTTTTCTTTTCTTTTCTTTTCTTTCTTTCTTTTTTTTTTAAGCTAGTTCCAAGCTTTATTTATTCTTTGAAAAATGTAAGTAATTCTCTAATTTTCCAGGAAATAAGCAGCTTATAAAATGTCCATGCAATAACTTATAGATAAAAAATTGAAAGTACAGGGTACCAATTTTCCTCATATACAGTAAAAAAAAATAATGGAATGGTTTGATTTATTTTTGCTGGGAGAAAAATACATATAAAGATATAAACAATGTAACCAAGATCCAGTTAATCAGGTCTAGCACAGAAAAGTGGTAAAGTCTTGTAAATATCTAATAGTACTTAAAAAAAGATTGATGTGCTAGGTTTTGAATATCTTAAAAACAAAAGTAAAACCAATATAGAAATACCTATCTAGGATTGATATTTTTATATTATTATATTTTTATATTGATATTTTATTTTATCATATTTTGGCACTATTTTAAAACATTTCATTCACTTTGTATACCTGATAGAACTCATTACAAGTTTTAGAATGTATGTCCTAAAAGAATGTTAAGCTGTCTTAACTTGTGCCAATTGATAACAACCTTTTCCGAATTTGAAATTGTCTCTTTCCATTGATTCATTGCTTCAATATTATTACTGTCTTCACTTACCCAGAGCTGGCCTACAAAATGTTTTCTTCTTACAGAGCTCCGACTGTAACGTTTAATAAGGAAAACAATTTTTTTCAGTCTGTATAAGTGGAAAAGTCATAGTTTCTCCCCATTTTACTCTTCTACTGGTGGCCTTCAGTAAGCCTGTCTTCTTATAAATTAGCTCTCCTGAGCTAAACATCTCTACCTTCACACAAAACCCCAAAGCCAGAGGTGTTGATGAACTTGGAAGGTATTGTGTCTCAAGAATTTGCAGCTGAATCCTACAATTTACTGCTTGAAAACAAGTCTCCGGTTCAAGTTCTGCTTGGCAAACCTATACATGAAAAAAACATCAGTTGGCACTTCATAATAGAATTTTGAGATATTTCAAAAGTTCTAACATAAAAAGCTAGAGTAAAAATTTTTCAAAGTATTATTTTCTACTGATAGCCAAACTCAGAAGCTATGAGAGGTTTTAAGGACAAATACCATGACTTTCGAAAATATATTCACTTGCACAGAATCTGAAAATACATGACATATCTACATATTGAACTTCAAAATTACTGATACCAAAAGACAAGTCCCCCAGTAGCCATGTTTGACTCCAAGAATGTTCTCCTTCCCCTTTGGAGGCCTTGTGGGGAGACTAACCAGCTTGGAATCATGTTCCACCATTCCTTTCCCAGTCAGGTCCACCCTGGACATAGCCAGCAGAGGCAGGTGGGCATTAGGATTCTTAATTAGTGATTGATGGGGGAGGGCTCAGTCCACTGTGAGTGGTGCCATTCCTGGGTTAGTGGCCCTGGGTTCTATAAGAAAGACCAAGACAGCAAACTTCCTGAAGTAAAAATTATCCCTCCCTGGTTTCCCTCCTTCTGAATTTTTTCTTAGAGAGCATCTATGGACAATAGAGGATTTACCAGGAGTAGAAACAAAAGAGAAATATCTACCATGTAAATAATTCTGTGAGGATATGGCCCAGCACAGCTTCTATACAACCTGGCTTGCTGCTTCTTGCTCCACCATGTTAATCTGATATTAGCAGTTCTTCTTGAAGATAATTGGCTAAAATCAGCAAGATCTAAATTAGTTATCTAGATGACCTCTGGAAGACCTCAGACTCCAATAAAATCTAATTGGCATACCAAATGAGATGCCCATCAGCTGTCAGGACATAAAGTACTAGACTATAAAACCTGTAATCAAAAACAAGAACAGTAGGTGATACCTGAATTCTGGAAATTTTTCACCTGTTCTAGGAAGACATAGACATTCTTCCTTTGTCTCAGCCTAACTCCACCTTGCTGCCATTTACTTAATGGCCTCAGGATTTCCTCACTTCTAATGAGTTGAAAAGTTTATTGGAAGACTAGACCATCACTCTCCATTATTAAGCCAGTGAGTAAATTAAATTTGTTGACTTTCAGCCTCAGTTTTTTTTTCAGTTGGCTCAAGGACAGCCAACTGAGATTCAAGGAATCTTTCTTAAGACAACAGAAGGGGTAAAGAGAGGCCAACATGAGTCAACGGGGGCTCAACAGATCCTAACAAACTGTCCATAACAAGTCTGTACATGAAATCCTGGAAAAGATTGAAGAACCTGAATTTGATATCAGGTTTTTATCCCATTTTCTCTTCCTTCTGATGTAATATATACTATTTTTCTTTTGTTTTTGTTTTTGCTAGGTCCACAACGTTTTATAATTTTTCATTCTTTAATTCATTAAGAATTTATACTAGTAAACTGCTTCTCAGATGTAGTAATTTGATAAATCTTTATGTTCCTCACCGATGTGTAGGGTCTACTAAGTTTATATAGCGTTTGGGTGGAGAAAGTCAGGTTCTGCTAGAGTATTGTATCAGTTCTCTGAGTTAGGTACCAGGGGTGTAGCTCAGTAGGTAGAGTGCTTGCCTAGCATGCTCGACAGTTGTGTACAGTCCACAGCACAGGACAGACCAGAAGTGGGGTTGCACTTCTGGGCCTTGTAATAAATTTAGTGTCCTTAGCATTCATCCTTTGTCTTAACAGTTGGCTCAATGACACCAGTTACCTTTCCAGGTAAAATGTATACATGTAAGACCAGCACGGGGGTGAGTTCAAAACTCTCCTGTTACAAAGTGAGTTGGAGGCCAGCCTGGCTACAAGAGACCCTCCTCCCCAATGGGTGGGTGTTGGGAGGAAATCTATAGATTGATTCTCTAATGGTACATTTCAACTCCTCACGAAACAAAAGTGTAACTCAGAATGATTTTTTTTTTATTTTTGTAAATTACTTATTTTAGATGAACTTGTACAAGTTTTAGGTAATTAGTAAAAGTGGTGGAATTTTGGTTGAACTTCATGTATTAGCTATTCAGAATTAATTTCCTGGTATTAAACATTGCTTTAGATGTTTGATATTTTTTCATATACACACATGTTCATTTATCTGATTTATTACTTCCAATTAGAATGCACACTTTATTTGAGTCCTATTTGATTCTCGTTAATTTTATTCATGAATATTCTATCTCTCTCTCTTTGGTTCTTTTACTTCAAAGAGATATCAGAAAGCAAAAATATGGTTTTTAGACAGCTTGACAGGAAACATAATTTTCAGACATTTCAATTAGAGAAGCTCAAAATATTTTTCTCAAGGAGTAATGTGGAATAGTTTGAAAATATTTACCCAACTAATTTTGTCTTAAAACATTCAGTTAATATTTTGGCAGTCCTATCTATTATGCACTTATTATTAGTTGAGTAGAATTCCATGCATGATATTTAAGACATATTGATAAATAATAGTGTAGAAATGGCCTATTGCAATAGTTCAAATCTTTGTTGCTGCATGGCTGAATGATTGAATGGCTGAAAGGCTATTTCTTCTTATGCCTCAGCTGATTTTACCAGTCCCAGTTAATGTAAGGAGAGTACCTGACAAGATGTTTTTAACTAGCTAGATACTAATGATAGCAGCCAATCACTGACACCCTGCATAGAGGGACTAGCACTTCACAGAAAGTCTTCTGATTCTTAGAGCACCTGAATTAGTTATATAGCAAGGCCTCATTTTTAAGTAAGAGTACACTGCCAAAATCACCCAGCACAAGGGTGCTCCTCCTTTCATAAAGCCTGTGCAGGTATCCTCTGAAGACATTGCCTCCCTGAAACAGAAAACCAGCAAAGGGCCAAGAAAGGCTGAAGCATGAGGCCATTAGCACATATTGCCAGAATCCAGTTCTTACATGCACGGGAGGAACCTATAGTTCTTTCTAGATAAGAAGAACAAAGAGCATCAATAGCTTGGGTACCTCATTTTTTTTTTAACTCAAAACACTTTATTTATCAGTATTTGTATATACATATATACTTATACATGTATACATATATACATACATATATGGTACCTCATTTTTTACTACATTTGAAAACTAATTTTTAAAAAAAATGAGAAAATGTAAATCTCTCCTATATCCCTTATCTTCTCACCAGCAGAATCTCTAAGATACACACACACACACACACACACACACACACACACACCATAAACATGTGGAAATCCATACAATATATTAGTATTTAAGAGGATCTGATTGGTTTTCCGAAGACAGAAGAATAAAGTATGTTTACTTTATTTCACCAACGGAGGAGTTAGAGAAAGGACTGAGGAGCTGAAAGGGTTTGCAACCCTACAGGAAGAACAATAATATCAACCAACCAGACCCCCCCTCATTCCCCCACCAGAGCTCCCAGGGACTAAACCTCCAACCAAGGAGTACACATGTAGGGACCCATGGCTCCAGCCACATATATAGCAGAGGATGGCCTTGTCAGGTGTCAATGAGAGGAGAAGCCCTTGATCCTGTGTAGGGGAATGCCAACATAGAGAAGCAGGAGTGGGTGGGTGGGTGGGGGAGTTCCTTCATAGAAGTAGAGGAAGGGGGATGAGATGGGGGTTTGTAGAGGGGAAAGCAGGAATATTTTATTTATTTACATTTGAAATGTAAATAAATAAAATATCCAATAAAATAAAATAAAGTACTCTTCAGCTCTCAGATTTCTAAAGCCAGCCAAACTGTAAAGTTATAAAAATCAGTGCTGTTAGTTTCTTAAAATGCTTCTTCAAAACAATAGTTTAAAGAATTATGAAAAGTGTGCTGTCCACCCTCAAGTAAGAAATATGAATGTAACCTGTGCATGTTCCACTAAGACATGCAGAAACGTCTGTTAGGACAAATACCAGTTCCTATGTGCAGGATACTGTACTATAATATAATTTTATAAATATAATCTTACTTCTTACCACTATAAGACAACTGATTTAGAATGTAGTTAAATATTTCTTCTCAGCCTTCCCTATCCATACTCTGAAAACCACTTTTGAGACTATTTACTTGTTTTGCAGAACTCATTTTATGGTAATATAATTAATTGTCTACTACAAATAACACTAAGATCACATGTATGTGTTCCCATCTGAAGCTTCAAGCTACAACAGAAGACTTGGTTCATAATACAGGCAAATTAACGCCCCACTGTTTATTTACAGCTGCATAAAACAGGTCTCACTAGAAAAAGTTAAAGACTGAAAATATTTAGTTGTTAATACATTTTTAATAGTTGTGTAATATTCCCCCAATATATTAAGTATTTAAAAATTATTGAATTCAATTATTTGACTTATTGAGATGTGGAAAGCATTATTCAGGACTACCTACATTCTCAGATTATTCTCAAATGGAGGAAACCAATCCATTTATTTGCATATTGCAATGAGAAACATTTTGAGATTTTCCCTAAATGAAACAGCGAGCATTCAAAGGAAGGATTTTTCTGAAGGAGGTGACTTTGTTCCTTAACAACAATAAACAAACCAGAAACTATAGAAGTATCTACTTTAGCAGAAACTGATGGATTGGAGGTGTAAAAGCACAAGATATCAGTATACATACATGTAATATACACATATGTTGCAAATATGTACAAACAAAAAATATAATGTTCAGAAACCTAAACACACACATGTTCCCCTTTAAGAAAGGTACAGTTCTGAATCATTATATTGCTTTGCCAACTGAAATTGCTAGGCCAAAAATATGATCCTCAAATCATACATTTTGGCTCTGTGCTGTTCATTTCTCTCTACTTAATACTCAGTGCTCCAAAACAGAAAAATTGTAAGAGCCTCCTTTTATCTTTATATTTCTTTAAACACACACACACACACACACACACACACACACACACACACACACACACA
>JANHMN010000010.1:46287183-46343949 GCA_030674055.1 Rhabdomys pumilio | reverse complement strand
ACACACACACACACACACACACACACACACACACACACACACACACATAGCGGGGGGGGGAAAGAGAAAGAGAAAGAGAGAGAGAGAGAGAGAGAGAGAGAGAGAGAGAGAGAGAGAGAGAGAGAGCTTAAGAAATATGCTTAAACATAGCAACACAAAATTACTAAACAATAGCTAGGAAAAAATAATGAATTCAAAATTATAACTTGAAGCCATTGGATATGAATCAATCCAACAATGACAATGTCTTTTCTACATGTGGATCTTTGGAGGGTTTTTGTCATAAACATTTCCATGTTACTGGTGGTTGACATAGTTGTTTTGCTTCTTGCTGCAGAAGAATTGATCAGTACAGTGATTTACATGTGTCCTAACATACTACCAGGGTGCAGTTTCCTAAAATAAAAGTCTATACTTGTGGTAAGATCATTTTCTTTGCCTGTAGGAGTCATTTTCCCTCATTTGTACTCACAAAATCCAGCAGGGAAGTGGGATCTCTTGTAAATGGGTTGGTGACATAGCCCTCTGAACTGTGAGGTTGTAGGGTAGCTTGTAAGGAAGCTGTAGAATTAGAAGGCCCTTTACAAGCTCGCTCCTTATGTAGAAAACATAGATTCTACCTGGAATAGTAGCATCTTCTCCTCTTTCAATAATTTTTATATTTTTAAAGAATTTTCTAAATATATACAATATATTTTGATCATACCCTCCACACATATCACCTATCCAACTGTTTCAAGATGCACTTTACATCTTCATTCTAAATTAATGTTTCTTTCTTTTTTTTTTTGAAGTTGCCCCAAGTCCAATTAATGCTTCTTGCCCATGCCTAGTAGCAGCAGTCCCTCAACAGAAACCGAGGACAAAGAAAAAGAACCCCATGGATTTTGTGAAGCATCTAAACAAGTATTACCAGAATTTAAATCTCTATGAGGAAATTGGAATGCAGCTACCCTACCTCTATCTACCAGGATTTCAGTTGTTCATGGGGAATATAACTTTCTATTGATGACACTTAACCTTAGCGAAAGTGTACACAGAACCCTGGGAAGGGAAGACAATATTTTATACCTCAAAAGTGACGTGCAAGATCTGGTTCCTACTCTAGTTATAATTTTAATACAAACTTTAAACGTTAAATTAGACAATTTAGCTTTGTCATAACCTAGAAACCAATACTTCCTTCTTCTTCTCTTTATCTTCTGGTCCTCACATTCTGTATCTATTCCTTTTCTGTTGCTGTGGTAAAATACTACAGTCAAAATGAACTTAAGTAAGAGAGAGTTTATTTTGGCTTAGGACTCCAGAGAGGTAAGAGTCCATGATGGGAAAGCAGAGGCATGGCATCAAGTGGTAGTCATCACAGTAGAAGCAAGAAGCTAAGAGAACACATTTGGCACTGTAAGCATAAAACAGAGAGAGAGAATTGGAAGTGCTGTGGAGTTTTTAACTCTCAAAGCCCACCTCCCAGAACATGCTTCTTCCCACAAGACTCCACCTCTAAAACTCCCCAAAGCAGTGGGGACTGGGGACTAATTATTCAAATGTACCTCTGGGGATCTTTCTCCTTCAAACAACCATGGATCTTGAATAATTAACTACATGGATTCAAGTTCACCATTGCTCATTGCAGAGAGATTTCTCTAATTAAGAGTTCTAGGTTCTGAAGAAATAGCTCAGTGGTTAAGTGCACTGCTCTTCCAAAGGATATAGGTCTGGTTGTCAGCATTTACATCATGGCTTACAAGGTCCAGAAAATCTAATGGCCTCTTCTGGTGTCTGTGAGTACTATATGCATGTAGTACATATACACACACTTAGACATATTTAGACATATACACACATACACACAATAGATGAACAAACATAGTATCACATGCTCACAATAAGGGTGACAATAATCCAAGTGCTCTGTGTGCATGTTTGTGTGTAAAATGGTCAAAAATGCATTTTATTAAGATTTTAACAAATTAGAAAGCAAATCAGCAGCACTGACTTATTGTTCTTTCACTCTTGCATCAGTCTACGGGTACAAAAATTAGCATGACTATTGTGGAATGCTTCTACTGAAAAAAAAAAAAAAACACCTATATAGGCAGAGGATGTGACAGTGAGCCTCGCTGACAGCACCCATCAGTTATGAGTTATTTATTTCTCCTGGTAGCTTTGTTTTGACCATTTTTTTAGCATTTACATGATACTATTTTTACTCTCTCTACCCTACCATATAGAAGTTTATCCTGATAAGTTTGTCCTCACAGATCTGTTAGCTCACTGGGGACTCAGGCACTACTAAATGGGTTTGTATGCGGTGGATGCCCACTGCTCGTAAATGATGCTCACTCAGTGTGAGAAGGCTAGGATGACTCCATGACAAGTTTCAAATTGGCAGTCTGGGAGACTAGGCCTATGAACTGGGCAAGGCCAGGCAAGTCAGATAACAACAACAACAACAAAAGGTTTCAGGCAGCTAGTCAGAAATTAGAAGGTGCCCAGCAAGGTAGCCTAAAGCAAGAACAATGGGTTAGCAAGTTTCCAGATTTCCCTGGTAACAGGTTTCAGCCCCCAAGCCCTGGTAAGGGAATGTCCCTAGAGATGGAGTAAGATAAAGACCACCTACCCTGGAATCCCATAATGTGCTTTAAATCTAGTCTGTGAGCTCAGTTGGTTGTCTCTTTCTATCTTGGTAATTGGAGACTCCAGCATGCTGGACTTTTGCAGAATAAAGCATTCTTTGCATTTACATACTATTTGAATCTGGGGTGTTTTTCTTTGACTAATCATGGACCCTTACAATTGCATATGCGGTGAATGAATACATAGATTATGACCATTGACAGGACACATTGGCCCTCTCTTGGCCTTGGGGAACTTAGTATTTTTCTTCTGGGGCTCATTCTGAGATATATTTAAGTTCTGTATGTGGGAGTAAACAGCACTAATCCATTGTTCCAGTCTGAGGTCTCAATGTCTAATCCCTAATCCCTGAACCAATGAACTGAAAAGAGCATCACGTAGCTGTGAGCCACAACAAATTCTCACTTCTTTTTCTAGACCTTTTCCAAGGAAAGACACAGCCATAAGCCTTTCTGAGTCCCCATTTTGATCTCTCTAATATGGGTATTACCTCTGCCTCATGGGGCTGATGTAAAGACAGATAGAAATAGTTTGTTGCAAGTACGTGTCTGCTCCATGGCAGACCCCCATCCCCAGCAAAGCATATACCTAGCATTATATCATGCGGTGTCATATTGATGTTATGGGCAACATTTTTTGTCGAGAATGTTTCATGGTTATATGAAGAAGGAAGGTAGTACTTTGTGTTAAAATGGCTCTGGAATAGGACTGAATTTGTCATATGTATTGACCAAGGAACTTTCTGATTTCCAGAAATATCTTTTCTACTACTACTACTACTACTACTACTACTACTACTACTACTAACTAACTAACTAACTAACTAACTACTTCTTCTCCCAGTGGGTGGGTACCAGATGTACATTAACCCAGTGTGTAACATAAATGGCCTTTCTCCCCTTGCAGGACGCTAGCACAGAGAGAAAATCTGGGAGAAGCCAGGCCCACTGTTTTCCCAGTCCTCCTTCTTGTCACTGCTCCCTGTCTTCCCTACTGAGCTATTTTGAGATGCAGCGAATCACATTATTTCAGCAAGAACAAGCTTTCACCCTAACATTTCAAAAAGATTGATGTTCATATTAATTATGGGCCAACTCTGTCTCATCTCCAGCAGCTCTTTTATTATTTCGTTTCCTGCTGCAAACGTCTTTATGCATTTTAAAGTCACCTCTTCATCAGTTTGCAGATTGTAGACAGTTTCTGGAGGTAGAGAGTAAATTGTGGAAACTGTCACCACCACAATGTAAACCTTCAGTGACTTTTTTCCACATCAGATTTAATGACAGTACCATTTCATATGTATGCTGTCACAGAACCTGCTGGTTAAATCCAGACACATTTTATGAATATGTTTGTAAACATCTAGCTATTTGTGCATTTATCTGCTGAGAAATGAATACACTTTTACACGTTTGGAGTAATAGATGAGACTATGTCTCTATGGTTTGTGTCACTTGCTGTCTGTCACTTTTCTCTCAGGCACTCTCTGGACTTGTTCTTACTATTCTTCAAGTTACAATGTTCTTTATGATGCCTAGCACTGTCCTCCCCATGATAAAGTCAAAGTCTCACCCCTGTGGCGTTCTTCAATATGTCTATTCATTTTTACCCAATTTGACTCTTCCATTTTTGCTCAAGACATTATTTGGAGTCATTTCCATTATCTTCTTTGGTGATATTTTCAATAACCTTATTGGTTCCAGTTGCAGTTATATTTAAGAAGTTTTGATTTTACCCTGAAGGCAATGGGAAGATAGTGACCTGTCTGGTTTGTTCATATTTGAACAGAGAGTGGTCAGTCATGTGTGAAAGGACATGGTGTATTTGTAGCAGAGAAGGAAACTAAAATTGAGTCACATGAATTGATTTGTATCTAGAAGGGTTGGTGGCAAAATATTGGGAGAGAACAAATAGGTGACTTTGGGAATTATTGCAGAGAATGTGATTTTCAGCATAGAAGGAGGAGATAGGCGAAGTTTCAAGCATATTTGCCAGGAGGTTGAATGTTGCTATTTGAAGAACTACCACACCATTTCCTAGGTGCACAATTTATGATGATAAAGACAGGAAGTGTGTTGAAGTCTGAGAGGAAGGAGGTCCTTGCTCCTGGGTGGAGTAAAAAACTGTTTAGTTGTGCTCCATGACACATGTCTATAACTGTAGGTTTTCATGTATGTCTGTATCAACAGTCATCATGAATCCTGTTCAGATCAGACTGATATTTTTAATTTTATTTAAGCTATGTGTGAATGGGAAATATTGCCAAATGATAGCTCTACAGCTATCAGAATATGATTTTTTAAATTTTTATTGAAAATAATATAATTTGCATTTACTGCCCTTTCTAAATGTTAACCAACCCTCCCTTCTTCCTGGGATAAATCCTACTTGATCAGGAGATATTATCTTACATGTTTTTCAGTTTTATTATCTTCCTGTTGATAGTTCTGGGAATATCTTAAACAGAGTTTTGAATACGAATTTAAATGTTATAATCGTAAGAAGAAAACAGGTCTTGTAGAGACAATATTCTCTAAGGGAAATAAAGTTCACAAGACTCCTACTTCTCGTTTTCTACAAAGGTGAGATATGAAGTATAATAAATTATCAAATAGATAAATCATTGGATTAAGCATGTTATTTTACACTATGAAGAAATAATAGAACAATTTAAATTAGTAGCATAGAGAGTAAATTGTATAAGAGAAAGTGAAATTAAATTACCGAGTATTTAAAATGAAAATACTTAAGAAATATTTATAGCTTAAGAAATTGAGCCATAAAAAGCCAGGTGTAGTTGTGCACATCTTTAATCCCAGTACTTGGGATTCAGAGGCAGGTGGATTCCTGAGTTTGAGGCCAGCCTGGTCTACACAGTGAGTTCTAGGACAACCAGGACTACACAGAGAATCTCTGTCTTGAAAAAAAAAATCAAAAACCAAAAACCAAACCCTAACCAAACACAAGAAACAACAACAATGTAAGCAATAAGTTTATACTTTGAAAATGTGGAAAACTATCAAGTTATTAAAGCAAGTCCCCTGATGACATTGTTTCTCGTGAATGAGGCCCTGGGTTACACTCCAAAGACTGTTAAAAATTTGCAAACACTTTTAAGATAAATTAAACGACAAAGGAAATTAACATGTAACAAATTGGGGAGATAAACTTTCAATTTTTTTACCATTTTATATGAATAATTAATAATCATGAAAACATTGCTTTATAACATTTAAATATTTAAAAATCCCTTCTTCACAGCACTTCTAGATCACTGCCCACTCCATATTTGCCATTTAAATTCTTTGGCAATCACAACATTTTTAGGGATAAGTTTCCTTCAAAATAATTTTGGAACATCTGCATGTTTATCTCTTCAAAAACATAATCCACCCCAGATGTTTCTGTCTGGCTCTGAGCCCAAAGATATTAATGTCATTATAATGAAGGAGGTCTTAAACAAACATATTTGTCAGTCTGGCTGTGCTTTCTATCTTGATTTTACTGAAAGCAACGATAGAGTGCCATTAAACAAGACAGCCATGGGGCCTCAACCACTTATCTGAACATCTGGTTGGTGCTATTCTCTTCTGTTCCTGCTTTAAGAGCCAAGGTTACCCTTGTTCATATTATACTGTAGCATAATATTAAGGCTGGGTTTATAGAGAATATTAAAGCCCTGTGTCTCTCTATTTATCATAATGGTAAGTATCTTTTGGGCTATTGTATTTCCAGGCTTTGCCTTCTTCCTATGTATTTGCTACTACATCTTTAATCCTTTCTTCAACCTCAGTATGATCAGTAAAGAACAGAATTTAACTGCTAAAAATATATTCCAATATTTATCAAAGAACAATGAGAATTACTTTTATTATTCAAATTTGACATTTGACATCTTACATGTATATAACATTCACTTATTACTTTCATCCCCAAATTTCTTATCTCTTTCCCAGCACTATCTAATCTCACTCTTTTCTACAAGCCACTTTATCATATTAATGTTTATTTGTTTAATTTCACGAACCATTGAGTTTTACCAGGGCTGTCTATGTGACAAGTTTGAAGCTGTTCTTCAGAGGTGAGTGGATACATAACTAAAGACAATCTCTCTCTCTCTCTCTCTCTCTTTCTCTCTCTCTCTCTCTCTCTCTCTCTCTCTTTCACACACACACACACACACACACACACACACACACACACACACACCTGTCTGTCTCAGAATCTATGGCTAATTATTAGATTGACAGGAAGAGCTAGGGTTTCTTTTCCAGAATGGTTGTTGCCAGGATCATTCTTATATAAGTAACTGTAGACACAATAAGTTCACAAATGCAATGATTGTGTCATGACTTGAGAATGACATTTTGTTCTTCATGTCTTCTGGGTCTTATCTACTTTTTGCCTCCTTTTCTGAAATGTTTCCTGAGCCCTAGATAAAGTTAGTACAAATGTTCACACAAAATTGGGTTGCTAATACAAAGCACTTGAAGCAGCCCACAAATTCAATCAGAGAGTGGATGGATGGTTACCTCAAAATAGTAGTGCCACTAATACACAGGTATGCACATATTGTCTCAAAGAAGCCTGGGTTTAAAGTTTGGAGGGTTTGCAATTGGTTTAGATCATTGATGTCTTTGCTACCACAGCATTTTACATAGTACCTTCTAACACTTTGAAAGTTAACCAGAATACATAAGGTAGCCAACCCACAGAACCATTTTAAGCTGTATTTAATTCTAAATTTTACTGATCTATTGTTTAAGACTGGTTTTAGCAAGTTAATTTTATAGTGTTTTCTTAAAAACAAGATTCCTGCTTATTGGTAGTAGAATTTTAGGAAGTACTCCTGATAGTATGTAATAGCAAAGAGAGTTGGACAGTGGTGTTTTTCTCTTTTAGTTCTGTCTTTTCACAGAGGGCTAAAAATTCTTTAAGGACAGAAATGGACTCTAACTCTTCCTTGTAATTCTTTTAATGGCTTTGTATGTAGTACAACTTCTGGAAATATTAATATTGAGTTCACTTTATATAGCTAAGAATCTCACTGATTTTGAGAATGGCTTAATTCGTATATGTGCAGAAACAGAGATACTTCCATCATCTTTAAAAAAAGTTGTGAACTTCAAGTTTTTATTGTGGACTTAAATGTTTGAAAAAATATAAACCCTTCATAAATGCAAGAAAAAGTTACTCTTTTTTTTTTTTAAAAAAAGAATATTCCTGTTGACTTCATTGTGTTCAGTGTCTAGCCTCAGATAAACTGGGTCAAATGTAATTAAAATACATCAAATTTGTGAAATCCCTTTTAGTATATAACTCTGGAATGGAAAGTAGATGCGTTAAAAATCTAATCTGATTGTTCAATATTGCCTTCAAGTGTTTGGAAATATAAAATTTTTAGTTCATGCTGTGGTTAAACTTACAAATCTTTTAGGCTTTTTTTGCTATAAATTATTTCAGGTCACTTTATGTTTTAAATGTAAAATATTCTTTGAATTCTCTTAGTCTAAAATATTAATCAAGGAAACAGAGAACATTAATATCACAAATAACTAGAACCTTTAGAGACAAAAGTCCCAACAGTCAAGTGACAAGCTCTTTTAGTTGGCAGTGTTTACTCTGTCCCAACAAAGATGAGCTAGACAGACATTTTGCATCTGACAAGTGTCAGTAGACCATGAAGTCAAATCTTGGCTTAAAGTTTTCCAGCTATTTGAAATACAGGCTTATTCCAAGGTTGCAGAGGCTAAGCTTAGCTTTATGTTTTCTGCCAAACTGTATCAATATGTTTCTGAAAAGTATACTGCACCCGGAAACCTTGGTTAGCTGTAGTGCCACAGAAACTGCTTGCTTCAACCAAAGAATGGCTACATTGACTAGAGCCATTTACCATGTGGCATAGATTGATGCCACATATAGGATATATAAGAAAGAGTGTGTTGGGGCTAATTTTCAACTTTGTTTGCTTAGTTTGGTTTGTTTGTTTGTTTGTTTGTTTGTTTGTTGAGTGATAAAATCCAAGTGCATAGTCTTGTCTGGCCATAGCTCAGTGATTGTCAGAAGCAGAAAAACAGGGTCTGACAGACTGATGGGAATACTGAAAAAATAACAACAGAGTGTGGTAAAGCAGTGACTAACATAATGGCCTAGGTTCAGAAAGTGTGACTGCAATGACAGCCCAAGGCTGGTGTGCTTCTCTGCAACATACAATAGTGAATAAAAAGCAGGCCTCTCTTGCTACTTGATAGATGACCACCACAATCCAGGTCAGAGAAAGGCCAGAGACAGTTACCGACACACATTGCCAGCAGAGTTGAGGATAGAGCATTTCCTATGTTTTTTCATAGAGTGATGACTTTCCAAAGATCACAGACATTACATGGTAAGCTCTAGAATTCACAGATCTGAATGAGTGTAAAAAGTGGAGGTTGCATCTCACTACACAGAAAGACATACAACACTCAAATGAATATACATATCAGCATTTTGTGTACAAAGCCAGCTTGCTCATTCAATTTGTTGAACTCAGTAAACAGAAAATGGGCAAGAAATAATTCATTAATACCTTAGAAGATAGAGGCTTTAGCAATACATAGAGTCTTTGTGTCAACTTAATTACTTAGGTTCTCTATTTATGTTATGTGATTTTCCTGATTGTTTATCTTCAGTGAAAGTTAAATGCTTCAGGTCACTGACTTTAATTATACTGGACAAACACAGTAGCACAATCACTTTTTAAAAAATAGTTATTTTGTTTTTTGAAAGACTCTGTTATTTAAAATTACTAGTAGCATATATTGCTACCATACCTAGAAATATGTATTACTCTCTGGAAAGCACCCTCGATTTTGGGAGGTTTTAAAATACTTAACGAAAATATTACAAATATTCAGACAAGAGTGTGTGTTGTCAAAATTGCTTGAGAAGTTTTTTATTGGATATTTTATTTATTTACAATACAAATGTCATCCCCTTTCCCCATTTCCCCTCCCTAGAACCCCCTATCCTATAAGCCCTCTTTCTTTATGCTATTATACCATTTTGATTACATTCCCTATTAAGGTCAGTTCTAGGTTGAGGGTCTAGCAATACAATAGATGCAAATAGTCGAGGAATAAGCAATAAAATAAGCACAAATAGCCAAAGAAAAAGCAAGGCATTAAACCCAGTTACATGAACACTCCCATAAACAGTTTCTAAAGGCTTATCAGGATGACCAAAGTATCTGAGCCTACTTTCCTATCCTAGCCCAAGGTCATTTTCATGTCTGAAGCCTACTTCTGTGTTCTAGCCTAAAATTTAGATTCCTGTCTGAAATTACTTTTTTGTTCTGTGTGGGGAGCCGACAGAAGGCAGCTATCACCCTTGCAGCCATCTTGAGCCATATACCCTGACAAGAGACTTGATTACATTAGCCTACAACAACTGAACACACTCTGATAACATCTTGATTTAGATACTCAGGATCTTCCCTTGGGTGTGAGACTTAAAGGCGTGATTTAGAGCTGAGACTTAAGGGTGTGACTTAGAGATTAGATTTAGAGACAAGGCCTAAGGGCATGACTTAGAGGCATGGCTTAAAAGTGAGGCATATAAAAGGCAAGAGGAAGACAGAAGAGAGATCAGAGAACCAGAAAGCAGATTACTTGACAGAGTACAACTTAGAACAGAGAATTAGGCATTAGACATTAGGCACTTGGCACTTGGAGGAAGAACTTGGAATTAGAGGGTATAACTTGGAGTTAGTTATTAGGCATTTGGAAGATCATTAGACATTAGGCACTTAGCACTTGGAAGAAGTAACTTGGAACTTGGAGGCACTAGGGACTAGGAACTAGGGACTAGGAACTCAAGACTTGGGACTTGAACTAGGAAGAGAGACTGAAGAATAAATGGGATTGAATCACACTCTGTCTGGTCTCCATTCTTTGAGTCCATCCTCACTCTCTCTCTTGCTGAACTCCTACCTGCAGACTGGAGCAGCTTGGGGCAGTACGGGCTCTAACAATTTAGCCCCCAAGGCTTTTGGCAGTGTGGATCCAACATTGTCAGAGCGGTCCACGACATTTTGACCCCCAAGAGTGGGGCAGCTCGAGCTGCAACAGTTCTGGCCTAATATTTAGATTCCTGCCTGAGATTACTTCTTTGTTGTAGCCTACAATTTAGATTCCTACCTAAAATTACTTCTTTGTTCTAGTCTAATGTAAGATTCCTGCTTGAAGCCTACTTCCTTGACCTTGGCCAATGTCATATTCCTGTCAAGCAGCCCATTTCCTTGTCCTTGACCCATGTCAAATTCTTGTCAAGCAGCCCCAAAGGATCTCCACCTTTCCCCCTTTTCTATTTTATTAAATAAAAGTCAGAATAGCCTGCCTTAGGCTCTTCTGACAAGAATGCCTTCCTTGCCCATCATGGAATATGTTATTATCAAATGGAATGCACTTTTGTCTTAGGTTGGTAAGGCTTTGTGCAGAATCTTACCCATCCTTGGCTTGCCAGCCTGTTAATTTAATAACTCTGCCTGGGGTTCCATTTTCAGGTTCAAGCCATGTACTTGGTTGCCAACATGTTGATGTTGTTAAAGATAAGCTTTAACATGATGGACAGGAATAAAAGTATTCCCAGGACAAGAAGGGCTAGCCTGATCAAGCTGTATATGTCATTCTTGAGGCTTGACCAAAATAGAAATACTGAGCTCAGGCCATGGATAATTTTATCAGCATTATCTGCAGCATCAAAGGTCAACAGAGCAGCATTCTATAAATTCATAATCTCACTATGCAAAGTTAACACACCCAGAGAAGTGTTAGGATTATGTCAAATATCTTACAGATGTCTTTAAACTTTTTTCTAATTATAATTACAATCATTGTGAATTTTAAAAGTAACACTACTCCAATGATATTTGTCATGACACTTGTGATGGCTCCTAACTCTTGAATCCTGTACCTCCTTCAGATAATTTGAATGGGTTATAGAGCATCATTCATTTTTCCAGATACCTACATAAATCCTTTTGTATACTGAATACATTAGTAACATTGTTTTGCTAGATGGGTAACAAAAATAGTTGTCTTAACTCCTTGTGTCAATGCTGTTGCACAAGCAGTTGTGCTAGCAATTGATGGAATTAAAGCTGTTATACCAGCAATAGTCAAGCCTGCTACCCTCTTGCTTCTGCTTAAAGCCTAACTCACCTCTTCCAGCACTTTCAAGCTTTTTCCAGAGAATCAAGGTTTTCTGATATTCAGGGAAGTGAGACAAAAGCTGGTTGATAGACCCCCATAACAGACATGCCAGGTTTCAACACACTAACATAATTGGAAATTATACAGTCAATGCAACTTACAATAAACACTGTAGAAGAGACAGAAGCAATTTTAGCTTGACAATTACAAGAACCTTAAAACATGCACTAACCCTTGTTTGAAATCCAAATCCTCTCCCAACATTATCTTGCTATCCTAACATCATAGCAAGCTATATCTAGCTTGGGAAAGTTATTTTAAAAGAGTTTAATTTCTGTCCACTTCAGAGAGATGAAGCTGCAAAACTAGCAAACAGATATATATATATATATATATATATATATATATATATTATACACATACATATGAGAGAAGTTATGTCTTGCAAGAGAAGCATACAAACCCTATGTTTTAGAGGAGGAAAACATTTAGATTAAAATGTAATGTTTTGTTGTCATTTTAATGGGAAATGAAGTGAAATCTTATTCCTTGCACACAGAGATTATAATTGCATATAAACTATTCAACATGTATTTCCACTATGAAATAACAATATATATTGATACTTGGATAACACACTCTAGAAAGCATACTTTGTAGGCCAAGAAGACTTACATATTTTTATCAGTAAGCAAGTAAGGAATGCTTATTCCCTTGTACATAAAGTCCCTTTCCCTCCTTGTCTTTTATCATGTAGATTATTTCTGAATCATCAATAGAAAAATAAATACATCAATTGCCAAAAAGCAAAAAAGCCATTGGTAAATAGACTCTGGGTAATTATGGTAACTCTAAGGTAGAGGAACTAAGATTATTATAATTAGAACATTAAATGATCCTGTGGTAAAAGTAGAAGACATGCATAAGTACCTGGGGAATCTTAGCAAAGAGGTGAAAACTGTAAGAAAATGTCAAATGGAAGGGAGTAATTAAAATACAGCAGTGAGAATACAGCATGGCATCAAATAATTCATCAGTAGCCTCTCAACTTAAGGACTAGAACAATTCATAAATAGCCCAATTTCAATTACTTAAACTGAAATATTGTCTGAAAAGATAATGAAAATAAAAACAAATGAAGCATCACAATACTGAATAGTAATACCCAAGGGTCTGACCTTTATGTGATTTGTGTGATTTTCCTCAGGAAAAAGAAATAGATCCTTAGAGTACCCAGAGAGATAAGGACTGATAATTTTCCAAAATAGCAAATGGCATAAACTCACATATACAAACAACTCAAGGACTGCTAGAAATATCAAAATATTCACACACATGTACATATGAATATACATGCATGTGCAAATGTGCACAGATCATGGTCAACCTACTTTCTTTCTGACTTCCTATGGTGATGCATGATTTCCACACAGATTTCTCTGTCATGATGTGTCACCTTTTATGGTCCTTACCAGAGGCCAAAGTCATGTGTCTCCCCACTTTTCACCTCTTCAGAATTGAACTTTAAGTCTCTCAAATTGTGTATAGAATAAGAGTTTTCTCTATGATGTTAGATGCTTTAGCTGTCTTATTGCAGTAATGTAAAGGTGACTAGCACAAATGAGATACGAAAAGTAGTAGAGATTATATAGACTTATCAAAAATGAATATGTAGCCCAAGAGATATCAGGAAACTAATGGAAATAAGGAGTGCATGCAAAGGCAAGTTGGTGATGTTTATTCAAATATGGCAATTGCACATTTTGTAGAAGTGGCCAAAAATTATGACTAAAATACAGAAACTGGAAGCTAGAATAACAAAAACAAGATCCAACTATTTCTGTTTGTTAAAAAAGTCTTATTTTAAATATGAATACAGAGGTAGGTTAACATGCAAATATATAAAAAGATAACGTACTTCAAATAAAGAAGAAAGAAAGTTAGTTTAGGCTAGACATATCACTCAATGGTAGAGCACTTTCCTAATATTCTTCAAGATCCTGGATTTCAAGGTACTTTTCTCTAGCTCTTCTTACACATACCCACCTCCCTACACAAATGTAAACATACACATGCACACTCACATCATCCCATGCACACACACACTCACACATATGCACACAAGCATACACACATTTATACTCATACATACACTTGCATGACACCTTGGCTAGAAATGTCACATAATGAAAAAGACGTCAGTTGATCTAGAAGGCATACTCCTGGTGTAGACTTATCCAGAATTAGAGCTTGTAGTAGGAAGTGCAAAAAAGTAAAGCTGAAAGAAAAGCCCACTATTTAAATTAGAGATATCAGTTGTGATTTCTCTGCAAACCAAGTGGAAAGAGAATTACTTACAGTACAGTACACTTGAATGATACTATCAATCAACATGGTCTAAAAGATGTATGAAAAATTCAATATTCACACATCATAAGGAGATTCCTTCTTCTCTCCTGAAAAAGTAACATTTAGTAAATGAATTGTAAATTAAATGGTAACACATTTAATAGAATTGAAACATGTTTTTAAAATTTGACCATATATGTGGATTTAAGTACAATCCACTAACACTAGTTATTCAGAAAAGTCTTAAATATTATAAAATTTAAAAAAACACAATTTTAAACATCCTATAGAGTAAAAAAGAAATAATAAGAAAAATTAAAGCATTTGGATTTAAATAGACAAAAACATCAAAATTTCTGTTATTAGATTAAAACAATGCTTGGGAAAAATGATAACATATTTTATATTAGAAAAGAAGAAATATCTCCTTTAAGAATCAGAAAAAAATACAGTCATACCAATTAAAACGGAAAATATGACATTTAAAGCAATCTAATGAAATTGAAAACAGGAAAATTACCAAAAAAAAAAAAAAAAAAAAAAACCAGAACACCAAACCAAAAAAACAAAACAACCAACCACACAAAACAATGAAGTAGAAAACTGACTCTTCGAAAGAAATTAGTAAATTTGGTAGATCATAAAATAGAGAAAAATGTCATATAATCATTATCAGAAAAGAGAGATGAGCTAGGTAGTAAGAAGGTAGTTGGAGTATGCTATAAATAATTTTGTGTTCATGAAATGTAGATACTAGAAAATTTACTGAAAAGTAAGATTCTAAAGGTCACTATCAGGAGAAAACAATCGTTGAATAACGTTTAAATGAATGGAACTTCCCATTTATGATGACAAGCAGATTGTACCTGAGAGTGAGATTCCTGGGCGAGATGGTATCACTGGCCAACTAGGCTAGAATTTGTAGAAGAAACAATACCAATTCTTTTATTTCCTTTTCAGAAAAACATTAGAAAGAACACATCTCAACTGATACAGTCAAGATTAGCCTAAATACAAAACAAATAAAGCATCATGAGAAAACAAGAGCTAAACAAGTTTTATGAAGTAAGAAGTAAAACATTCTTAACATTTTAGCATGTCAATGAAAATAATGTATTAGCAATAAGCTCTTGGGTTGATCTCAGCAATGTTAGGTTATTAATTACTCAAAAATCAATCAATTTAATTCATCATAACACCAGAACAATAATGAAAAGCCTTGTAATCCTCTTAGCAGAGGCACAAGGGGTATTTGTCACTAACTGACATCCTTTTATCGTAAAATCTACTACACAATCAAAAAATAGAAGAGAACTTTCTAAGTCTAATAAACCATCTACATAATACCAATAGATAATATGGTACCAGTGCTGAGGGCATGAATGTATTATCTGTAATTATGATAAAATATTAAAAACTCTTATTGTGTTTAACAATGTACTAGAGTTCTGTGACAGTTTCAAATAAAGATCAACTTGACAGCTATTTTAGACTCAGTCATCTTCGACACAACTGGGCACATCAGAAATCTAGATTAGATTATGAGGTATGAAGACCCATCATATGAGCATGTATTCCCCTGTGCTTCCTGACTATAGATGTAATATGTCCAGCTGTTTCATCTCCTGCCTTCATGAATTTGCTCCCATAATGTTTTATACCTGGAAACTGTGAAAAGAAGTAATCCCTACCTTCTATAAAGTGATGTCAGGTATTTTGTTAGAGCAAAAGAGACCTAACTAATAGAAAGTTCTGGACAATTGAATAAAGAGTTAAAAAATAAGTAAAAGAATTTCAAAGCTCAGAGAACACAATCTAGTGATAAAACTATTCTGATTTTCAAATACCATAATTATTTATATAGAAAAATTGTAAAGAAACTTTAAAGTCTGTAGGATATATGCATGATACAAAATATGTAAAGTCAACAAAATTAATATATAAACACTGATAGCACTTCTAAACACTACCAGTAAACAAGTGGAGATCGAGCCAAAAGGATTATTTACAAAGACACCAACAAACATTACATATATAAGTAAAAGTGTTATTGGCATGTGCATGAGGCATAAGTTGTTAACTAAACCACCCAAAAATATTAAAACTACTAGGTATGCTGCATCATCTTTATAGATCAGTGAGTTTATTGTTGTTACTATATCAAACTCAATAAAACTTGTCTATAGATTCAAGACAAGCTAGGTCCACAGCCTAGGAAAAAAATTATTGTCAAAGTTGACAACCTCATGTTAACACATATTTGGTAATTAATTTTTCAAATGCAAATATAACATAAAATTATCATATCTGGTTATGGGTTTTCCAATAGTACCAATAGAATGAACACACAGCTCAAAGAAGCAGAATTAAACATATATATGTGTGTGTGTGTGTGTGTGTGTGTGTGTGTGTGTGTGTGTGACAAAGTTAGAAATAAGTACAAAGAAAAGGATAAACAAATGCAATAATGGTCATGTACTTATAACCAAAGAGCAAACACAAAAACTTCACCACTCATGCATCATATGCTCAACTGAATTTAAAATAGATTTTCATTCTGTTGTAAAGCCTAGAACTATGAAAGTGAAAAAAATCTTTGTACTCTTTGGTTGTGCAAAATTTTCTTAAATATAACACTCAAAATATGATGTGTAAGAGAAAACAAGTATAATTCAAAATTAAACCTTTGTATTTCTTTGAATTGTTCACCTAAGAGTTTGAAAATAAAAGACTACAGGAAAGCATTCATACAACTTTTTGACATTGAACTGGTATTCTGAGCATAATTCTAAGGTGGTACTTAGAGGTTTTAAGTGTTGGCACATAAACCATATGTAATTTTTTCCTCATCGAATGCTGAATAGAGCTTACTGGCATTTATAGGACAATAACTTCGTTAATGAGTCTTCAATCCATAAAAAATATGGCTATAAGTTACTGGTTTGATAACAATCCATCTTAGACTAGAGAGTGATCCTCCTTCTTTACAGGGTGACATGGCACTATTATGAGAGAGACATCTGTTTGGAATCTGAGTGTAGTCCCCAGGAATGAAGACGAGCCTTTGTTCAAGAGTTCACTAGAAAATTTTGGCTTCATTTAGCCTGTGCTAATAAGCAACTGAGTTCTGCCAACATCCTGCAGAAGCTTAGAAGTGATCACTGAGCTCCAGGTGAGGCCAGATGAGAACGTTACTTGGTGACATCGCAGATTAATCTTCTAGAACTTTGTGAGGGAAATTCAGGGATGTTGTGGCCAGACTTCTGACACACACTAATAATAAATGGGTATTGTTGCAAGTCATGAAATTAGTGTTAATAGCGTCAACAGTAGGGAGTAAACAGCCCAAAATACATACACATTTCAAATTTAATACTAATGAAATAAATGACCTAATTCAAAATTGTAAAAAAAGAAGAGAGGGAGGAGGAAGAGGAGGAGGAAGAAGGGGAGGAGGAAGAGAAAGAGAGGGAGAAGAAAGAGGAGGAGGAAGAGGAGGAGAATGATAACGATGAAGAATAGATACTTTGCCCTTCATCTAAACTAGCTGATCCTTAGAATAAAGTCAATGACTGAAAAATTCCCTGTCAGTACCAAGTACTTATGAAGACTTATGAAGACTTAGGACAATTGGGATTCTTATGTATGTGAAAATGCAAAACAATGAGGTCATTTGCTTTGAGGAAGTTTTCCTCTTTGTAATTTCAAATTAATTAAATATATACCTAAACACTTTAGCACTTTCAGTTAAGAGACACCAAACCTCAAGTTCACAATAAAATGTATCCTCTACATGTACTAGTGGCTTATAATTTGTGAATAAAGTGTTACTCACAGGCTCATATGTTAAAATGCCATACTTAGTTGGTGGAACCAATGACTGAGAAAGAGAAGAGAACCATGAAGATTTCATCTTTATCAATGCACTAATCTTTAGAAGAATTTATTTGAGACCATTCTCATGAGATCCTGGATATTTCTTGAGATGGGGGTCTTCCTGGATGAAATGTCCTTGGGGGCTACACTTGGTTTCTGGCTCCTTCTTCTTTACCCCCCTCTCTGTCTCTCTCTGCCTCTCTGTCTCTCTGTCTCTCTGTCTCTCTCTGTCTTCCTGTCTCTGTGTTTCTCTCTCTCTCTCTCTCTCTCTCTCTCTCTCTCTCTCTCTCTCTCTCTCTCTCTCTCTGTGTGTGTGTGTGTGTGTGTGTGTGTGTGTGTGTGTGTGTGTGTGTGTCTTTCTCTGTGTCATAGTGTTCATATTTCTTAACTCTTTTCCCTAGACTGTAGTGCTGTTTTTAAATACTGGAACTATCTGAAAGCAGAGACTCAGTGGAGAGATGTTGATTGTGGGCATGAGGTTTTATAGATTGGCCCCACTTCATGCTTCTTGACTGCTTCCTAACAAGATACAGTGTGACCAGCTACTTCAAGTTCTTGCTTCTAAGCCTTCTCTGCCATTATAAACTGTATTCTTTTGAACTGTAAGCCAAAAAACTTCTTTCTTCCCGTAACTTACTGCTTGTAAGTTTTTGGCAAGAGTAACAAGGAAAGTCACTAATACGCTGAATGTAACACTACTACACCCATTTGGCATGATAGGAAATGCAAAATTCTAGAGAGTAGATCAGTGGTTCCTCAGAGTTGGGGACTAGGGAGGCTATGACAGCAGTGGGCACAAAAGTTCTTTAGAGAGATGAAATTGTACCATGTTGGCTTGGTTATATTGATAGTGATAAGGTCCTGTGCATTTGTCAAATCTGTAGAACAGTACATTATTTTTAAGATTTATGTGTGTGTGTGTGTGTTGTGTGTGTGTTTGTGTGTGTGTGCATATGTGTAAATGTGTATATGCATGCCTATCTGTATATATTTCATCTTCTCTCCTCTTTAGCCCCATGTAAGGAAGAAAAGTAGTTATTATTGCATGTATATCATAACTGAAGAAAACCAGGCCAATTTATTTTCAACTTATTACCAAATTATTTCCTCCAGCTCTTAGACAACAGTCTCTCTTTCAACCCCACCAAAGCCAAATTCATTACCTCTGTTCATGCCTAGCATCAACTTGTAGAAGTAGAATTAAATCCAATTAACTGTCCTTTCTCTAGCAGTTAGTGAAGTGTGGAAGTGATGGCACAGAGTTGGATCAGGCATTGCTGGAACAAGGTCAGGAACAAGGTCAGGAGGTGCACAAGGAAGACAGCAAATAGATGTTTCCTGTTCAAAGGCTTTCAGACCCTTCATAATATCTGCTTGCCTCATTTATGGAGGAGATTTTGGACTTGTACAAATGAGGTGGCTTAATTTCAGAACAGTTATCAGGTCTTGACAATAATTACTACTGTAGCATTTGTTATAAACTATAAAGAGCTAATAACTTGCATTTGAGAAAGTTTTTTAAATTACAGTAAGATTTATACTTTTTTTTTTCAAATAAATTCACCTGTTAGAACAAAGGCCTTTCATGTCCTAGGGAGACAGTGTCGACATGGTGCGTTTCTATGGAGATTTTCTCTTTGATATGCAAGGCTTGTTATAGAGAATCTCCTGGTTTATGTTAGACATATCTAAATGGTATTTCTTTTCATCTTTCTCATGGTCATTACTGAAAGGAAGCTGAGAAAATGATCTTCTACATTTTACTGAAATTGGTGATTATTTCAGAAAAAGTCAGGAATTAATGACCCAAGGATTGAAAACTAGTCTTTCATGAGCTGAGAATTTAAAAGGCAGCACAGGCCACAACCTTCCCAATGCCAGCACTGTAGTCAACATTCATATTGTCTATTCTGTTTTTCAGTTAACATGAAAAAAACTATACTTTCAAGACCAGAGAGGATACCATACCATTTTTATGGCTAAACTGAGGCAAGAGAGGATAAGGTGACCTGCTTGAGATCTCAGAGAAACTAACATAGAGCCCCTGGTCACTCAAACCTTAACTAGCTCCTACTGTTTCATTTTAGCACCCTTAGTAATGAAGAATTCTCCCTTTTATATATTCAGTGAGCAGATCAAGCCATGAGTGGCACTTACTTTTAAAATTTTATAATTCTTCATAAAGTTTTCAGTCTCTCAGAGTATAATATAAACTTTAAAAGTTCAGATGATAAGAAACTTTTAATCATTTAGCAATAGTAAGCTGAAGAAAAGAATCATGATATAGAGGGGGTGGAGAATTCGTCATCTTTTATTGTTAATACCATTTGGAGCTCAGCAAAGATAACAGTGAATTTTAGTTTTGCAATGGAATTTATGTGATGCTTCAAATTCCTAGTTCCACTTGACTAAAACAAATTAATTTATGCACTTGTTTGAACGTGCCTTAAGAATGTAACAACCAGATGCCTGTATTCTTTGAATAAACAATTCAAAGTGTTATCCTTAAATCTATCCTGTGTTCTTGGTTCTTTAAAGTCATGAAAAATGAGCCCCATGGAAGGAAATGATTTTCAGAAAATGCTTGCACTATAGCACCTTCCAACTTCTCTTCCAATGGCAGGGTCTCTTTTAATGGTAGAGAGAATAACAGTAAACAATGACCCCATAAGAGTTAATGAAGAACCTGGCTTTAGGAGATGCAGGAGTCCTTCCTATGAGCTCTTCTTAATCAGAGGATCAGGATTAACAACTCATTATGACATGAAGTTTATTATGTGGAGCATAATACACACTAGGGCGATTAAAAACAAGGGCAAAATTAGTGGTCTTTGCTAGATGTCTCAACAGCTTCTCCCACACTTACTGTCATTGCAGAGAAAAGGAATATAACTACCAAGATGAGTAAGTTCGTTGCAAAGTGTTCTCTGGTCCAGTGACCATGGAGGAGAGGAATATGCCAGCACTGAGTGTGATTCACAACTGTCACTATTTTGCATATGGAGGAGGAAGACTGTCTCACGTCTCTTTGTCCCAATAGCCAAAAAGCATATTTGCTCACATTCAAGTTTATCATATATTTGAAATACTCAGTTACAACATGGACTTGGCAATCATTATCAGTTTTATGTTGGCAAGGAGAGTTTGTTCTACTGTTGTGTCCTGAAAGAATCATTTTCTACGTGCCATCTGCTTTAACCATTGATCTCAGACTTCTTAGAAGAAACATGCCTTTGCAGCTTCTTTAACCTCAAGAGGCTTCAGATACGCTTTCCTTCATCCTACCCAGCTCACAAAAGGCATGACTCATATGCAAGCCCTAGAAATTTGTCTTGGTCACAGGTAACATCAGGAAGTCAACAATGTATTACCACACATGGCTTTGTATTTGGAAACATCCTGAATGTGCATACGACAAATTCAAGTGACTATAGCTTGTTCTTCCTTTATTTTCTGAACAGCTGTTTGAGTGGCCATTATTGATAGCTTAAACATTTAACTCTCATCTATGGAGGGCTTCTCAATATGAGATTCTCTGGAGTAGGAACACCCAGTGCACTCAGGCTATTGCACAATTCTGGCTGCTCATGATTGTCCCTGAAGACCTGTGCTTCCTCAGAACAATGTTCTCATTTGCTTTAGTATTGTGGGTAATGTGTGCCTTCACAACACCCCATGTAAAATATTCACAGACACCCACTTACACTCTGCTAAATTCTTTCTTCCACCCATTGTTTTACTTCTGTTTCTATCAAAGTACTTACATTGTTCTGGATCTCTAGAATATTTCAGCACTGTTCTCCACTTGCAGATCTCCCATTCATTGTTACAGCCCTGATCCACATGTCACTTTCCCTAGCAAGCCTTTTCTTACACTGCAATACAGATTTAAGGATTTCCTGCCCCCTGCCCTCACCCCACTTGGAGTTTCAAAATATCCAGAAATAATAACCACTGTTACTGAAATTAAGTTCTTCCTTTATACTTGATATTTTCCCTCTAGATTTCCAGGACAGCTTCTCTTTTTTTTCCATTAATTTATTTATGCACCCCATCTCCCTAATGCAATCCTCCCCTCTTCTCCCTGTCCTCCTGTATACAGTTCCTGCTGCCATTTCTCTTCTTCTCCTCTGAGAAGACTGAACTCCCCTGCCAACTCATCCTGGCACATCAAGTCACTGCCAGACTAGGCATATTCTCTTCCACTGAGGCTGCACAAGGCAGTCCTGTTAGTGAAACAAGATCCATAGGCAGGCAACAGAGTCAGGGACAATCTCCACTCCAGTTCTTGGGGTACCCACATCAAGACCAAGCTGCACATCTGTTACATATGTGCAGGGGCCTAGGTCCAGCCCATGTATGCTCTTTGGTTGGTGGTTTGATCTCTGGGATCCCTCAACGGTCCAGGTTAGCTGACACTCTAAATCTTCCTGTAGAGTCCTTTCCCCCTCCAGATCTCTCAATCCTACCCCCAACTCTTCCATAAGACTCCCAGTATGTTTGGCTGTGGGTCTCTGAATCTGTTTTGGTCAGCTGCTGGGTGAAGCCTCTCAAATGACAGTTATGCTAGGCTCCTGTTTGCAAGCATAATTAAGTATTACTAGTACTGTCAGGGATTGGTTCTTGCCCATGGGAGGTGCCTCAAGTTGGGCTAGTCATTTGGATGGCCATTTCCTCATTCTGTGCTCCCTCTGTGTACCTTTACTTCTTATAGGCAGAAGAAATTTTGGTTGGTAGGTTTTGTGGGTAGGTTGGTGGAAGACAGTTTTTCTTAAATCATTCTCTTAATTCTCTCCTCCAATGGCACAGCCTCATTATGCCTTCTTGCTAGTAAAATTGACAGCCTAACTTGGTCCTCAACTTTTCATTAGCCATATGTTTACCTAATTTTCTCAAGGATATGATCCTAAACTTGTATGCATGTGGTACCCTGTCAAGCATTCCAGGTGCATTTTCCATCCAATTTTCAAATAACTTTATGGGATGGAAACAAGTGTTAGCCTGTGTGCTATCACTTGCCGCACAGATTCAAATACTTTGGCCCAAAGTCATAATGACAGTAAATTCTAAAGAGGCAGGCAGTTCTTTGGTGCCCAGACCAATGACTTTGACAAGGGAAGTTTGTCTTGTACAGTTGCCTAAATAAAGGAATGGCTTCATTTCCCTTGTTGGAAAAACAAGGATGAATTATGATCTTGTGAATGATGTTAGATCAGCTCAACCTTATCTTCTAGGTTTATGTTTCTAAGTTGTGTGATTTGGCCGCACAAGTTGGAGATTTGAGAATATTGTTTTCTATGACTTTTTTATATCCCATCCTAACCTTTTTCCCACTCAGGTATAGACCAAACAATCAGGGACACTTTCTTGCTTTTCCCTTTCTTGTGGAATTTGTTAGCTATTACCACCTGTTTCTAGTTTTTGTTGTAGAGCCATTTCTCCTTTGTTTAAAACAGCATCTAGTTTAGAAGAACAAACGAGTTGATCTGCTCTATCTTGTATCAGTTTAATAGAAATGAGAAGACAAAAGGCAGCACAGACTGCAGGGGCAGCTCATTTTTAGTGTGGATACAGATGAACACAGTCTCCTCAGCCATCGTATTGTTCATAATACATTCTGTTGGAGGCAAAAATTTCACTCTGATTCGATGCCTTTGAATTATCCTGGAAAGATTTGTCAAGTTACCACTTCTGTTTGATTTATAGCTCGGAATGCAGGAGACAGAGGAGTTGGATAAAGGACCTGAAACACAGATACATTCTATTCATGGAGAGATGTACATTATACAAAACTGGGGCTAACATGAGTCTCTACCTTCTGTTTTGGAATGTGCTGAAAGGAAGACTGGTCTATGACCACACTTTCTTCCCATCAATTGGTCCTTAATCTCTAGGATACAGAGCATTGTGTTGTTCTTTGGATCTACTTTAGTTTTACATAACACATGTTTTACCGTATGGCTGTTCTATAAGATGAAAAGAATTCTCAACAGTGAAACAATGATTATATTGGTGTGAGCACTGAGGCTTCATTGTGTCATGGAGTATGGTATGTGAGAGATGCCTTCTGCTCTCTGAAACTTGAGAACAAGAAACAAACAAACAAACAAACAAAAAAACCCGATTCATCACACTACAAACATAACAGACCAGTAGCAGTGTCTACTGTGAAGCTTTGACAATGACAGCAGGACAGCAAGTGAAATGTGAAGGCAACTATCATAAAGCTTAAAATTGTATTTTTTTCTTCCAGAAAACCATGACATCTCATTGTTAAACGGTGGGATACATGTCCTTGTGAATGTAAAATTTCCCTTACAACATTTTTTTTCATATAAAACTTGAGGCCTGAGAATGTTCATGGGTGCATGTGTTACCATGTTATAAAAGAGTAATGTAGATTTACAGACTTCCTGGTAAAATGAAGCTTAATTTAGAGCTATAATTTCTGGTGACTATAAGTCTGTAAGAGATATTTTTAAATAAACCATCTTTGTCATGTTTTTGTAGCAAATGGACTTCTTCTAAATATGTTCTGTCAATCTTAGCAATTAGAAGAAAAGTAAGGAATTTAAACCTAGAATGAGTGTTCATTTATAATTTACTGCAGAATAACTTGTAAACTTTTATTACATATACTTGATATTTTGTATCTGTAAAACTTTACTTAAAATATATACCTAAAAATAATGGCCAAGTTTTCTGATAACAAATCAGAGATTTGGAGTTTATCATGTGGTTTAGATTGTATCATTGTTTGAATCTTTTGGTAAGCTATGCTGATGCCCAAGAGGTAGCATGGAGGAGGACTTAGGGGAAGAAATTCTAAAAGCATAGCTGGTTCATTGTTATGAACTACAAATCGTTTGTCAACTACAAAGGGAGAAATCACCACCTGAGCAAAATTGTGGAGAAGCTAAAGTCATAAACGCATTGAGGTGCTTAACAGTGAGTGTCTTGAGTGGATTGAGAGATGCCTGGGAGATTGATAAAGCACATTTCTAAGTGTCTGTAAGGGTGTTTTCGTTATTACTGGCAGGTAGGACAGACACTGAAAGGGAAGAACATATAGACAGAACTGTTCAATAGACAGAGGGCCTGCATGGAACAAAGGTATAAGAAGGAGAGAGAGAGCAATTCTGTGTGTTTAAGTTCAGTTCTTTCTACGTGGTGATTCCACTTATTTTTGTTTTTGTCAGCCATAGTTATCTGAGTCTACCTTGTGAAGAACACTTACCAACCTTCTCCCCAGGGACCTCCCAGCCTTAGACAAAAGCAGCATCTTTAGAGTGCCTTGTTCTGAGGCTTCCATACACTTTCCCTAAACAGTTAAAGATTCTTTCTGATGCTCAGACATGTAGACAGTCTAGGACTATCCAGCTTCTATGTATGTAAACTGCTATAGTAACCCAATGAATTTGTGACCATCTTGTTCCTCTTGAGAAATTACAAATTTATAAGAAATCTCATTTAGGCATTTAACATTCAAAGTTCATAAAATGCAAGATCTTATTTTATTTGTAATGTTTTTTTTTTATAATAAAAGTTGAAATAAAGTACAATAACTTGGGAGAATGGGAAAAGAAAAATTCAAGAAATATTTGTTCACATTCTCATGTTTAGAGGTTAAAACTAAATTAAAAAGATGATTCTTCTTCTAAATTTTTTTCTTTTTTCTGATTAGAATGGAAAATGGGGTTGTAGAAGAAAGTGGTTCTTGTTTTAACAGTTAGCCTCCTGTGAGACTATACTGAAGCATCCCACTATGTCTTCTAATATGTAGAGTGAGGTAGTGTACATTGAGCTTTTCTTGTATGATCTGTTTTGAGCCACAAATTATCAATTTGAGTCCTCTGAAAATTATTCTCAAAATATATTAATACAATCATATTTAAAGGAAAATACTCCAGAAATAAGTAAAATTCTAAGGCATCAAAATACATTCTGGGTATTAAAATATTTGAAAAAGGGAAATAATGAATTCTAAAACACATATAATAAATTAATCTCATGAGGAGACCAAATAACCATATACATAAGAAGACCACCAGGCCAACACTGATACCTTTGTGAAGTAGTCTTATATGCCAATAGTAAATGTTGCGGCCCAAGCTGCCCCACATTGGGTGCCAAAAATGTTGCAGCCCAAGCTGCCCCATGTTTGGGGGTCAAAATGTCTCAGACCGCTCTATCAAAGTTGGGACCCACACTGCCAAGAGCCTTGGAAGCTAAGTTGTTAGAGCCCACACTGACACAAGCTGCTCTGGTCCATGGGTCAGGGTTCAGCAAGAGAGAAAGTGAGGATGGACGTGAAGAATGGAGACCAGACAGAGTGTGATTCAATCCCGTTTATTCTTCAGTCTCTCTTCCTAGTCCAAGTCCCAAGTCTTGAGTTCCTAGTCCCTAGTTCCTAGTCCCTAGTACCTCCAAGTTCCAAGTTCCTAGTTACCTGTCCTAAGTCTCAAGTGCCTAATACCTAATGTCTAATCCAAGTGTCTAATGCCTACTACTCTTCTTCTGAGTTCTCTAGTCCAAGTGCCGAATACCTAATAATTTCTTCTGTCTGCCTCTCACCTTTTATGTCTCACTTCTAAGCCATGCCTCTAAGTCACTCCCTTAAGTCACGCCCTTAAGTTTCAGCTCTAAATCACACCTTTAAGTCTCACACACCCAAGGGAAAATCCTGGGTATCTAAAACAAGATGTTATCAGAGTGTGCTCAGCTGTTGTAGGCTATTGTAATCAAATCTCTTGTCAGGGTATATGATTCAAGATGGCTGCAAGGATGATAGCTGCCTTCTATCGGCTCCCCACAAGTAAAAGCACTAAAGTTAAAATAAAATTGCATTGTCAATTAATGCATTTTAACTATTACAGATGAATTTAATGATATGATACTATTTTTATTTAATAGTGAGAAGAAACAAGACAAAGTTGATGATTTAATAAGAATTAGATAAGTTGTAATTAATTATTGTTTTTGCAATAGGGTAAAACCTTTCAAGAACATATTTGGAATACTGATTAAACCTCAAAGTATCTGTAGTATTTTGCATTGAACCATTACCTAAGAATACCTCAGTATATTAATCGGGGATATATCCAAAATGTATCTACAAATTGCATTATTTTTGCCATAGGAAGATATGAATAGGGACAGCCACTAGCAAGCTTTAAAGGAACAAAGGATAGTTATGTGTCTTAATGAGTTTGAAATCAGTGGGTTTTATTCTTTTTCTATTGATTTATTTATTTAGATTTATTTGTTTATGTGTATAGGTGTTTTGTCTACACATCTGGGCATCACAGGTGTGCCTGGTGCCGTTGGAGGCCAGAAAAGTAGAGGGATCCCTTGAATATGGAGTTATGAACTACTCTCTGGTTTCTGGAGATTGAACCTGGGTCCTCTGGAAGAGCAGCCATTCTTCTTAACCACTTAGCAGTCAATCTCTCCTGCTCCAAATTTTTATTCCTAAACTCCTGAGATATATAGCCAGAGTTAAAGCACTGGGCAAGGCAGAGTATCACAGAAAATCTTTAAAGTGAGAAAAGATCTAGTGTCAAGATAATCAAGGATATGTTACCTAATGCAGGAAAAAAACAGAAGCAAAGAAACAGTCCAGCCAGATTCTTCTCCAAGACAGCTCTGAGTAGGTAATGTATGAAAGTTTGTGAGGGCCTTCGCCCAGATCCTGGTGGCTGGAGCAGACACCCAGCTGGTCTGCTCCCATGTGGAAACCGCATCAAGAGACATCCTAGAGAGGCCACTGACATCAGAGCAGGGGACACCATATCCTGAGGCAGCCTAGAAGAGCCACTGAACACAGAGCAGTAGACACCATATCCTGAGACATCCTAAAGGAGCGATTACACTCAGAGCAACAAACACCTAGCTGGCCTACTACCGTGGAGACACCATATCCTGAGATATCCTAGAGGAGCCACTGTACCCAGAACAGCTGGAGCTCAGGATCACAGAGACATCTGGACCACAAGGAGTTCTGACACAACCAAGATAACTGGAAAGGCAGGCTCCAGTCAGAACCAGTGAGTGCAGGTAGCACTAGAGCTGACCAAATGCTGAAAGGCAAGCATAAGAATGTAAACAACAGAAACCAAAGTTACTTGGCATTACCAGAACCCAGTTCTCCCACCATAGCAAGTCCTAAACACCACATCACACCAGAAAAAGCAGGATTCAGAATTCAAATCACTTTTCATGATGATTATAGAAAACTCTAAAAAGGACATAAACAATACTCTAAAAGAATTTGAGGAGAACACAGGCAAACAGGTAGAAGCCCTTAAAGAAACGCAAGAAAACACAATGAAACAGGTGAAGGAATTACACAAAACCATCCGGGATCTAAAAATGGAAATAGAAACAATAAAGAAATCTCAAAGGGAGACTACTCTGGAGATAGAAAACCTAGGAAAAAGATAAGGAGTCATAGACTCAAGCATCACCAACAGAATACAAGAGATAGAAGAGAGAATCTCATGCGCAGAAGATACCATAGAAAATATTGACACAACTGTCAAAGAAAATGTAAAATGCAAAAAGTTCTTAACACAAAACGTCCAAGAAATCCAGGACACAATGAGAAGACCAAATCTAAGGATAATAGGTATAGATGAGAGTGAAGATTCCTGACATATCCAGAAGTGGATGCTCGCAGCTACCCATTGATCTGTTCCCAATGGAGAAGTTAGAGGACTGAAGGAGCTGAAAGGGTTAGTGACCCCAAGAGGAGAACAACAGTTCCAACCAACCAAGAGATCCCCAGGGTCTAAACCACCAGCCTGGGAGCACAAAGGAAGGCACCCATGACTTCAGCTGTATACTTAGTGGAGGATGGCCTTGTCAGGCATGGGTGGGAGAGGAGATCCTTGGTCCCATGAAGGCTGAACACCAAGAGGGGAGGAATTCGAGGGTAGGGAGGGCGGAGTGGGAGGTAGGAGGGGGCACACCCTTGTGGAGGCAGGAGGGTGGGATTGGATAGGGGGTTCCTGGGTGGTGGGGGAAATGGGGTAAGGGGATAAAAATCTGAAATGTAAATGTAATATCCAAAAAAAAAAAAGTTAGTGAGGTATCAAATTCTAAAGCCAAGTCTATAGGAGGTAGGTAGAGACCACATGAAGGTTGTGTGATTACTATTGGTGTAAAAGAGGCCTATGGGTATTGGTCTAAAGCTGCAGAGTTATTATTGGATTTTTACTCCATGTGTATATGATACAAGAATTGCAGATGGCTGTAAAGAGCTGCTTGATTTTACAGTCAGAAAAATAATACACTTGTTTATGTTGTCATTTAAATTATCAGTCTGGTGTTTTGCTAAATGTTTTTGTTAAGGATTCTTCATAAATAAGATTCATTGAAAGAATTCATGCTGTAGCCTAAGGCAGTACTCACAGGGAATCTGCAGAGTAAACACACTTATGCAGTTAGCAGAAAGACCCAAAACAGCCAAATGCAGATCGGAAAAGAAAAATTATCTATTGTCTGTTTTATCATTTAAATACCCCAGTCTGTCTGTCTGTCGGTCTGTCTCATACACACACACTCACACATACACACATGCATAGACATGCACACAATGCACTCGTAGATTCATATATACACACACTAGCACATAGCACAGACATTTTACACACCAGATTTTCATCTGTTGCTCAAACCCTACCCCATATTTTGTTATCTACTTTCCCCACTTTGAAGCATTAGTCCACAGAATTCCCCTGCTTCTTCTAGAGACGAGAGGTGATCTAGAATATACCTGTATCTCGGGTTTTAGTGTTTTGATTTCTTACCTATATCATAAACCACTCTTCTCTTTTTCCCTTACAGATTCATTCTATCATTCATAAGAGAATTTCAACTGTAAAGTGAGGATTTCTATATTTTTTTTTGCAACTTGCTTTAGAGATTTTAGTCCATTATCAAACTGCCAGGATGGTTCCTCCTAGACCTGTGTCTAATGTCCTCTAACCTCATGATTTAGGACAAAGTTTGGATGCTATAATTTTTTTAGTAGCCGGAATTGAGTAAAAATTTGAATTGTTTTCACTCTCATTCTGTATTTCTTAACTGAGAAAGACACATGTTTCTTAACAGTGGTGTTCTTCTCATTTCTATCAGAATGATCTTTTGATGTGGGAGATGGTTTTATATTTTAGGATATTCAGAAGTCTTTATTATCTCTGACTTCCAGGTGGCTATTGAACCCATCTTATCAACCCAAATTGAGGCATTCAAAACTATCTCTAGACACTATGATCTCCTCTGAGAGAAAACCACTTACAGTTGAGAACTACAAATATTAGACTAAATTAGAAATGATCATATTATGTTAATGAAAATTATATTCTTATTTTGAATAACAGATTTTTAACCATACATTCTTCATATGTATGATACAATGAAATTGCCTGCCATTCATTTTACACATTATTGAAGAGTGACTGTGCCAGAGAGGTTCCCTCGTGATGTAGTTAAAAACACAGATTAAGTAAATGGTTTTTGGTATATTTCTTCTTTCCTCCTTCCATTCCTCCAGGTGATACTTTTTACCCATTTTTCAGACACCAACTTCATCTACCTTGGCTCATCCAACACAAGTTTATTATGGAACCAATGCCCATAAGAAACTCTGTATTCTACTTGAATCAAGCAGTTGAGTGCAGTTATGTGGGAGAGACTGATGAGCTCCAATGATAACATAAATGAAATCTCTAGCTGTGCAAACACTGGTAAGCCCTACTAGGGAGGTTTATACAGTTCATAAAAGAACAATTTGCTGTAACCTCAACAGTGTCTGTCTTTTCTTATGCTGTACATCACTCACTTAATATCTATTGACTGATATTTCTAAACCTATCAATTATTTAAGTACAAGGAAATCATTATTAAGGACATGTTGAAAGATGATGGATTTTAGAGAAAGAATATTCCATTCTGACAAGATCTTAGAACAACCAGGCATAGACGAGAACACCTGCCTTTGAGTAGACATCACCAAAGGCAGCACAACATTACCTGTATCTGTTTCAACCAGCAAACTTCAGTTTGTGATGGAGACATCAATAATGCACAGGGCATGTATCTCTAGCAAGAATAAGTTAAGGTATCATAGAGCAAAAGAATGCAGTTAATAAGTGCCTAGGGTATTGGGTATTACTGAAACTGATTGGTTTTAAACCAAGATGAATTGGCATTGATGTTATAGATATAACACCCAATGAATGAGACCTTTTAAGCTATCCACTTTGATCTGTTCTTAGGACAAATGAAACATTACACAAGAGAAGGCTGAGATGGATTTACATAGAAGATAAGGTAAAAGAAACACCCAAACCCTCAGAGAGGCAGATGATACTGCATAAACATAGGTTTACTCGTGTAAAATAGAGCACATGGCCATGCAATGTTACCAAGTCAGTTAAACTTCTGTAAGAAGTGATTTTGTGTAAACCAAATATTGTAACTTAACACTGTTTCATATCAATCCAATCAATGCCCTTTGACAGATACTCAATTCCTTGTGGAGTTCTGAGACAAGGAACCAGTCCATTCCTTTGTATAAATTTAGAAACTGGCCAAGCTTACAGTTTCAGTTTAAATCACTCTAAAAGTAGAAGCAAAGAGGTTCCCACAAGGAAGTGCCCCTCTACTATCCTGAGGTGGGACTAGATTGGATTCGAAAAAGGAAACCGTAAGTTACAGGAAGGTCAGGTCAAAGCATGTCTTAAGGAAGCTGACATGGAGAGCATGTCAGTGTTGTCTCAGGGTGGACATCAAGACAAAAGGGATGCTCTGTGTAGCTATGTGTGTAGGCAGAGATCTGGGAATAGACTGTGTAAGGAATGTGGGCTTGGGGCCAGGGCTGAGGCCAATCTCAGTCACTGTTTTGAGCAACAATATAAAACATTTTCACCTGGGGCTCAAGATGTTCAAGGTTCCAACTTGTGTTCAACCCTACTGGAAAAAGCCTGCAGCTGGCTGCTCACAAATATGTCAAGGTAGTCTGATTTCCAGCTAGAACACAGAAACTGGGAGGCACACATACTAGCAAAGAGAAAAATATGATTTCATTCATCCATGCATTTACTATCCAGTAAATCGTCAATGAAAGACAGACATGAATGTACTCCAGCTAACAAATAGAGCTTTTGCGCCATGGAAATGTAATTTCCTGGAGCAGGTACATCAAATTAAAACATAGGGCAATCACCAAAGTATGCAGTTTGAATTGTTGTTTTCTTTTACTTTACTTGAGAAATATCTTTGATGGTATATTCAATCCTAAATTTGAAACAACCCATGGTCTTCATTACATAGTATTTCTAGATACATTTATCATCATAAGGTGTTACTGGAAAGTGGAATGATGATTCCCATAAAGAAATGAGCTGTATAATGAAGTTAACAATATTCTATCTCCAATGGTTCATGCTGATTCCATGGATATTGACACTTCTTCATATTTTGTGAGCAGCAAAAAACATACATTTGAGTGTGTCAGGTATCATGCTCCACACTAAATAGACACATCCCCTGACTCCATATTTTGGAAGTCACTCCCAAGAATGACATCATATGGCATCAGATGCCAGTATGGAATATCAATAGGTGAAGAATTTGAGAGTTTATTGAGTTATGGGGGTGGAACTCACATAAATGGGGTTAGTATCCTTATTAAAGCCCTTCATGTAAGAACATGAGAAAAGGGTGCCTTTTTTAGTTGGGAAGGGGCCCTCACCAGACATGGAATCTTCCAGATTCTAGAACTGCAAGAAATAAATTTTCAGTATCTACAGGTCATTTAGCCAGCCAATGGTTTTCTGTCATAGCAGTCTAAATGAACTATGGCAGATCCTAAGCTAGATAATGTCTAAGAAATATTGATCCTACAAGCTAAAGAAACATCAATTTCACTGATATGCTGAGCAGTAACACGTGGTTGGCAGGCTTCTTTCTACAACTGTGTCTATTGACTGAGTTTTTTTTTCCTTGATCACATTAAAGGTGAACATTTGTGTAAGCGAGGACACTACTGCATATACTAAAATCCATACCAAAATAAAAGGGGGGGTAGAAAATGAATTAATCACTGCCAAACATCCATTCCACAAATAGATTCTGTCAAACATCTCAGAAAATTTTCTTTCAAAATATATTTTGTGAGAAATTTCAGCTCCCCTTTTCTTTGTCAAAGTGAAACTATTTGGGTAATATAGTTAATTTGGGTTAATGTTACATCTATCATGAAGGAATGAGTTTAAGGAAGTGTCTGCCAAGTCTAAGGGGGTATGTGTACCAGGCCACATGTGGAGGGCCAAGTGAAGCTAAAGGTACTTTGAGTGCATTTTGAGTTGCTGTAGTTCTTGACAGAAGCCTGATAGATAAACAGGATGTAATCTGATAGAACCAGGAAAGCTATAGTAAAAGCTGAGGAATGCCTCACTCCCTTGCTGGCTTCTCTCAGCACTTTCTCTCTTCCATGAGAAGAGAGAAAACTCTGGTTTTACATGGAGGTAGCAGCTTCATTGCTCTGAGCTTATATCTTATCTACTTCTAGAAACCAAACGCCACACCAGAGTCAGACCTCTGAACATGACTCCACATATCTAGGAAAGTACTGAACTCTGTCCAGGTTGTGTTCAGTATCTAGCTACAGCCATGCCAATCTTAGTCATGGGGATGAGACTTTCTATGTGCACAGACTGTACAGAGCCCACTTATATGAATGGTATGTATAGTCCCCAGGAAAATAGGGTCTTGGATCATATTCTAAAAAAGAATGTCATAAAAACTGTCCACCTTCTTGATTTTATGTCATTGTAAGAACTGAACTAAAAGTGAATTTTTTTAGTGTAATCACTACACAACAATGGCAAGGATGTGAGTTACTGTGTAGTCAAATAAGACAGTCTGATTTTCAGCCAAAACACAGGAAAAAAGTGGGAGATGCCACATTGGTAAAGAGAAAAATATGATTTTCTTTATTCATGGATTTATCATCTGGTAAATCTTCAATAAAAGACAGATAGGAGTGCAGTCCATCTAACAGATAGTCTCTGTTCCATGAGTATGCAATTTTATGGAAGAGACACAGCAAACTAAAATATAAGATATAGATATATATGTAAATATGTACATATACATCTCAAAACATAACACTGTGCATGGCATGTATACATAATTATATATGCATACATATGTGTATATACAAGTAGTTATTTAATGATTAAAATATATACATAAATAAATAAGGATAGTTAAAAAGAATTTTTTATTCTGAGTGCAAAAATAATTTCATTGTGTGATGGTTAGTTTTAAGTTTGGATTGTCAGCTGGACACAATCTAAAGTCATCTGAGAAGAGAATTATAGAGTCTCAATGAGGGATTGTCTAGATCGAGTTGGCCTGTGGACATGTCTGTGGAGAAAAGATTATCTTGCTTATGTTAATTTATGTGCACATGCTAAGCCTACAGTGGGTGGCACCATTCTATTAACTTAGGTACTAGACTATATCAGATGAGAAATGTGAGCTGTGTATAGACATAAGTGCATTTCATTCTCTCTCATTCTTGGATGGGGAAGTGACTAATTGAAATTTCTGCCATCTTGGCTTCTCTGCAGTGATGGACTGTAATCTGGAATCATAAGACAAATAAATCCTTTCTTCCTTAAAGTTTCTTTATTTGAGCTATTGAGTCACAGCAACAGGAACCAAAACTAAAAATATGCAAACATATCTTTTTTAGAAACATGAGTAACTAAACCAGAAGACGATGAAAACTGGTTTTTATTTTACCTCTGTTTGATGTATATTTAAACTAAACCCAATGTTAAGATTAAGTTGCTTCTTTCATTCTTTGAAAGACATGCTTGCTATGTGCTCCCCTTCTCCTTTCCCAGAAGTCATCACTTACCAACAGCTTCTCAGCAGGTGGTAGAACAAAATTAGCCCCTCCTCAGTCCATGGGAGGCTCTTGGCTGGCTTGATCTTGTGCAGGTTTTCTGCTTGCAGCCATAACTGTAAAGAATTCATATGTGCTATGACACTGTAGGTCCAGCAAATAATGTTTTACTTTATATGTCCATTTCTTTTAGCTCTTACAATTTTTCTATCCCTCTTTTCTAAGATAACCCTTGGGGATTGGTAGTGCAACATATCAGCAACAATTAGAATTATATACTGTACAAGCTCTTATTCTCTGCATGCTGACCAGCAGTGGGTCTTTATATTAGTTGCCCTCTACTGTTAAAAAAAAAGGCTTGCTCAAAAATTTTTGAGATATGTTAATCTGTGGCTATATAATAATAACTCAGGTGATAGTTTATTACTATGTGTATTTATCATAATGATATCATTTGGTTTTTTTCTTTATGACCTAGCTAGCCATGGTGTCTGAACCTAGGTAGCAATACCAACCATGCTTCCTTATACATGCATCTTACAGAGAAGAATTAATTAAATCCAATCAAAATAGATGTTGACTCCTGTAATATCCATGCCATTATTTAAGAATAGCAGTGTGCTGCCAGGCCAGTTGTGATTATAGATTTCAGAGATCACAACTGATGATTATTTTTTTTTCTTAAGTAACATGTGAAGCATCTTTTAGCACCATGAAAGTTATCTAGTAGAGATGAAGCTTCCAGCTCTGTTTCAGCCTGATTTTTCCATATTCTATTTAAGTATTTATGTACCCTCATCTGCCTGGTATTTCTGAAGTCTCCTTAGCTACAATAAGGAAAACAAATTAGCATTTTATAACAATTTACATATTATTTTTATTTTTAATGCATTTGTCACAATGACCCATTTAAAAATGAATTTTAAAAATATTTTCTAGAGGGAGGGGTTTTGTAACCTAAAAATGTCCCTTTACCCTTCTGTTTAAAAATATATCAAACATAATATTAAAGCATTGCTCATGTGTAAATTACATTGCTATATATAAAATATAATATGATTTTTAAATTAAAAAATAAGTTATTAAATGTTTAAAGAAAAATATGGAAGTAGAAAGCTTTTTTGTTAAATTGTTTTATTTATTTAGATTCCAAATGTTGTCCCCCTTTCTGGTTCCCACATCAAGAGTTTTTCACCCATCCTTCTCTCCCCTTTACCTTTGAGACGGTGCTCTCCCACCCACCCCTGTCACCCACCTCCCCACCTCACCGCTCCACATTCTCCTTCCCTGAGGTATCAAGTCTCTATAGGATTAGGTACATTCTCTTCCATTGAGTCCAGACAAGGCAGTCCTCTGATACATATGTGCTGGGGTCAACAGACTAGCTCATGTATGCTCTTTGATTGGTGGCTTAGTCTCTGCTAGCTCTCAGAGCTCCAGGTCAGTTGACACTGTTGGTCTTCCTGTGGAGTTGTCATTCCCTTCAGTTCCTTCAGTCCTTCCCCTAACTCTTCCATGGGGTCCCTAATCTCATTCCAATGGTCGGCTGTATCTTCATCTATCTCAGTCAGCTTCTGGTAGAGCCTCTCAGAGGACAGCCTTGCTAGGCTCCTTCCTTCTGCCATCCTCATGATTGAATTTCTCTTGATTTCCAGAAATTGCTGCACTCTGGCTGAAGAAAATGAGTCTTTACAGTGCAATAAGGGCCTTCATCTTTTACAGTATTCTCTAAGATAATATTTGTGTAGTATGACAGGTAACAGCTTTTGGGATAGCCCACACTCCAGTTTTTCAGAACCCAAATGAAGGTTAAACTGCACATTTGCTACATATGAACAGGAAGACCTAGGTTTTGTGGTAAACTTTTTAATGGTTTTGGAAAGCAGAAAAAATTAGGTTTGGTATTCCTTTTCATTTATCGTCTACTCTGTTGAACTCATTGACAAGTACACATGGCTATCTTTCCCTTTGCTGCTGTTCTCAGTAAATTTGTCCCTATGCACAATTTCAAACCACCATTTCATTTGGTTTCTAGACACCACCTCCACTGATTTTATCCTTCTTTTCTTACTAGAATGAAGTCCCTTATTGGACCCCATTTTGGCCCTGGTTTAGGCCTTAAGGACAAACCAGAGCCTGGCTCAAGTTTTTTCAGCTTTGTGGGAAAACCTAAGCCTAGCTCGAGTTTTGAGACCTATCTCAGTCACTTCCATACCAGGTTGACTCAGCAAGACCTGTTTGGCCCTGCCTCTGCTTCACCACTGCTAATGTAGAGCTTTGCCATTGGCTCTGTCAGTCACCCCATACCCTCCATCCCCCTTCCTGCCTCCTACATCACCTCACCACACCAAAAATCCCCCTCCCTGTGATGAGCCTACAGAAGGCGGCTATCATACTTGCAGCCATCTTGAGCCATGTACCCTGACAAGAGACTTGTTTACAATAGCCTACAATAGCTCATCACACTCTTATCTTGTTTTAGATACCTAGGATTTTCCCTCGGGTGTGTGAGACTTAAAGGTGTGATTTAAAGACAAGACTTAAAGGTGTGACTTAAGGGCATGACTTAAAGGCCTGACTTAGAAGTGAGACATATAAAAGTCAGAGGCAGACAGACGAGAATACTTGAGACTTGAGACAGGTAACTTGGAACTGGGAAAGAGACTAGCAACTTAGAACTAGTATGAGGACTTGAGACTTGGTGCTGTGAGAATAAAATTTGAAAGCAGTTTGGAACAAATAACAAAAATTCATGGTCAGTAAAGACCACCGATAACTTGTTAAATATAGCCATAATAAAAATATTAAGTTCCTCCAGGGGCAGGGTGATCAAGAAACGAAAAGGCATGTAAAAATGTACCCAGACAAGTCCAAGCAAGCCCAAATGAGTAATGGGCTATCTGGTGTTTACTTTTCTTTCCCCCTTGTCTGGGAGGTCTGAGGTTTCATGGTCAAAAAATAACTAGTCATCCTGCCAGCTCAAATGATTGCTTATGCAAATTGCTGACGTTTAAAATATCCAATTGTGTGTAACCGTACCAAATGTTCCCACTCACCCCATCCCCTACCTATAAATATCCCAAATTTCTTGGGGGTATTTGCCGAATCCTCTATCTCCTGAGTGAGATACTTTTCGACCTGAGGGCCCTTGCCATTAAACTACATTGCTATTGCATCAAGAAGGTCTCTTGTATGTCCTTGGGTGCGCGCTGATCCAGATTTGAGTGAGGGTTTCTCCTTGGGGGTCTTTCAGTGCTAGGAACTAGGGACTTGGAACTAGGGACTTGGAGAGAAGAAGAGAGACTGGAGAATAAATGGGATTGAATCACACTCTGTCTGGTCTACATTTGTGGAGTCCGTACTCACTCTCTCTCTTGCTGAACCCTGACCAGTGGACTGGAGCAGTTTGGGGCAGTGCAGGCTCTAACAAGGATAGAGATGTCCCCGACATTTTGGCCCCCAAACTTGGGGCAGAGCAGTCTGAGACACTTTCCTATGCTCTACGTTTATAAAAGCAAGAGGCTGATTCAATAAAGTTGAGTTCCTGCTTTGACAAGACTCCAGGTGTGTTTCTTTTGGGCCATTGACACTCACCATCCTGCTCAGTCAGTGAGGACCGAGACCAGACACTGGTCTCCTCTCTCCTAGACTTGTGGGCAAGGAGCTGACAGTCCCTCTCTTCTATCCTTTCTTCTGGTGTTTTCTGAATGCCTACTTACAGATCCTATTTCTCTTTGGAGCACCATTCACTTTACTAGACATATATCTTTGCCACATCTGGATACAACACACACTTCTGTCAACATGCTCTCCTCCATTCTCACATTATCCTGCCCAGATCTACCTTCCTCTTGTGTTTGCTAACTCAGCAAATGACACCAACTGTCATGACAGAACTCGGTTCTGAAACCTCATCCCCTATGATCTTCTCATACTCACTCCAAATAGCAAACTCAAACAACAAATTTTACCTTCCAAATATCCTTGTGATCCATTTTTAGCTACTACCTACCTGTCCTCTGGTTTGTAGAAAAGTGTCTGTGCAGTCTCATTTCACAGAACCCAGGCTATGCCCTCGTATCTACCTAACTGCACTGAAGCCAAGGCAATGACACAAATGCAGCAATGCCACTCTTCTGCTTAAATCCCTTCAAAAGCTTTCAGGCATACTGAGCTAAGTCTGGGTTCCCTGGCATAGATTTACAACCTTAATCTGGCTTTTGCTTGTATTTCTAACTTAATTTCCTGCTTAGACCCCTGCTTCCAGCTGTAGTTATGAGACTTGAAAGAATACAAATCTCATTTGGTTTTTATCTCATTCCCATCTCTTTAGTCCATAAAAGTTCCATTTTCATCTAACAGATTTGCCAAAGCAAAGTAACAAGTGTGATGTTCTGAAATGCAATCGCATTCTATGTGTGATACGCTTGTGCTTTTTGCATCTCTGCCATTCTTGATGCTGCCCAAAGTATAATCCAGAGACTGGAGAATTAGCAGGGCTGAAGAAAGTGATCTATAGACTCAGAACCCAACAAGTTCCAATGAATGTGTTCTTTTGTCTTGTCTGGTTTTACACACATTCACTGGCCAGTACTGTCTCTGGTGATCATTTGCTATCAACTTGCTTACATAAATATTAATGTTCAAGTTCATTTGATATTGCCTATTCAGTCTCAATGTGCAGAATTTTTACTGAATCCCAGACTTTTCACTTCCAAGTGAGTATCTGATTAAATCTCTGACATCCAGATCTGGCTCACATAGTCCCTCCTCTGTGCAATCAATTTCCCTTCCCATATACCCTTCTCAAAGAAAATTCACTTCATCTTCTGCATCTTACACAGTACAGTATATATCCTCCAGACACTATTTGTAAAGCTATGAAAACTGAGGTCACACTTTAGAGCTATGTGTTTTTTTCTCTTACACTTGTCTAAAGTCTACATGGGTTATCAGAGGCTTGGTCACTGCTGTGATTTCAGAGTCTAGTCTTGTGCTAGGTAATTGCTCACTAAATCTTTATCAAATAAGTCAGACAGAGTTCCTTAGGGAAAATAATAGAACTTATTAGTCTCATTGTTTCCATTATTTATAAGGCCATTTATAGACTCTCAAGGCATTAGAATATGAAACAATCTTTGAAATCACCAGAGAGTAGTGGTATAAATTTCCCAGAAATAAATCTTTAGTCAAGTTTGCATGGATAAATAGAAGGAACTTTTGGAAAATTCCATTAGAATCCAGTCTGATTTTTCAAACACAGATCTGATAATGAGCTCTAAGCCTGGTCACTATCCTCTTTGAGGGGGTGTTCTCAAACTGGACAAGAAATTCTCCAGGCCATTGCCAGCAGAATACCCTCTGTGTCTGCTACATTTCCCATCAGGCCAGTTTTCTGGAATTCTGGTTCTGTTAAATGTCTTCCCATTTTTCAGATGGCAGCTGGTCACTATTGCAATCCTATATGTCCTATAAGATCCTTCACTCATAAGCTTAGAGATAATGGTGATGGTGACGGTGACAGTGACGGTGACGATGATGATGACAATGATGATGATGATGATTGTGGTGGTGGTGGTGATGGTGGTGGTAGTAATGATGATTGTGATGGTGGTGGTGGTGGTGGTGATAGTAATGATAATGGTGATAATAGTGGTCATAGTAGTGGTGGTGATGATGACAGGTAATCCAAAGTCCTGTCATCAAATAGTCCAGACTAGCCCTACTCCAAGAACAACCTCCTGTCTATAGTCTAAATCTCCCCTGGGACACCTGTTCTTTCAGGAGTCAGCTTCTAGAAGCACACCTCAGGACTGACTTATTACTAGTTTCAGAGGATGGTGAATCCAAGTTGTTGATGATGAAGAGACTCATTTCCTCCTTTTTCTTAGAAGTAAAATTATGTGCAATTTCCAGTGTTGCAAGAGACAACACTGCTTTTCTGAGTGCATAGATCAGATGTACAAGAAGGAGAGATCTGTGTTTAAATGTTAGTATCTAACACAGAAAAAGAAAATGCTATACTCATTTAAGAGTATAGCAGGTAAGTACCAGGGCTCTAAATGTTGTCTTTAAATGTTGTCAAATCACTATCTAAATAGGTTATGTTTATACCTGGATACTATCAACTTTAGTCAGAGAAGTTTCATTCTGTAAAAGTCAATACTGATAACCCACCAGTCAATGTGTTGAAAATAGTAAATCATCTGTTCAGCCTCAAACGGAGCATCTGTACCAACTACCTTTTTTCCAGGGGCGCATGAACTATGGAAGAGGTAGAAAGAGCAGAAGGGCCTGAAATTGGAGAAGAACACTGTGTTTTGATTCTTCTGGTTATGATAGGGCTGCTGTACCATGCACTCACAATAGCTATGGTCATCTGTATAAGATCTGGCCTGCCAAAAAGTGCTCTTCAGGTCTCAGTCCTCAGTGGGATTCTATAGGCAGCAGATAGTTGCTAAAGAAAGGAGACTTATTTTTATTTCAAAGTATGGACCACTTACAGGTTTCTCATGCTTCACTGAATTATGTGACAGCCACACATTTATGAACATTAACTAGACTTAGTGGGTTATCAAAAAACAACAACGAAAAGTTGAAATAGGGAGGAGGATTGTTAGGTATGGCTACAGGAAGAACAAGAAGAGTTCAAGGAGTGAAATGAGCCATTAATTTGATCATAATTCATTGTATATGTATATGACACTCTTAAATAATAAAGTATTAAATTAACTAACAAGATTTCTTTCAGGTTCAGGCTTCACAAAGCATTCAAATTTAATGAGAAAATTTTGACCTTTATCATCTGAATTCTTAAAACCTAAGACACACTGAGCAATCTGTGCACCCTTTTCCCCTCACTTCTACTGTTTTCTGGCCCACTGCAGAGAGACATCCATCCCTCCGAAAGTGGGAACGTTTGCTGGAAATTACTCAGCACTTAAATGTCAAGATAACTGAGACTATACCTCCATAAATAATGTATGTAAAGGACAGACATGAGGCATCTCCACTGTCCAGGCTACCAGAAACCTTAAGGGCCATGATACAAGCCCATGTGAGCTGAGAAAAAGAGCAGAGGGGAAAAAGAGCTAGCCATCCCTATTCCCCCTGGCAGCTCCCTCCATCTCTCCTGATACCTTCTTTACACCAGACAGTTCACCTTCTTAGTGAAATTACTTTTCATTTCTTCCTGTTCATAGGACAAAAGGGAGAGGTATCCTGAGTCTTAAGAAATATTCCCATGCTCTTTGCATCCTGAAAAACCAGCCACTCTCACGCCTCTTTTCTCTGGGCAAAATATCACATGGATTTCTAAAGCCTAGGAGGAGATAGATGGCAGAGACGAGTAGCTTCCTCAAAAAAAGATTTTTGATTGGTCTTTATAAAGCACTGGAACTTGAATCTATCATGAGATTTGATTCTTAGCATAGCAGAAGTCACAACTGAAATTTTGCAAGGTATAAAGCAACAGTAAACATTAGAACACAGGCCTTTTCCTGAACATTGGAGAAAGACTCTAACCTCCTTTACCTGGTTTGTAGTTTGATAGAGGGTTGAGAGGAAGACAAATTAATCTCCCATTTCTCTTCCACAGAAGTAATTTTCCCATTGCTTTCTTCTCAACACAGAATTGCCCTCTTCCTTATTTTTAAAAGCTAAGCTAAATGTAGTGGACACACACACACAGACACACACACACACACACACACACACACACACACACAGACAGACACATTATATATACACAAAAATATACACATGTACACATGCATATACAAATATGCACATTCACACACATGTATACACATCCAAGCATACACACATACATATGTATATAAACATGTCCTCACATACATAACTATGTAAAGCACACATATTTTTCAGGTAACAGCAGTTGATGGGGCTTAGATTTGTACTTGGTAGCACAGTCTATCTATCCTAGCCACAGAAGGAAGGTCACCTTTGTGTAGGCTCAGACTGAGACCAATAAAGTAACATACAAGTTACTTTACATACGAATCCAAATGCCCTGTGCAGTCGCAGGCAGTGAAACATCAGTATAGTAATGACTCACATCTAGAAGTGAAGTACATCTAAATAAGACATCTGTGACTGCCAAAGGGTTTTTAATCCCTTGACTGTCAAGACAAAAAAGGCTCTAGTTCATGCAAATAGTTATCAAGAAGTTAATATAGTAGGTAATGTCTTCCTATGAGCTATCAAGTCATCATATACACCTTCCTATTAGATTATTGATGTCTGTGCTGTGTTTTACCTGTGTCTTATTCCTCTTGACCTTGCAACATAATTTAACTTAGTGGGCTACTTGCCTTCAAGGGTATTATAATCTCTTGGTTTGTCTCATTCTGTCTTGCATTATTCTTCTTCCCTGTGTTATCAGTAAACCGAAAACATTACAGACCCTGTGTGATCAGTATTTAGACCTGTAAGGTGACTCGTTGATGAGTTCCAGGAGCTGAGTTCACAGGGATATTCCCATAGAATAGTTGATACATATGTCCTGAAGCTGTGTAGTCCCCAGGGTGATTGTAGACTGGGTGGTGCCAATCTGTAAGCACCAATCTATGATGACACAAGGACGAACAAGACCATTTAAGAACATTTGGAACAGGGATCTTGGGTCAGATATAGACAGTTGGGGCACTGCTGAATTGTGCTGAGTCACTTGTTTTAGAAGCTGGGTACCAGGCATGCACAAGACACTGCTGCAATGGGTGGTTGTAGTAATTACTTTTCTATTGCTATAATAAAATACAACTAAGGGAATTTACAGGAGGAAAGGTTTATTATGGCTTAAAATTACAGAGCCATAAGAGTCCATCACATTGTGAAAAAATAGCAGGCTGAAGGGCACAATGAGCTGTGCTACCAGAAGAATTGGCATAGAACTGGTGGGGTGAAGCATGTTCAAACCCAAGGAATCTCAAAATGTGAGATTTAAAATCTCATCCTGAGGCCAGCAGGAGTGGAACTTGCTCACTCTCTGGTTCTGTGCCTCCCTCAAAATAGTGCAATCCCAAACTAAGTGGTCACAAATAGTCATTCATGTAGTTCAGTACCTGCAACAACCCCCAATGCTAATGACGCATCTTAGAACCTTCGCTTTCAGCCAGTGATCTTTTTCTTTCCTCCCTGGGATATTCCCACATTCTTCCCCAAAACTATATAACCCTTGGTTCATTCCAAATAAAATGTATGTGTCCAAACTCACCCTGAATAAAGAAATACACATAATCTTTGATCATTTCAGAGAGTTGCTTCACTAAAGATCATTGGAGAATCCCTTTGCATAAAGGAGCCATAACACTAAGATCCTTGGAGAAGGGCTTCTGTCTCCCCACGAGTCCAATACTTACTCCCAACCACACCAGGATCATGCTCATTCAGATTATGATTCATCCTTCCATCCTAGTTTGCAGCAGCATCTGGACAGCCTGAGAGGGAAAAAGAGGAGGATGCAGAACCACAACATTCATCCTGACCTCCTTTTTACCCCTACTGACCTGGCATGTAGCATTGTCTGACAATCTGAATGGAAGAGGGAGACTTCAGGCCCCACCTGTTCTGGACTTCACCCAGCCTTCCACAAGCAGATGTACCAGAGGCACCTGGACAGCTGAAAAGATGTAGAACCTGGGACCACATCAGACACAGCAGAGGGCATGGTGACTGGGGCAGCAAACTGACTCACATCTTGAGCCTCAATCAAGAAGCAGAGAGAATACACTGGAAATGGCTTGAGTCTTTAAATTCTTAAAGCTCAACACCAGTGACACATTTTGTTCAGCAAATTCATACCTCCTAAATGCCCCAAACAGCACCACCAGTTGGCCACAAAGTGTTACAAAACATAAGTCTATGGGTGACATTTTTATTCAAACCGTTGTAGTGTCAACATAAGTACTTTAATGCCACAGAAATCCCAGAGTCAGGCTCACTAATACATGAACAACTGAGTTTTTTTTAATTTGTACATTTTTTATTGGATATATTATTTACATTTCAGATGTGATCCCCTTGCTCCATTTCCTTTTCTGGACAGTGATTTGTCTGTAGATGGCAAGAGGCAATTCTTGCCTAGTGGCTGTCTCACCACAACTTAAGTAACTCCAAAGATGCTCAATTTCTTCTTAGAATCCAAGACAGGAAGCTGTCAGGAGCAGACATCTCTCTAATCAAAATAAACATTAATACAAAAATGTTTGTAACGTCAATTCTGTGGACTTCTGATGTTTTGAAAACCAACTATCCATGTAAGGCAATCTGGACTGTTGTCTGTTGACTCCTCTCAGCTATTTCTAAATGAAATATAGAAAACACCCTAACAATAAACTCAGAGCCCTGCATTTGCTATAGGCCCTTAACTCACAGGCTACCCATCTCAAATCAGTTAGAAAAGTTAAAGAAGGACTGGATCTAAGCCTTGTATTCCTAAATGTGTTGTATAGGCACAATGCCAATGACAGTAACAAATATTCATCTTACTTTTATATCAATAAGAAGCTCGCACCGATGAAAACCTTAAATTTGAAATCAAAGTGAATTTTGTGCTATTTAAGAAAATATAACTTCATCTTAATAGCAATTATACTTATTTCTACCAATAGGTTATGGCTATGCAATAAATCCTAGCTAATCCTCCCTGTTCCTACAAAACCACAACTTTTCCCTAGAAAGACAGCCTAATATTAACCACCTCAGTTCCCAAGCCCATGGAATAGGGACACTGACTCTTCATTAACTTCTTCAAGCTGATTAAGGGCATTGAGATATTAGAAGAGGGGTGGGGGGAAGAGTAAATTGATAAGCCTCTGATGTGTCTACACTGCATCCAGCTGAAATAGCAGGACATCAGAGGTTCAAGCAGGTCTGCTCACTTTGCTTGATTTGTAGATACACCAAGGCTGTGTATTCTGCAATATACAATTCTCAAAACAAATTTTAGTATCAAGAGACTTTTTGTTTGAATTCTGGAATGTAGTCTTCTAGCAGCCTGCCTCTGTCATGTCTAGTCCATATAATTCTGGGAGTTTCTATGAGGGTGTGCTCCCACCATCCTCCCATTTCTGCCTCCCTGCTCTCTAATTCCCCAAAACTAGGGAATCCAACTTTCAGACACCAAGGCCATCCACTCCACTGATGCCTAACCCCTTACCCCATTCCCCCTCCTCCAATTACTATGAGAGTGTGCTCCCACCATCCTCCCATTCCTGCCTTCCTGCTCTCAATATTCCCCAACACTAGGGAATCCAAACTTTCAGGCACCAAGGCCCTCCACTTCCACTGATGCCTGACAAGACCACCCTCAACTACCTATACAGGTGAAGAAATGAGTCCCTCCCTTTATGTTCTCTGGCTGGAGATTTTAGAATGGCTACTCCAACTTGTTTCTTAGGACCATTTGATTGAAAAATTGTTTTCCGGCCTTTTACTCTAAAATAAAGTCTGTCTTTGTCACTGAGGTGGGTTTCCTGTATGCAGCAAAATGCTGGGTCCTGTTTACGTATCCAGTCCTTTAACCTATGTCTTTTAATTGGGGAATTGAGTCCATTGATGTTAAGAGATGTTAAAGAACAGTGATTGTTGCTTTCTGTTATTTTTGTTATTAGAAGTAGAGTTATCTTTGTGTGGTTATCTTCTTTTTGATTTGTTGGAAGAGAATTACTTTCTTCCTCTTTTTAGGGTATAATTTCCCTCCTTGTGTTGGAGCTTTCCTGCTATTATCCTTTGTAATGTTGAGTTTGTGGAAAGATATTGTGTAAATTTGGTTTTGTCATGGAATATCTTGGTTTCTCCATCTATAGTAATTGAGAGTTTTCCTGGGTATAGTAGCCTGGGCCGGCATTTGTGATCTCTTAGGGTCTGTATGAAATCTGTCCAGCATCTTCTAGCTTTTATAGTATCTGGTGAGAAGTCTGGTGTAATTCTGATAAGTCTGCCTTTATATGTTACTTGGCCTTTTTCCCTTACTGCATTTATATTTTTTCTTTGTTTTGCATACTTGGTGTTTTGATTATTACGTGATTGGAGGTATTTCTTTTCTGGTCTAGTCTATTTGGCATTCTATAGGCCTCTTGTATTTTTATGGGCATCTCATTCTTTAGATTAGGAAAGTTTTCTATAATTTTGTTGAAGATATTTATTGGCCCTTTAAGTTGGGAATCTTCACTCTCATCTATACCTATTATCCTTAGGTTTGGTCTTCTCATTGTGTCCTGGATTTCTTGGATGTTTTGTGTTAAGAACTTTTTGCATTTTACATTTTCTTTGACAGTTGTGTCAATATTTTCTATGGTATCTTCTGCACCTGAGATTCTCTCTTCTATCTCTTGTATTCTGTTGGTGATACTTGTATCTATGACTCCTGATCTTTTTCCTAGGTTTTCTATCTCCCTTTGTGATTTCTTTATTGTTTCTACTTGCATTTTTATGTCCTGGATTGTTTTGTTCAATTCCTTTACCTGTTTCATTGTGTTCTCTTGTAATTCTTTAAGAGATTTTTGTGTTTCCTCTTTAAGGGCTGCTACCTGTTTACCTGTGTTCTTCTCAAATTCTTTGAGAGTGTTATTTATATCCTTCTTAAAGTTCTCTATCATCATCATTAGGAGTGATTTTAAATCTGAATCTTGCTTTCCTAGTGATATGGGGAATTTAGGACTTTCTTGTGTGGGAGAACTAGGTTCTAATGATGCCAAGTACCCTGGGCTGCTGATGCTTACTTTTTTTGTGCTTGCCTTTCGCCATCTGGATCTCCTTAGTGCTACCTGCCCTGTCTCTGACTGGAGCTTGTCTTTTCTATTATTTTGGATGTATCAGAACTGTGTGGGGTGGGTGTTGCTACTGAGGTTAGAGCTGGGGCCCAAGATCTGCTTAGTTCTCAGGCCCAGACTGGAAGGAACCAAAGCTCCAGGCCAGGAGTGACTTCCTGGGTCCTAGTGGGTCCCAGCTACTCCCTGTTTGGGGCCAGTGTTACTTTCTCCTTACCTAAAATACTGCCCAGGTTAGAGCTCCTGCAAGGCCCAGTTTCTCTGAGATCTGTGAGATTGGGGGCAGAGCTGCAGCCTGGGATCTGCTCAATGCTAGGGCCCAGATGGGAAAGAACCAATGCCAACAACTGAGTTTTGATTAAGGCCTAACACGATCTAGTAGAAAATAAATTTCTCTCTTGGGTTCCACTTCTACAAGTCAGATCTATAAAAGAATAAATAGACAAATTTTGATTCACTGAAACTAAAACATCTGTTCTTAAGAGAAAATTAATTTTAAGAGGAAAAATATATAACTTACAGACTGAGGACAATGCACATGCAAAGCATATATTGAATTTGAACAGTCAGTTTACTAAGATGAAATAAGAAGAATGAAAAATTAGCATGTGAAATACATTTAACATCATTAGTTACTGGAGGAATATAGTTTAAATAATAATATTCCCTATGGTCTTAATAGAAGAGGTGAAAATGTAGAAGCTCTGAAATGTGCTCACGAGGGTATGTAGCCACATTGCTACAGGGAATACGAAATGGTAGGAGTCCTGTTGGTAGTGACAGCCATTTCATTTCAAAGTTGCACATGTAGCATAGAATCCATCACTCTTCTTTCCCTAATTTGCCAAAAGGAAAAGTCAACATATGCCCAGAGAAGGCCTCATACACATATGTTTGTAGGGGCTTTCTTGGGAGAAGTCAAACCACAAAAAGAAATAACCATTTACCAAAGTGTGTAAGAACAATGTACTGTACCCATACAGTGTGGCATTCTTCTACAATGTAAGTGAGTGAACTAGTGATAAATGTAATGTGACTATCATAATGAGTAATGACATGATTTTGCTAAGTATAAGAGGTCAGACAAAAATAATGAATTTTATTATAGGATGCTCTATAAAATACAAACTAATCTATACTGGTGAACACAGACTGATCTGACTTGGGAATAGGAGATGGGAAGACCAGCAAACCAGAAATATGAACAAGCATTTGGAAATGATAGCTACATTCATTGCTTTTTTAGTGGCAAGGGTTTCATTTATGTGAAAATTTATTCTATTGAACACTTTACATATATACATTTTTAGCATTAATTATTCTTTAATGAAAGCAAAAATAGGAGATAAACAGAGCTCAAGTCCTCATCAAAAATGCAGGAGGAGCTCAGTATAATCAGTGGCTTTTAGCAGTTCCCTTATTTGAAGTTATGTTTGATATGGTGGAAGTCTGATGTAACCAAAATATTGAGTCAGCCTCTGGGCTTGTTCTCCAGGCAGATTAACATGCATTTGGGTGACGAGCTAGCTTTATGCTTGCTTCATTTAAATTCTGTGCTGCAGAGGTGAAGTCATCTGTATGCAGTCCATGCTCACCATGAGGAAACGCAGACTGTGTAAGTCTAAGAGTACTCTGAGTGAGCATTCTGCTTGTGCTATAAGATGCCCTTCAGCATGACCATGGCTAGCCCACAAATAAAATGCCACATTTGCTTGTCTGTTTATGTATAAAATTCATTTCTTTATATCACAATACACCCTCATGTGTTATTGTGTATCCTTTAAAAATCACTTTTAACAGCATGAAGTAATCCATCAGCAAGAAAAATCAAAATTTTCTTATCCCAGGGAAGGAAGAGTCAATATCTAGATATTATGTCAGCTTTTACATGTATGATTTTATTTAGCCTTGAAAATAAACTACAGCAGTTTAGAATGCTATATCTCTTCCAATAAAACTCTTAAGGATCTCTTAAAATTAGGGAAGGTATGTTTATGTCGTGTTTGTGTGTGCGTGTGCGTGTGTGTGTGTGTGTGTGTGTGTGCATACATGCATGCATGTTGTATTAGTCACTATTTTCCCAAGAACCACAACAATTAGGTTCTCACACTATAAATAGAAATATCTACCTGCTTATTATCTGTTTATCTAATTCGAACTATCATCTATTGATCTAAGGGATTTATTATAAAGACTTGGTTCAAGCAAGTATAAAAGCTGAGATGTCAGATGGCATAACTTGAATCAGAGCCTGAAAAAAGACAGAAAGGTGCTCCATAGTTCAAGTCCTAGTCCAAGAACAGAACTGTCCTTTGACTAAAACAGTGCAGATAAAAACAAATTCGCTCTTCAAGCTTTTGCCATGTAGGCCTTCCACTGATTACAGGACACTCCAGGCATGTGGAAGCCAGTTTACTTTAATCAGTCTCCCTATTCACATAACAATTGCATTTAGAAACACACTCAGAAAAATTCCCAGAGAAATTTGGGGCCAAGTGTCTGCATTCAAGTAGCCCATCTGAGTTGACCCAGAATGTTAATGATCACAATATAATCAAGTGTATTTTTCCAATTTTTACACATATGCAAAGATGGGGGAAACATAAGTGGTAATGGTAAGAGTGTTTTATTATAATGGATTTTATCTGAACTGCTTCCCTCATGCTCATGTGTTTGAACACTAGCTCTCCAGCTGGTGTAGCTGTTTTTAGAGGTGGTGGATTTTTTAAGAGGTAGGGCTTAGCTGGAGGAACAGGAATATTGAGGAGGAGAGAGTGTTAATGTTTACAGTCCAAAGTACTTTTAGTGTGAGTTCTGTTTCCTGATCCGCTAAGGTCAGCACCACATACATAAGCAAGCAGAAGCCACATGCAATGCCTGACCTTCTATGATGGACCACGTTTCTCCAAAAGGAGAACTATAGCAAATCGTTCTTCCCTTGCATTGCTTTTCACCAGGCTCGTGGTTACAGAGGTTTTGACAAAAGCAACAAGTACAAGTGCTGTACTGAACTCATGCTATCTGGCTTTGAGCTTTCAGCTTTGCACCATTTCAGTTCATTAAACTTCATTGTTTAGTGTTTGCTAAGAATAGTGAATAACGTATGGCCACATATATTCAAGTACCATTCATACTTAGACTATAGAGGTCTTGGATTATAAAGTATGTGGCCAGACTAATGCCTTCAAAATCTAGCCTCATTGAAGCTGTATATTCTAGAACAAGATGCCTCCTTCTTTGAATTTCAGATCCTTTATTTGTAAGACTAAGGACCACATCACAGTGTTGCTATGAAAATTAAGTAAAGTGGTTTATGATAGTATGCAGAGTTACTCAATAAAAGTTGGCAGTTATTATTATAACACTGGATCATTTGAGTAAAATTCCAAGAAATATTTCTCAAGTTTTATGATCAGAAAAAATGTGTATTGTAAAAATGTAATTATTACATTCCAGATAGGCATAAACATTTCAACAAGGACTGCCAAATCTTTGAATATTCAAATGTATATTTTGAAGTTTAAATGCACATCCTTTAAATGACAGCTTCCACCCACTGTATAATAAGGACTTCTATTTCAGAGAAAAGATTAATATGTCATACAAGCATTTAAATGAATAATGGTAAGAATAATCTAGGCAGTCTACACTTCATTTAAATGACTATTAATCTATCACTTCAGAGTAAACATCTGAAAATTGCATCAGTGGCTTTATTGATGCCATGAAAACTAGAGACATGATGACTAATAAAATCTTTAGGTCATTATAATATATGAGATATGGAAGGTTTTCTCCAGTAGCAGATTATTGCTTTAGATAGAAAGCAGAGCTGGGTATGTTGCTTAGTGATGGAGTAGATACACACACACACACACACACACACACACACACACACACAAAGAGAGAGGGAGGAGGCAGAGGCAGAGACAGAGAAAGGAAAACAGGAAGGAAGGAAGGAAGGAAGGAAGGAAGGAAGGTAGGAAGGAAGGAAGGAAGGAAAAGAGTTCCAGTATTAGAAGACTGACTTTTATTACAGAACTGTTTAGAGAAGTAAAGGAGGCAGTGTTGCTCACTAAAGAATTAAGTAACTGTGAGAAAGAAGCATATGAAAGTAAGAAGCTACACAGCCTGAAGATGAGAAAGAGTCCCACGAAATTTTATCCTCTAGATATGACATGGCCATTTAACTCACAAACTCAGTGTTGCTATGGTTACCTCACAAAATCTGAACAAGATGGGCCCTATCAACACTCCATCATTGATGAGGAAGAGCTTATGAAGCCCTACTCTTCCCAAAGAGCTATTCACCGCTCATGGATACTGAAGGAGGTAGAGGAGCCACTGGTAAGCTACCTGAACCCCATTAAATAACTCACTGTCATGCTTATGAAAGCAACTATAGTCAGGCTAATTGGATCACACACACACACAAAAGACATACACATAGGAACAAGACTACTTGGCTTTTAAGATAGAAGGTGGTGGAGAACACCCTTAACCCCAGAACTTGGGAGGAAGAAACAGGTGGATCTCTTGAGTTCAAGGCCAGCCTAGTCTACATAGTGAGTTCCAGAATAGCCAGGGATACACAGAGAAAGTCTGCCTCTAAAAAAATCAAAAAAGAAAGAAACAAAAAAATACAAAAACAAAGAAAGAAAATGAAAATAAACAAAAGAAAAAAATGACTTTTTTTTTATAAGATGGTAAGGAGAAAAACTGTCACATGACTGATCAGACAGAAAGGTGTGTCAAGACTTTGCATGGATTGCTATAAGTAAGGAACACTCTCCAGGAGGCTCAACCATCAGAAATGTATTTTCTTACAGGTCTGAATCTTACAATCCTGAGATTAATGTGTCAGTAGTGTGAGTTCCTAAAACTGTATGAAGAGTATCAGCTGTAGACCTCTGTCCTAGGTGCTGAAAGTTTCCAGCACTCTTGGACACCAGGAACATGAACAGTGCCCTGCTTTCTCCATCACTCTCTCATGCCATTTTTCGTGTGTGTGTGTGTGTGTGTGTGTGTGTGTGTGTGTGTTTGGATTCAAAGTTAAACATATTATAAAGACATAACTATGTTGTATTAATTCCAGCCTAATGACATCTCTGATTAATTCTGCAAGAACTTTGTTTCTACTTACTTCAGTACTAACTTATTTCCCAACAAAGTCAAATGCTATGGTGATAGTGTTAGGAATCCAAAACTTGCCTATCCTTTGCTTTGCAATTCAAAACTCTCTGAGAGTCCATCTCACTTGCCTTTTATTTTTAGAAATCTGTATAGTGGCATAACTCTTCCAAGGAGCCGAGAGTCTCACAAATTAAAAGGCTTGGGACAAATAAACATCAGAGATATTTTTATGGAAATTTAGCATAAAATGAATTGTTAAATGCTTTGAATTTTGAATGTGTTGTAAGTGCTCTTTAAAATTCCCAAGATGTTAATATACATCATAGAAAAAGAAAAGATATAGCAACTGACTTATTTATAAGTCCTAGCAAGAATTCGTGTATTTTTCTGGCTGGATTTAGATTTTATATAGTTTTGCACTCTGAATTTTGCCCTTTTCCTCCTATTTTATTTTGCCTTATTGTACTCTATTTCATGTCTATCTACTGGCAGAGTGGTAGTCAATGGAGTGAAAATCTTTTTTTTTTTTTTAAATAAAAACCTATGATGGTTGGAGTCCTGGAGAATGGGAAGGAAAACACTATTAAACTATGTAAGGAAACACAAAATACCTCTGGAAATAATGTATCTAATCACTTCCAGATCTTATGGAATCTTTGAGGAGACAGAATGTTTTAAAATTCATTATTCTTTTGTTATGTCTGTGAGAATCTGATTCTGAGGATTTATTTTGTTTAATGTCCTTCTTCGGGTCATGTTTCTTTTTCCTAGTTTCTCTGCAGCTCCCAGTTGTCCCCAGAACAAGGTCTGGGTTTTCAATGTGCTTGTACTTGCCAAACACATTGCAGATTCTAAACTCATATTTGTGTTTAATTCATAATTTCATAGATTTTATTTATAAATTTCTAGATTAAGAAAAGTTGTAATTAGTATAAATGATGATTAATCAGCACAAGGCTCACACTTATCAACAAACTCTGTCAGGTTTTCCACTGTTACTATAGTCTAAAGACCATTTCTATGTCAGTTTTGGACTAGCTGTTCTCAGAAGAAAGTGGGTGATGTAGAAAGATAGGGACCTTGGATATATTTCATTGCCTTTGCCCTCTTGAACAGATACATATTTAGGAAAAGAGAAAAAGATAAAGCAGAAAGAAGATAGAAAAGTAAGTTAGCCATCACATTCCCAAATTTGCATTTTGCTTCAATAAGAATTGCAAAAATCACATCTGAGAGCCAAACTGCTCCAGTCCTCAGCTTGTTTGTTCATTTGAGCTTGATTATTCTGGCTTCTTGTGGTTGTCTATAGTTGATGGCTGAAGAGATTAGGTAAAGGCAAATGTATCTAGAGACATCTGTTACTGCTGTCCAAAACAAAAGAATATGAATCTATGAGAAAGTCATGAAGTTAGTTTAAAATTACACACATTTTATATTGGAGATGTACATGAGATTCAGACACACACTTGGTTTAGTTTTCTTTCCTTCTAATCTACTCACTCACTGAACTTTACTTTTGTTCACTAGGCATAAAGTTACCAAATGCATTTGTATGAAAACATAAAAGACAGCAGTTCCACTGTCAAATAATTTTCAGTGCACCAAAGGAAATTGAAAGTAAGCTTGGATTTACAGTGCACTGAACTAAATTCATATAGATTTTAAGGGTTGCAATGAGCTCAGTCTATTTATAAGCCTAACAGAGATAGTGCTTAAGCTGAGAATGAAAGTCAAGTTAGATGCATAGGCCTGGAGAAGGCATCCTTACCGGTTTAAATTGCTAAGTTCACCTGAAGTGTGAACTGAAAGAATTTTAAAGAACAGGTTACATTGTTTACATTACATCCTCAGTCTGTAGAAAGAGTGAAAGCAAAGAAAATCTTTGTTAGGAAAATAGCTCTAGTTTTTATGAAATAGGAGATGAATTATTGTTATTGATATGTATAGAGGTATCATGGCCATGTCAGCATATTCAAATTATTAACTTAATTATGATATACTGAATAACTTGTAATTAATCATTTCATTAATGACTGGGATATCCTGTGGCTAGTCAAGAAAACTGGTTATCTATTACTGCTTAGATTTGTTATATAAGGGAGAAAAAGAAGCATACTTGAGAATCATGTTCATAGCTACATAACTTTGCCTTGAGCATCATAGTAGCTCCCTGTTGTCAAGCCTCCTGGAAGTTACTTAATTAGTTCCTTCACTTCTTTCTTTTTCAAGTTCTCTGTGTGAAAGTATCAGATATGTAGCTCTCTGCCCATCACACCTATCTCATAAAAAAAATCTTTTCTGTGGGAAACCAATTTTGGCATCAGCTTCATATGTCTCATGCTTTTCTCACATTTTAGCCCTATAATCACAATCTGTTTTCCAACTAATTTGTATTGAGATAACTCAGCCCTGGACCTCAACTTGAAGCCATTGATATCCTGGGGAATAGAGCACTTACTCAAATGACTAGTATCTATTCAATAGGGATTTGTTCTCTGATTAAAACTGCATGCTTTCCAAGGCCCTTGGTCTCCCAACAACCATCTATTTGGACCAGGCTTTGCTGTGGCAAAGTCAGCATAGGCAGCATAGGCATAAATGCCCAAATGATGACAAACTGTTTTTCTTGCAAGTTTCGGTACTTTTAAATAGCTCCCAATTGGTCATCAATCTCTATCAGGAGATTGGCTACAGCTTAGCTTAAAGGGAGAGATTGCCTTACCTATCACATTCTTCAGCCTGTAAACAGTATATCAGGGCTCATTATGTTTAAATGTTTCCTTTTATATTTCCTTGATTTTGAACATCTTCTATCAGAAGAGACATATCTTCTCATGTTCCTAACAGTGACAAAGCTTCCACCTTGGTCTCTTCTAGATAAGGGAATGTTGTACAGCAATTTCTTCTTAATGGAATCACTCTATCCTCAAGATGCACTCCTTAGAACTCAGGAAGAAAAAAAAACAACCACTCAGAATTCTCAAGATGTTCTTTAAAATTGCAACAACATAAGGTCCTCCTGAAAGGTTATATTCATATTAAGGACTTGGTGAGAAGAAAATGTCTAACTTACAAGTCATGCAAGCAGCTAGAAGACTGTAACTGTTGTGAGTCATTCCCCAGGCTAGGGAATACTTTCACTAATGTGACTGCCTTACAGTCACCATGCTCCTGTGAGTAACTCTTCAGCTGGACTTCATTAACAACCCAATTGGTTTGACTTCAGAGGATCATTACCCTGGTCTTATCTGTTGTCAGTTCCCAATTTGTCCAAGTCTCCCTAGAAAAACATCACATGACAGAGAAGCATCTTGGAAGCAATGAACCAGGTCTGGAATCCTTGAAGGAGATTTAATTTGGTTAAATTCTACAAGCACTGTGTGATTTTTCAAGTCAGGTCCTAAACCTATTCCTTGATAAACACACTAATCTATGTTCCATAATAATTTTGATGATCAAAATGAAACACATATCTAAATTAATCTCCAAACATCTATCAACAGAGGAAGCAGTTATTCAGTAAGAGCTAAATGGCATTTGTTCAAGAGAAACTTTTGGATTCCTATAACCTCCCCTAAATATTCACTTTATTCCATACTTGATGACTATTTCTTAGGATCTTCCAGCTACCAGAAGACAAACAAAACCAAACACCCCAAGAAATTCACCATAATACAGTGGCTCTCAACCTTCCTAATGCTGCAATAATTTAGTACAATTCCTCATGTTATAAAGACTCTCAACCATAAAATTGTTTTTGTTGCTACGTTATAACTGTAAATTTGCTATTATAATGAATCATAATATAATTTTTCCATAGACAAAGGTTTATTAAAGGAGTCATGACACACCAGCTGAGAACCAC
>JANHMN010000010.1:46263930-46277183 GCA_030674055.1 Rhabdomys pumilio | reverse complement strand
GAGATGAGATGAGATGAGATGAGATGAGATGAGATGAGATGAGATGAGATGAGATGAGATGAGATGAGATGAGAGATGAGAGATGAGAGATGAGATGATGAGATGAGACATAGCCAGGTGATAGTGGGATTTAAATTCACCTTAGAGGATTGGACTCTAGACAGGAATCACAAACAACTTTGTGCTTGGGAGCAAGTCCTACCATCAGCATGAAAGTTACCCAGTAGTATCTATGGCAATTTTATGACCTATTACAGTAGAGGCTCAATATGTAACTGAGGTGCTGGTGGAATGGTTCAGCCAGCAATGTGACTTATCTGTAAGCATTTAGACATGAATTCTATGAAAAGTTGGGCATGCTGATGCCTACTTGTTTTCTTGTGCCTAGGAGGCAGAAAAGAAATATCTCTGGAACTCATTGATCAGCCCCTCAACTTCAATTAGTGAACTTCAGGTTCTAGTAAGAGAATATGTCTTAAAAAATAAATTAGAGGGGCCAGAGAGGAAAGAGCTTAGCAGTTATCAACTCTGACTGTCCTTTCAGCAATTTTTAATACCCATGTTGGGTGACTCACATGGTGATTCCAGCTCCAAGGAATCTGGTGGCCTTGTCTAGCTTTTGCAGGCACATAGATGTGCACAGATGGGAGACACACACAGGGACACACACAAGATACATAAAAGTATGAATAATTCTTTTAAAAACAAAGTGTCACCAAGTGGTGGTGGTATATGAAATTAATCTCAACATTTAGGAGGTAGAGAGGTAGGTGAACCTCTGAGTTCAAGACCAACTTGATCTACAGAGTGAGTTCCAAGATGGCCAGGGCTACATAAAGAAACCCTTTCTTTAAAAACCAACAAAAACAAAACAATGTAAAGCAAATCAAGTGTCCTTAATATATAGCTATTGACAGTTTCAGTATTTTCCTCGTTAAGGGCATATAGCAGTGACTTACACAGCAGACATTATGTAACTACAGCAAAATTTTTCTTTGCAAATATTATCACACAATAATAAAGGATAATTCGATGACTCTTTATGCCCATGTAGCTCAGAGCTGTGATATGACTGATAAGGTTTTTACACCCCAGACAAACCTGTCAGTCACATACCTCCTTGAATGTCAGTGTGATTATCCCATGGCTGAGTATTTCAGAGCCCTTTGTATATTTCCTCTCTGTTCATAACCTTTGACCATATAATACTATGCTGTCAGTATTTTTATTGATTTTTAAGAATTCTCTGAATATCATAGAGCACCTTTGATTTGTAAGTTTGCTCTCAGACTTCCCTTAAAGAATGATAAAGCCAAGAAGAAAAGATGGTCCCCTTTGATAGCTCCTGCTGAGCCTTCTCACAGAGAATGCCTTTGTAGCTAACTCAAGCATACATCCTTCTAATTGTCAAAAGAAAAGGACTTAGTCAATTTGGTGACGCATGGGGATATCAGCAGATGAATTTTGGGCTTGTTTGAGCCTTTTGCATGATTCCTTAGTTATCTAACTGCATTTGTTGTTGTTGTTGTTGTTGTTGTTGTTCCTTGTTTGTCTTTTGATTTTCTCTTCAGCTTGGAGAGATGTTCTGAATTTTTATAGCTCCTCTGAAAAAATATTAGAATATATGATATCTGAAGGGAGGAAGGGAAGACGGTATTCTAATATATGTAAGGGCAGATGGCTACATTATCTGAGGAAAAGAGGGGAACCTACCAGAGGGGAAAGGGAGGAGGTTGGCAGAAGGGAGGAAGTAAATAAAAAAGAAGCATTAATAACACATGTGTGTACAGACCTCATAATGAAAGCCATTACTTTGTATGCTGACTTAGAAAGGTAATAAAAGAATTATAAATAGAAAGAAAATCTGTATGATTATATTGACAATTGAATGTAATAATTTTTCCTGAACTTCTTAAAATAGCTTCCCACATATTGCTATACACAACGCACAATTATTATTTCAAGTTGAGTCCTCCAAATGTATATTTTAATTCCACTGGTTTCCTGTTATACAACTTAGCAACTAAATAATGTTTCATGAAGACATGAAGTTATTTTATTAGCATAGTGTGTGGTTTCAGGAATTCTGGCCTCCTAATGAGGAGAGTCAAGGGCTACATCAATTTGATAAAGTATATGCAGAAATTTTTAAAATCCAAGAAAAAGATTACAAACAAAATAGTCTTGTTTTCTTGACTGGTTGTAGAACACTGGATAATGTCTCCTCAAGTATAAATGTTCCACCTCGCCTTCCTAAGTGGATCCTTCTGGAAGCTCACATGTCTATTTCTCTTTGGGCCTTTTGAGCTCATAATTTATATATTATCATCAGAAGGTTTCTAAAAGGACATACCATGACTGTCTGTTTTGTTCCAGTTGTTTCATTGTCTCCATCCATAGTGATGTACTTATCTGCTCCATTGGCATATTCTGTCCCATATGTCTTGTGGTAACTTCTTCACATCTCATTCCTTCTGGTTCTCATATCCCCCTCTCCTCATCTTATAATGCCATAGAATGTGCTGTTTGTAAAAGATTCCTACCGCCTGTCTCAGAGGCTGTTTTCTCAGGATTACACAAAGGGAAGGATATGCAGCTCCAGCAAAACCTGTGTGATGCAAGGGGCTTCTTTTTCTTTTATTCCTAACACACACAAACATGCACACGCACACACACACACACACGCACACACACATACACGCATGCACACACACACAGACTCACTCACTCACGTATGCATGCATGCACATATGCAGGCAGGCAGGCAGGCTCTGGTCTGCTTCTGCCCTCGGAGCATCTAGGAACCATTGAGTATAGCCAGACTATAAGGAATGAAGATCTCAGCCAGCAGTAAATGTGGGGAGAAACAGCCTTCTCCAAGATGGTGTTCAGTGAAACAGTTCTTTTGGTGGGGAGGTGTAGTAAGGTCTATGTAAACCTTGGGGTGTGAGTAGGGGCCTCAGGGTAAGTACACATTATTGGCTGGTGCCAAAGTGCTGGGAATACTTCATTTACATGAAGAAAAATTCCAAGTGCTTGCTAGATATGTCCTTATAGGGAGAGAAAAGGTTAAACCTGCAACTTGGCCATCAGGCTACATGATTACCTCAAGGGTGACAGAGGTGGGCGTCATATAGTCTCCATTCACTGGCACATGCAGGCCCAATGCAAGGAGGGAACAGTGCTACTCCAGTGAGTCTCAGGGTGAGATTTTTGGTGTTTGAGCAAATCTCAACCTCACTCTTTCTCCAGACTGGCTCTTCCAGTTGCCCTGCTTTCCAGACACATGCACGCATGCATGCGCGTGTGCACACACACACACACACACACACACACACACAGAGAGACAGAGACAGAGAGAGAGAGAGAGAGAGAGAGAGAGAGGTTCTGTGAAGCTGATGACAACAGTGTCATTTTTCTCCATCTTTCTCAATGTCAGTTGACACACTGAATATAAATATAGCTTTATACTTACTATCAAGTGAGAAAAATAACTATTATTAAATATATGTGCATATACATTTCTATTTTTTTTAAATGGTTCTCCTTGGAATTCTACTAGAATCAGTTGGTTTTGGACTATGTTTTTGGAAATTATGTTTTCTCCGAGAAGTACACTATATAAAATGTTATTCTGCCCTGTAGAGTCAGTGATGCCTAGAACTCACATTGTTGTGAGTATAAGTAGTCATGAATATGGGAAACAGTCCAATCTGCCCTGTTTTTAATTAATTAAGTTGGTGGTGAGGTTCTGCACTTATCCAGCAAGTACTTTACTATTAAGTTAAGTTGTCAGGCCTCAGTTTGCTTTCTAAAGTAGATGTTAAGAGTTAAAGCAAATACCACTGTTTCCTAAATGGTGCTTTTTACTTCTTATGTGCTTTCAACTCACCAGTCCTCCTGGTCAGGACCCTGACCTCCGCCCTTCTGTGTGTTCCTGGAGAAATGGGAAAAGCAGTTTGAATATGCTCAAAATGTTCAGAAGGAGTCTGTTGATTCTGCCTCCCACCTTCTCAAAGGTCAGACAGAGCTTGCCTCTCAGCATCCCAGTCTTGTCTCATTCTCAGCTCCGTTTTTAGATTACCTTCCATCTTCACAGGCACGCTCTGCCCAACAGGAGACATGAGACATGACATAGTTAAGGTGAGATCTCACAGCTGCTTCTAAAGGCTTTGCTATTCAAGAAAACTCAGTCATTTACTACAAGAAAACGTACTGCTACTCTTAAAATACACTATGTTCTGTTCTTTGGATGACTCAGAAGTTTGATCACAGAACATGGCAAACCAGAAATTTTCTTCTTTAATTTTGTCTTCCATTTTTATTTCTCCTTTCTTCCTTTCTCCTGTCCTTCCATCTTTTTTTCTTTCTTCTTTCCTTTTTTCACTTTTCCCTTCCTCCATCCCTTTCTTCCCCATCCTTCTTACCTCTCTCTTCCTATTGGGAAATAGCCTATAAATAATATATAAGCTGTCACAATTCAAAACCTTTCCAAGCAAGAGTCATCTCTGATTAGAAAGAACATTTAGTTGCTGAAGATGCAGAAACATCTCCAGGCTATGATGCTAACATCTGGTGAGGCTCTCAGCTGTAGCTATGGCTAATGGGATGGAACTCTCTAAGATTTTCTACTCAGACCAGGTGTTTAAATTTGCCTTTCACCTATTAAACTGGGTAAGATAAAAGGACTTCCTGATATGACTTGAATTTAGTTATGAAAGGCTGGAGGATGAAGGGGAATAGAGATTGGGACTTCAATCAGTCATGAGGCAAAGTTAGGAAAAAAGAAATGGTTATACATGGTCTTCAGCATATACTCAAACAGTAACACAAATTATAATACACACCCCAGGTGATACTTCACTCTGCTTGCAGCCCAACGAAGCGATCCAGAGACAATGATGGCTTCTGCTATAGTATGTCTCTTATCCAAAAGCCTCCACATTTTGTGAAATCTTGCTCCTCTCAAATATAGTCAATGCAGGCTTAATCTAAACAACCTACCCCCTCTTTCTACAAATTTTCTTTTTAAAAATATCCTGGCAGTTTAGATTAGGTGGGTATTACCCCAGCTGTTGCCCAGCAGTTATGCTGATGGCTGAAGAATCTTGTGCCAGAACTTGGTCCTTCCCTTATGTCTAACTTCTTTTCTCTCCATCACAGTTTCAGTTAGCTTAAATGTCCAACAAAGGGGAGGGAGAACCTGAAGAGATCATATCCAGAGGTTAGGCAAGGTTGGGGAATGGGGCCACCCACTCATCTCCCGTCTAAAAAAATATATGTGGGTAAGGTATGGATCAGAGACTAAAGGAAAGGCCATACAGAGATTGACCCACCTGGGGATCCATCCCATATATAGACAACAAACCCAGACACTATTGTGAATGCCAAGAAGTGCTTGCTGACAGGAGCCTGTTATAGCTGTCTCCTGAGAGGACAAAATGCCAGAGTCTGACAAATACAGAGGTGGATGCTCACAGCAAACCATTGGACTTAGCACTGGGTCCCCAGTGGAGGATTTAGAGAACGGACTGAAGGAGCTGAAGGAGTTTGCAACTTCATAGGTAGAACAATAATATCAACCAACCAGACACACCACCACTCCCACCCCGCCAGAGTTCCCAGGGACTAAAGCACCAACCAAAGAGTACACATAGAGGGATCCAGGACTTCAGTAGCATATGTAGCAGAGGATGCCATTTCAGGTATCAATAGGAGGAGAAGCCCTTGGTCCTGTGAAGGTTCAATTCCCCAATGTGGGGGAATGCCAGAGTAGTGAAGTGGGAGTGGGTGGGTGAGAGGAGGAGCATCCTCATAGAAGCGGGAGAGAGGGGATGGGAGACAGGCGTGGTTTCAGAGGGAAAAAACTGAAAAGGGGGAAATGTAAATACATAAAATATCTAGTAAAAAATACACACTTCCTGGGTTTCTGCATCAGAGAGCCCAGCTCACCTGATCATAAGAAAGAAAGAAAGAAAAAGAAACTGCAGTAAAAGATTGGGTTGGAGGTCTGCATCAGATCTTAAAATGCAGAAATAACTGACTAAGGTGGGTGGGAAACAAACTTTAATCACCCTCTGCTTCCTTTCCACCCCGTTAGCCCTTTCTTGGGGTCTCCTCAGTTGGGTCTCCTGTAATGGCCCCATCTTTTCTCAGTTCTTTCCCCTTCTTATTCCTTTTCATATTTATCTTTAAAGTGGCTTAGAAAATGCCTTTTGTCACTGCCAGCACTTAATAGGGTCCTGCTGAGCAAGTTAGCTCCCGGAGGCTTGTCAACACTTTCTGTCAGCAGCCAGTTTGCTCACACTTTGGCAGCCAGACACATCCCCTGAAATACAGTGCTTTCTCTGCTCACAGGTATGTGCTCCAGGAGCTGAGCAGGTAGTCTACAGCAGCTGGCAGGAAGTCTTCACCAATGACGTGGGGTTTGATAGCACTGGCTGCCTGCTAGAGCTTGGGCTGGAGAGACAATTGAGGCATAAACAAAAGGGTGGATGAATTACTGATTAAATAATTTTTTTTCTGCTCCAAAGGATGGATTAATTGGCAATGAAATACTCTCTAGGGGGAAAAAAAGTAAAAGCAAAGTTTTCTGGTGCACTGAATTTCTCTTGGTGTCTGAAAATACAGCTGTAATTACACTGAAATAAAATGGGAAATAATTGGGACCAGCGAGATATTCAACCCTGTGAGGGCACCTGCTGCCAAGCCTGATGATCTGAGTTCAATTCCTGGGACCCACATAGTTGAAAGAGAGAACTGACTCTTGCATCTTATCTACAAATTCACCATGGCATGCACACATCCACACAAGCACACAGACACACACACATACACATACACACACACACACACACACACACACACATACACACACACACACACACACACTCGCAAGCAAGTAAATAAATGTATGTTATAAAAATCGAAAGAATTGAAAACAACTTATGTAAAACAAAACAACTGTGCAGCTCCCTAGAAGATGAATATACGAGGGCAAAGGCATAGAAAAGGAACTCCAAGGGCTATACAGTTTGTGACTTTGAAATCTGTTCTGTAAGTACCGAGCGCTAACCGATTGCGCCACTGGAGCGACTTTTAAATCTGGAATGGGATTATCGCCCTCAGAGATGCATGTACTGTTAGTTGTTTTAAGAAGTCTGACCGCAGCTCAGAACAGACCACTCCAGACCACACGGTTCCAAGGGGGAGGAGGTTTATTCAGGAGATAGGGCAAAGGTGGGGAGAAGAAGGAAGGATAAGAGAGAAGAGAAGTAGAGCCAGCCATGACCACGTGGAGAGAGAGGAAGGGTGGAGGGGACAGAGGCAAGAGGGTAAGAGAGAGGGTAGATTAAGAGAGTAAGAGAGTAAGAGTAAGGGAGTAAGGGATTAAGAGAGAGAGGAGGGGGCAAGCAGCCCCTTTTATAGTGGGCCAGGCCTACCTGGCTGTTGCCAGGTAACTGTGGAGGTGGAATTTAGACAGAATACTAACATGTACAACAAGGTGGTTCTTGCTGTGGACGATGCTGACCACAGATGGTAAATCATTTGCTGGCATTTCTGACCTCTACATTTTCAATGCTTGTATTTAGTTTTCCAACATCAAAACCATTGGGACATTCTCCAGATATTGCTAAGGCTGGCCTAGAGACATAATTGGCTATAGTTGAAGACTCAGCTTTGGAGGAGGCATGTCTTAGAGGAAACAGTCCATTCAGGCCCTTTAGAGATGGTGAGGACACAATGACCATCTCAGGCTGGCATTGAGAGATAGGCAGGTGCCAGAGCTCCAAAGTGTGAAAAGCCTGTGGTATCGCTCAAGTTAGAATCCAAGATCTCTCTATGTAGACTAGACTGGCCTCAAACTCAGAGATCCACCTGCCTCTGCCTCCTGAGTGTTGGGTTTAAAGGCCTGAGCCACCACTTCATCACTGTGCTTGAAGACAGGAGCCTAGCATCACTATCTCCTGAGAGGCTTCATCCAGCAGTAAATGCAATCAGATGCAGACTCACAGCCAAACATCAGGTAGAGCTCGGGGAGTCTTGTGGAAGAGTTGAGGATAGAAGTGAGCAAGCCAGAGGGTTTAAGGACACCACAAGAAGACCTACAGAGTCAACTACCCTGGGCCCAGGGGGGCTCACAGAGACTGACCCACCACCTCTATATGCCTCTTACCCAAAACAGTGGTTGCCATACAACAGCTACTCAAAAAATACCTGCCCAGAGAAAATCAGTGGGTCTATGTGCATTTACATATGGAACACCATCTAGACATTTCTTGTGATATTTGTACTGATTATTTAGTTAGATTTCTCTGGCTCAAATACCTAGAGGCATCGAAGCTATGAAGCATATTTGCTGATTCTAGAAATATTGCTATTGTGACAGCAGCAAATTTTCAGGTGGGTTTTGTGTCTTTCCACATACAATACAGGCTTCTAGTCATAGTTCCTGTATGTTTTTGGTAATAATAAAAAAAAAAGACATAGGCATATGTTTCAGAGATTTGTAATAAATATCATTACTCTGCCTGTCATTATTATTATTATTATCATTATCATTATTATTATTATTATAGAGTGCCTTCATTCTTTCACTATTTATTTTAATGTTCCTTGCTAAGGTTTGCAAATTCTTGGCCTTAGAAGCCAACTTACTTAGCATCTTTATGAGAAAATAATGCTAGGTTCTATCAAATGAATTTACATCACCTATTGACTTAATTTTATGTGTATCCTCTCTTTTATAAAAGGTGATGTATTCATAGCTTTTTTTTTTCTGGTGGCAAACGATCACTCTGTTTTATTGACAACTTCCCAGTTGGATATGCTTTGCTTTGAATATGCTAATATATTTAATTTGAAAGTTTCTTGTTTACAGTTATTATACCTTATTAGAAAATTAAACCAAGCCCTACTTCTTGTGTGTACGTGTGCATGATCATTATTAGGTTTTGATAATAAGGTTTTATTATTACCACCAAATAAAGCTAAGGGGATTTCCATTTTTTCTTGTGGTCTAGGATATGATAACATTTAAATTATTTTTTTCTTTAAGCTTATATAGCAGTGGTTATAAAAATGCATGATTTTATGAGATTCTTTGGGCTAATATATATATAAAATTTTCAAATTAAAGGCATCATTGTTTTCAAAATGTCCTACTAAATTATATATTGTTGAACAAGAAAGTTGAAATATCTTAAATTTATCACAAAAATTTTTATGTTATTTATTGTTGAAAATATGACATTTTTTAGACATGCAAAACTAAATTGTATCCTATATAATTCTTGGGTACAGATAAAAGAAACCTCAAGAAACTTGGGATTTCCTTCACATTCAGAGTGGATTTTTCTAATTTTATTTTCTTTCGAATTACCAATAATCATGTTGACTCTATTAGAAAAGTTCCTATGCTTTTACTCACTGCATTTATATTTACTTCCCCACATAATTTAGAGCAGGATAGATGCTATCTCTCTTTTCTCAACTCTACAGTCTAATATCATTTGTTTTATTCTACTACTGTACTTACCCTCCATTCTGATAGTCATCTGGAAAGACCATTTCCATTTCTCACTGCTCTCCTCAGTGTAAAGCTCTTTCTCAGAATTTGTGCTTAACCATAGCTTTTTACTGAAAATTTATCTCCTAATGAAGATGCATCATCAGGCATGTACTTTTCCATCTTAAACAAACTGAACCTTGCATGACTTCCCTTTCACCTATGATGATGGTCAGAATTTTTTTCCTTAATCATGCTGCCAAACTTAGATACTCCATCAAATATATATACATATATATGTACACACACACACACACACACACATACACACATCCACGCACGCATGCGCGCACACACAAGGTAAAGAAGCTGAGGTTGTGGAATTGTGCTAGTAACCCGCCTTTTAAAAAAATGAGGCAGTATACTTTACCAGGAGAGGTTTGATACTTCCAGGAATTACTAAAATTTTAAACTCATCCTAAATCTCCCGTCATCCTTCTAGGAGGAAAGTAAAGACAGTAATTTTCTTATTAAATTTACTTATTTATTTACATCAAATGCTGCACCTTCCTGGTATATATATAATAGACCCTCACGTAGACCCTCCTCTATTCCTCTTCCCCTTATGCTCTGAAAGAGTGCCACTCATGCACACCCATCGCCATATCCTCACACCCTGCCTCATCAAGTCTCTGCCAGGGTAGACAGCCCTCTCTCACTGTGGCCAGACAATGCAGCCCTGTTGGAAAACAGATACTATAGTCAGCCTACAGCTTTAGGGACAGTCTCAGCTCCAGATGTTGGGGTGGCACATGGAGACTGAGCTGCATTTCTACAGTATTTTTAATAGACTTCATTTCTCTAACTGGAAGAAGATGGACTTGTTTGGTCATTTTGTACATTTGAACTATCCAGAATGCAACAAATCCTGTCCCTGATATCTGATGCTAAAAGTAATTTTTTTCTGTTTTATTATTCTCCCTGAACTATGTTGAGAGCTGGAGAGTATATAATTTCAGCAGTGATATGAAATAACTCGGCCATGGTTATCATTAGATCACTGTCTTGGGAAAGGAGCCTCTGGGGTTATTGCCTTTATCACTTCAAGGACGTGCAAGTTCTAGAATCTATGTGTGGAGGTAGCAGGAGTGTGAAGGTTCTCTAGGGTAGTGCCATCCCACCCCAGGGAGATTTCCTTTTTGCCATCCCAGACCTCGAACTGCTATATTCTGTCCAATTACTGTAAGAGGAGGAATAAGAGGATATGATCACCACACACACAAGTTCCTTAGAAAGGAGAAAGACCCAAAGATGGTGTGTGGGGTCTCTACAGTACAATATTGCCTCCAGTTCTTAGGAATGTTTCTATTTTCACAAGGGAACCAGAGTTCTACAAAATCCACAAGAATCCAAAATGCCTTCATCTTTTGAATATATGATGTGTGCTTGGCAAGCAGGTTGCTGTGAGTGCTTATTATTTCCCGTGTCCTACAGAGCCTCAGCTCCCTCCTTAAGGCCAACAAGGCTGACAAAATAACCTACACAAACCCTTAAAAAAAAGAAAACATTAGAACTGTGCTTCTCAACCCTCCGAATATTACAACCCTTTAATATAGTTCCTTGTGTTGTGGTGACTACAACCATGAAATTATTTTGTTACTACTTCATAAGTGTAATTTTGTTGCTGTTATGAACTATAATATAAACATCTGCTGTACAGTATATCTGACATGTGACCTCCCAAAAAGGCTATGATCTACTGCATTAGAGAGACTGATAGGAGCTGATCCCTTAAAGAAAATGACATTCTAAAGCATGGGAACTCTGGGTTCACACTCTCATCTTATCTGCAATATTTACTTGTTCATTTCCAGAGCAAGATGTAGCCTCCCAGAACACGCCCTCTAGTCTCCTACGTCCTTATACGACAAGGCCAAATCTTCAAATCATCCCTAACAATGGCATCTTGTGTGAACCTATTCGGGGAGGCAGGGGGTGGGGGGGAACCACTGGTTATTTCAGAGTCCCCATGTTCTAATCATCTCTGGTTATACCCTCATAGATTAGCTCAGAGGCATATTTTATTGATTTCTTAGGCATTTCTTAATACAGTCAAGTTGACAGTAAAGAATAGCCATCATAATCCTCAGCATCAATTTCAGGGAGACACAAACATTTGACCCATAACACAGACTTTCAGGTTAACAGTTCCATTCTATAACCTCAGATTCTGTACATTGACCACCCATGCCCTGATCAAGCCAGCACATTTCCCTGAGATAACTTACATGAGTGTATACTGACAGCTTTATGATGTTCTGAGGTTGAAAGACATTATTGACATATAGTCAATATAGTGTGACTCTCACAGGGGAATCACAGAGAGCAGTTTGACTCTGTAAGGTTGTGTTTTAACTTCTATCATACCTACCACTCAGGGTAAAATCTCAGATATAGAGAAAGAGATACTGTGACCTAGAGCTGTGACACTTAATGTCCTTTCCACTGATTTCAGAACAAGAGCCTGATCAAACTTACCTGAAGTGGAAGTTTCTGGTAGTGTCATGTGATGCAGACTAATGTGGTGTTTTGCTGAGACAAGACCCATAGGGGAAGACATGTGATATGTGGAGAGAGGATAAATAGGACTCAATGGATGGAGATGGTATGCTTGCATAGCTACCTTTGCAAGGCTTCGGTGGTCTTAAGTATTTGATGATCTTCTGATCTTCATTGAGAAAGGCACTGTAGAGAAGTTCCCCTGGCATCTCTGCTGGTCCTGGTCATTCTCACTGACATGTGACAATTCAGTTGGATAATGGACTGTGGGATTGGGCCAGATGATAGGAAGATAATAAAACTAATTAAGATGTTATAAAGTCAGTAAAAATCTTTTTATTATTTATTGACTACATATTTTGGCTCTCAGTCAGTGCATCTTCTGGCTAGAAGGTAAACTTTAGCCTCCCCCTTTTTAAGAGGAGAACTCTTTAGAGTGTGAGCCAAGTAAATGTCCTCTCCCTCATTTTTTTTAATTTCAAGGTTTAAGGAAAATCTACAAATGGGATCACAGAACAACATTGAGGTTGCTTTGGTTCAGAGACAAATGGACAGTTTTTGAAAGAAATTCAACCAAATATTTATGAACACATTTTATCCTGTTGCTTACTATGTTTGAGGAATTGGTAATAAAAGATATATAAGACTTGGCTGATGTCTGTAGAATCTCACGGTTTGGAGCACCAGAGTGGCAAATTTGAAATTACTATAATGCAGTGTGCAGTATGCGGTGAAGGAGATACATATAAAGTTCAGGGACAGCAGAGGCAAGGAAGTAATCATTGCCTGTGACTGTTGAACTCTTCACAGAAGTCTCCTGTGAGATAAGAGTGGCAGAATGAAGAGGAGTCCATCAGAGGGAGACAGGGCAAAGGTATGAGGGTTTCTTTTATCTGAGAAAATCTAGAGAGTGTGGAGAGCTGAAGGAATTTGAGGAGTTTCATTTGAAAGTCTTGATAACCCAGCCAGCTAATCTAACATGGTTTCTAAGTTCATTAGAAATGTGCTACTCAGAGGAGGCAACTACCAAATTGTGTGCAGATACTTAATGCACGGTACACTCATAGACTTTAGACTGGGGATGCATAAGAATGCAGAACGTGCCACCTCATAGACTGTTTAGAAATTACTTTGAAAGAGTAGTGTGTGTGTGTGTGTGTGTGTGTGTGTGTGTGTGTGTGTGTGT
>JANHMN010000010.1:46229753-46258685 GCA_030674055.1 Rhabdomys pumilio | reverse complement strand
TAACCCTAACCCTAACCCTAACCCTAACCCTAACCCTAACCCTAACCATTTTCACACCATTTAGTCCTGCTTCCAATTTTACACCATCAGTGTGGGCAAACTCCTTTTTTCCAGGATTAATATGTGCTTTCTGTTTGCCACATATATTTCTCCTTGGGTTTTAGATTGTAGTCTCCATGATATGAGTCTCTGGTATATATTTCTCCTTGAGTCTCCTTAGACTTTAGTCTTTATTACATGGGTCTCTGGCACTCCGCTGTGACATTTCTCTCGGGAAGGAAGCTCTGTATTGCATCTGGAGATAGCTCAGTGATTTTTAAATTTTATTTTGTATGTGTATGGGGATTTTGCCTACAGTTATGTCATGCACCACATGTATACCTACGGAGGCCAAAAGAGGATGTCAAATCCCCTAGATCTGGAGTCACAAAGAATTGTGAGCTGGCATGTGGGTGCTGTGACTCAAACCCGGTCCTTAGGAAGTACGGCACATGATCTTAAACCAATCTATAGCCCCAAGAGATGTGACTCTTAAGATTCAATTCAGGAAGAGCTCTTGGGGACTGTGTTTAAGCTCTTTCCCATAGCAAATGCCTGTCTGTTGCCTTCATAATTAAAATGCAAATAGACTGAGTACAATATGTCTATATTATGTTTCTTTTACTTAAATTATTCTCACTGTTGAACCATGGCTTACTTTAGTGACTGTCGCAGGGAATCCCAAGGGTCAGTTCTTCCAGCATGAATGAGAAACTACTTGAATTCTGCTTAAGTATAAGGAAAAAATATTTCTTTATCCATTATACTAACTTATCCAGAATAATGTCATTTATTTTTAACCTAAATTATAATTTTTTTCTGATATGGGAAGCACATTTTAATCTTAAATCTATGGTTTACCTCATTTACTTCAAACATAACTACTTTGTTTTCTGGTTTTACATATTTCATTTTCTTATGTTTTTACTTGAAATGATACACTAAAGATTTTCTGTAAATGTATGGGTCTTTTTAAAATCTTTTCAGACATCATCTCATTAGCTAACCATTTAATTTCCACACCCATATTATCATAGGCACCTCTGTAGGATGTATGAAAGAACCTCAATGTTCCTATACTCATGTCACCTTGGTTGAATAAAACATGGCACAAATGTACATAGAACTGTCACGTGTGCTTCAAAGGAAGATTTGTGATATCTAGTAAGCACAAAATAGATTTAGCCTTCTACGGGGCTTAGTGCGTCAACAATAACGTTATGCAAAGTAATGACTTGCCTGAAATCTGATGGCTGTTTTGGAATGATATGGAGATAAGATGACTAGATGGTATTATGTGGAAAATAGGGTTAGAATGGAAGCGATGTGTGCACAACCTTATAGTAGAGGAAATGGTGAACCAGACTATCTGGTGGCCCAGAGCCAGGAGGGAACAAGAGGTGTCAGAAGCCAGATCAAGTGAAGAAATAGCTCACAAGCTCCTCTCAGAGAGTTTGATCTTCATTTGAAAATGCTGTGAAATTTTATTGTGCCATTGAAGTGGTTCTTGTTCAAATTTACATTTCAGATTATTACTCTTCATCTTAGAGAACTACCTGCAGACCCCTGCTGCCTACAAAGCATCCAGAATCTACCCCAGGGATTCGGTAACTCCATCATACAAGTTTCTGATGTCTTTTATCAAGGCTTGGGCTCCTTTAACCCAATTGAAAGGTCTTCTATAATCTGCGTGAGGTCCTTCTTCCTTCATCTTGCTTTGAAGATGACTTTCTAGCTAGTGACTCTGCTGGAGTCTGTGGACCCTCTTACCCAGAATACCTACCACTGCAATTCCCACTGAGCTAAACTGATGGCAGCAGGGTCTGTGATTTTAATAAGCCATAGACTCTAACCCAGGCAAAACTAGTCATAGTAACAACAGCTAATACTGTCATAAAATGTCACCATGTCTATCTCATAACCAAGTCATAGAGCAGACGCCACCGGTATGCCTGTTTATAAGTGAAACAAATAAGAAATTAAACATTGAAATAATTGGTTTGTAGTTATAGTCTGAATCTGGAATAGATGATAGATTCATGCAGTGATTTACTTGGCTGAAAGAAGTTGGATCATAAATTGCTTATGTTCAGTTGCATTGGCCATGAAAACGACAGGCTGAGGGCCAGTACTTGCTGGATGTCACCTTTCCCAGCGAATGTTTTAAGTGTCTCAGAAACACTTTTCTCCTCCCCATAATGTATTCCATAAAAGCCATAAATATTCTCATCATCAGATGGAAAACTGAGGCACAGGGAATAAAGTAACACATCCAAATCATGGACAGTCTCTCCCCATGGCCAAGTTAACCCACAAATTGCCCTGACTCTCATGGTGCCTAAGAATATTTGATGTTTAATTCCATTTCTCCCCGCTGGGAAATTACACTTAATAGTTCATGTCAAATATCCACAGGTTAATATATTAACAAGAACATCTCTGTGTGTGGAAGGTTTACCAGTGGTTACTGCATTTTAATAACTATGGGGGTCTCACTATGACAAAACCATCACACTGGCATGAAGGATGTTTGAGTCCTTCCTGTTTCAGCACCACAGTGATATGTAACCTTGAGTCACTCATAATCTTCAGAGTTTTCTCTGATCATTAAGACATTCATGAATCCATTAAGTATGTCCTGGGTTTTATTCAGCCTCAGTGGAACAAATGCTTTATAGTTAGAAAGTTACAAACAAAAGGTTTGTGGAAACACATTGTGGTAAATCATCTAACTAGGGTGAAAGTCACATTAACCCTTTCCTCCTGGATTATAGTGAAATACTCTCCTATATGTTCCAAAAGCCTACTCTCCCTATCAAAATCAGTTTATATTATCAAAACTTTAAGCTACTTCCAGAAACTCTTACTGAAGACGCAGTGCTTACCATCTTTGAAGGCTTTATGATTTCACTGGAAATTTCTTTTTTTAATATTTTTTTAAATTTATTATGTTGTTTGTTTACATTTCAGTATCCCAGTCTTCCCTCCATGAACAGCACACCCTATACCCCTCCACTTTGCCTCTAAGAGAATGGTCCCTACCCACCCACTCCCACCTCACTCCTCTAGCATCCCCCTTCTTTGGGGTACCAAGCCTCCATTGGTCCAAGTGCCTTCCCTTCCACTGATGCCAAATAAGGCAGTCCTCTGCTACATACGTAGCAGGAGCCATGAACCAGACAGTATATACTCTTTGGTTGGTGGTTTAGTCCCTGGCAGCTCTAGGGGATCCAGTTAGTTGACAGTGTTGTTTTTCCCAGTGTTGGGATTGCAATCTTTTTCAGCTCCTTCAGCCCTTTCCCTAACTCGTCCATTGGGATCCGTGGGCTCAGTGCAATGGTTGGCTGTAAATATCTGCATCTATTGTAGTCAGATGCTAACAGAGCCTCTCAGAGGACAGCTATACCAGGCTCTGTCTGCAAGCATATCTTCACATCAGCAAAAGTGTCAGGGGCTGGTGTCTGCAAATAGATCACATAGTGGGATGGTTTCCTTCAGCCTCTGCTCCATGTTCCTTCATGCCCTTTAGACAGGGACTATTCTGGGTTAAAACTTTTAAGATGTGTGTGTTGCCCCATCCCTCCACTGGGGACCATGGTTATCTATAGGAGGTAGATAGTCTCTTCAGGTTCTATGTATCTGCTATTGGGTATTTCATCTAAGGTCATAGCCATTGAATTATGGGAGCCTCTCCCATTCCTGGCATCTGGGACTTTCAAATGGTTCCACAAGTTTTCCTCCCACCCAACCCCCACACGCTACTACTTATTTCTATTTATTCTCCTGGCCTTCTAGACTTCTCTTGAATCTGTTCCCATATCTGGTACTACTGCCCGCCTTTTTCCTCTCCCTCACCTCTCCTAAATAGGTCCCTCATTCCCTGTGCCTCCTGTGGTTATTTTCTTCCCCCTTCTAAATGAGTTTGAAGTAACCATGCTTTGGATTTTTTACTTCTTAAGCTTCATATGGTCTGTGAGTTTTACTGTGGGAGTTCTGAGTTTCTGGGCTAATATTCACGTATAAGTGAGTATATACCATGTGTGTTCTTTTGAAACTGGGTTAACTCATTCAGAATATTTTCTAGCTCCATTCATTTGCCTAAAAGTTCATGATGTCCTTGTTTTTATTTTTTTCAGATTAAAAACTGATCTTTATGATAAAATAAAAGACAAATGTGAAAGAATCAAAACGCTGTGCACCATGGAGATTAGGAGAAGGGGTTCAAAGTTGATGTCCTTGTTTTTAAGAGCTGAATAGTACTCCATTGTGTAAATGTACCACATTTCCTGTATCCATTGTTCAGCTGAGGGACTTCTGAGTTGTTTCCAGCTTCTGGCTATTATATATGAGGCTGCTATGAACATAGTGGAACATGTGTCTTTAGTATTTGTTGAAGAAACTTTTGTGTATATATATGACCAGTAGTTGTATAGCTGGGCCTTCAGATAGAACTATTTCCAATTTTTGAGAAAATGCCAGATTGATTTTCAAAGTGGTTGTACCAGCTTACAATCCCACCAACAATGGAGGAGTGTTCATCTTTCTCCACATTCTCATCAGCATCTGCTATTGCCTGAGTTTTTTATTTTAGCCATCTGGTGTAAGGTATAATCTTGGGGTTGATTTGATTTGCCTTTCACTGATGACTAAGGATGTTTAGATATTTCTTTAGGTGCTTCTCAGTCATTTGAGATTCCTCAGTTAAGAATTCTTTGTTTATATCTGTAAGCCATTTTTTAATTGGGATATTTGGTTTCTGGAGTCTAACTTCTTGAAATTTTTGTATATTTTGGATATTAGCCCTCTACCAGATGTAGGATTGGTAAAGATCTTTTCCCAATCTATTGACAAACTCCTTTGCCTTCCAGAAGCTTTTCAGTTATATGAGGTCCCATTTGTCAATTGTTGATCTTAGAGCCTGATCCATTGGTGTTGTGTTCAGGAAAATTTCCTTTGTGCCAATGTGCTCAAGACTCTTTCTCACTTTCTCTTCTATTAGATTCAGCATATCTGGTTTTATGTGAAGGTCCTTGATCCACTTGGACTTGAGCTTTGTACAAGGAGAGAAAAATTGGATCAGTTTGCATTCTTCTACATGCAGACCATCAGTTAGACCAGCACCTTTGTTGTAAATGCTTTTTTTCTCCACATTATGGTTTTGGCTTCTTTGTGAAAGATCAAGTGACCATAAATGTGAGAGTTTATTTCTGGGTTTTCAATTTTATTCCATTGATCTACCTATCTGTCTCTGTCCCAATAGCATTAAGTGTTCTCACCATTGCTCTGTAGTACAGCTTGAGGACAGAGCTGTTTATTCTCATAGAAGTTCTTTTATTATTGAGAATTATATCTTCCTATACTAGGCTTTTTGTTATTACAGATGAAGTTGAGAATTACTCTATCTCTGTGAAGAATTGAGGTGGAATTTTGTTAGGGATTGTATTGAATCTGTAGATTGCTTTTGATAAGATGGTCATTTTTACTGTTAATCCTACCGATCCATGAGCATGAAGGTCTTTCCATCTTCTGAGGTCTTCTTAGATTTATTTCTTCAAAGACTTGAAGTTCTTGTCATACAGATCTTTCACTTGCTTGGTTAGAGTTACAAGAAGATATATATTATTTGTGATATATTGTTTCCCTAATTTCTTTCTCAGGCCATTTATCCTTTGTGTAGAGGAAGGCTATTGATTCATTTCAGTTAATTTTATATCCAACCACTTTGCTGAAGTTGTTTATCAGATGTAGTTCTCTGGTATAATTTTTGAATCACTTATGTATACTATTATATCATCTGCAAATAGTGATACTTTGACTTCTTCCTTTCCAATTTGTATCCCTTTGACTTTCTTTTGTTGTCTAATTAATCTAGCTATAACTTTGAGTATTATCTTGAATAAATAGTGAGAGAGTGGGCAGCCTGATTTTGTCCCTGATTTTAGTGGGATTGCTTCAAGTTTCTCTCCATTTAATTTGATGTTGACTGTTGGTTTGCTTTTATTATATTCAGGTGTGAGCCTTGAATTCCTAATCTTTCCAAGACTTTTACCATGAAGAGGTGTTGTATTTTGTCAAAGGCTTTTTCAGCATCTAACAAGATGATCATGTGATTTTTTTCCATTGAGTTTGTTTAGATAGTGGATGACCTTGATGAATTTCTACATATTGAGCCATCCCTGCATCCCTGGGATGAAACCTACTTGATTATGGTGAATAATCATATTGATGTATTCTTGGATTCAGTTTGTGAGAATTTTATTGAGTATTTTTGCATTGATATCCATAAGCAAATTTATTCTGAAGTTCTTTTTCTTTGTTGGGTCTTTGTGTGACTTAGGTATCAGTATAACTGTGGCTTCATAGAGTGAATTAGGTAGTATTCCTTCTGTTTCTATTTTGTGGACTAGTTTGAGAAGTATTGGCATTAGGTCTTTTTGAAGGGTCTGATAGAATTCTGCACTAAAACCATCTGGACCTGGGTTTTTTGTTGTTGTTATTGTGAAACTTTCAATGACTATTTCTGTTTCCTTAGAGGTTATGCAACTATTTAGATGGCTTATCTGGTCCTGATTTAACTTTGGTACCTGGTATCTATCTAGAAAAATCATCCATTTCATCTAGATTTTCCAGTTATTAGGCCTTTGCAGTAGCATCTGATGATTTTTTTTAATTTCCTAAATTTCTCTTGTTATGTCTCCCTTTTCATTTCTGATTTTGTTAATTTTGATACTGTCTCTGCGCAGTTTAGTTAGTTTTGCTAGGGTTTATCTATCTTGATGATTTTTCAAAGACCAGATCTTAGTTTTGTTGATTCTTTGTATAGTTCTCTGTTTCTAATTGGTTGACTTCAGCGCTGAGTTTGAGTATTTCCTGCCATCTACTCCACTTGGGTGTGTTTGCTTCTTTTTTGCTTCTAGAACTTTCAGATATGCTTTCATGTTGCTAGTGTAAGATCTCTCCAATTTCTTTATGAAGGTACCCAGTACTATGAATTTTCCTGTTAGCACTCCTTTCATTGTGTCCCATAATTTTGGGTATATGTGTCTTCATTTTCACTAAATTAGAAAAAGCTGTTACTTACTTTCTTTATTTCTTCCTTTACCAAGTTATCATTGAGTAGTGAGTTATTCAGTTTCCATGAGTATATAAGCTTTCTGTTGTCTTTGTTGTTATTGAAGACCAGATTTAATCTGTGGTGATCTGATAGAATGCATGGGATTATTTCAATTACTTTATATGCGTTGAGGCTTGTTTTGTGTCCAATTATATAGTCAGTTTTGAATAGGGTTCCCTGATATGCTGAGAAGAAGGTATATTCTTTTGTTTTAGGGGAAAATGTTCTGTAGATATCTGTTAAGTCCATTAGGTTCATAACTTCTGCTAGTTGCATTGTGTCTCGATTTATTTCTGTTTCCATGATCTGTTCATTGGTGAGAGTGGGGTGCTGAAGTATCCCACTATTATTGTGTGAGGATCAATGTATTTTGATCTTCAGTAATGTTTCTTTTTCAACTGTGGGTGCCCTTGCATTTGAAAATAGATGTTCATAATTGAGATGATTTTTTGGTGGATTTTTCCTTTGTTGAGTATTAAATGTCTTCCCCCATCCCTTTTAATAACTTTTGGTTAAAAGTATATTTTGTTATTGCATATTACAATGGCTACTCTAGCTTGTTTCTTGGGACCATTTACTTGGAAAAATTTTCCAGCCATTTAGTCTAAGGTAGGGTGGTCTGTCTTTGTCACTGATGTTACCTGTATGCACAAAATTCTGGGTCCTGTTTATATATCCAGATTGTTAGCCTGTGTCTTTTTATTATGGAAATCGAGTCCATTGGTGTTGACAGATATTAAAGACCAATGATTATTAGTATCTGTGATTTTTCTTGTTATTGGTGGTATTATGTTAATATGGTTCTCTTCTTTTGGTTTTGTTATGAGATGATTAATTTCTTGGTTTTACTTGGGTGTAGTTCCCTTCTTGTGTTGGAGCTTTCCATCTATTATCCTTTGTAGGGCTGGATTTAAGAAAAGATATTGTGTAATTTGGTTTTGTCATAGAATATCTTGGTTTCTCCATCTACAGTAATTGAGAGTTTTGCTGGATGTAGTGCCCTGGACTGGCATTTGTGTTCTTTTAGGGTTTGTATGACATCTGTCCAGGATCTTCTGGCTTTTAGAGGCTCTGTTGAGAAGTCTGGTGTAATTTTGATAAGTCTGCCTTTATATGTTACTTGACCTTTTTCCCTTACCACTTTTAATATTCTTTCTTTTTTCCATGTATTTAGTGTTTTAATTATTATGTGAGGGGAAGAATTTCTTTTCTGGTTCAACTTATTTGGTGTTATGTAGGTTTCTTGTACATTTATGACCATCTCTCTAAGTTAGGGTAGTTTTCTTCTATGATTTTGTTGACGATGTTTCCTGGCCTTTTGCCTTGGTAATCTTCTCTCTTTTCTATTCCTATTATTCTTAGGTCTGGTCTACTCATTGTGTCCTGAATTTCCTGGATCTTTTGGGTTAGGAGCTTTTTGCATTTCGTATTTTCTTTGACTGTTGTGTCAATATCTTCTATGGTATCTTCTATGCCCGAGATTCTGTCTTCTAGCTCTTGTATTCTGTTGGTGATGCTTGCATCTGTAACTCCTAATCTCTTTTCTAGGTTTTCCATCTTCAGGGTTCCCTCCATTTGTGAGTTTTTAATTGGTTCTACTTTCATTTTTAGATCCTGGATGGTTTTGTTCAATTCCTTCACCTGTTTGATTGTGTTTCCCTGTATTTCTTTAAGGGATTCATTTCCATGTTTCTTCTTTAAGTGTTTCTACCTGTTTACCTGTGTTCTCTTGTATTTCTTTAAGAGAATATTCATGTCCTTATTAACATCCTCTATCATCTTTATGAGATGGGATTTTAGGTCAGAATCCTAGTTTTCTTGTGTTCTATCTAGAGCTTGCTGTGCTGGGAGAACTGGGTTCTGAATGTGCCAAGTGGCATTAATTTCTGTTGCTTATGTTCTTGTGCTTGCCTCTTACTATCTGATTATCTCTGGTGTTAACTGGCGTTGCTGTCTCTGACTGGTTCCTGTTACTTCTGGGTTATGATGGACCACTTGGGAGTCAAGCTGTCTCTAGAAATGGGCATGGTGGGGCCTAGAGCACCTGATCTGCTCTGGGGGACAGTTGTAGACTGGAAGAATGATGTGTCTCTTGCAGGGAGGATAGGTCCTGTATTCACTGGGCCCTGTGGGAGTTCCAGTTAGACCATATATTATGGCAAGGGGTGTCTCATCTGTGAGCCTGGTTGTGACAGACCTCCTAGGAGTCAAGCTGTCTTTGGGTATGAGAGGAAGTATAAAGTGCTAGCCTTATTGGTAGTTTCTAATCAGTGTCATTTCTTTCATGGATCCCTGGAATAACCAGGCTTTTGTACAAGGAGATTTTAGTTATACAGCACATGTTGTCTAAATAGTTAAGAGCAGAGATTAAGTATGTACTCAGACATCTCAAATTGGCCTTAAGGCATTACCAATTATTATCTTTGGGCAGCTTAGAGCTTATGCAATTTCTCTACAGCTCTTTCACTATTGGAAACTCAGAGGTCGGGTGCAATTACAGTGTGTGTTCACATGTGCGTGTGCATTCATGTGTGTTTGTTTAGTGAGTATAGTGTATGGTATGACTCTGAAAGAACATCCCACAAAAGACACTTTTAAACTGTGTGCTCTTTTCTTCCTTCCACAAATTATTTTGTTTCTTAGTCTTGGATTACAGATGTCAGATTTTTGTAAGAAAGATGGCTCTCCTGTAACCAGAACTTTGCTTGAAGAGTGATGAAACCTACATGATTAAGCTGTGAGCTGACATTTCTCTGGGATTTCCTTTCCCCTTAATGAGATCAAGAGATCCTGCTCTGAGCCTGGCTTCTCCCAACACTAAACTTCAAAGGGATCAATTTCTTGATAGGCAGAACTTCTGCCCCATATATGAGGTCTCAAAATGAGTTTTTCTAGCTTTGGGAAGACTTGCTTGCTTCTTTTTTTGTCTTCTTCAAACTATCAGAAAGCAGGTCAGGAGGCACTGCAATAGGCATTGTGGAATCATCAATCAAGGAGGAAGTGCAGAGAGTCTGCTGCCATTATCTCCTCTGAATTCTCCCCTAGTGGCTCTTCTTTGTGTAGTCAAAGGAAATTCAGCACACACACAAAGAGAACTTTCTGCTTTTGAAGATACATGTATTTATAAAAATTATTAGTAATTATTAGAAGAGTCATGGTTATGAATGCAATGACAGAATAGCTAAAATGTATGTAGGGTTTATTTTACTTTATCAAAGACTATTCCTACTGATAATGGGATAAATGATTCCTATTAAAACTATTTTTATATGGCTGTCATATTAACATGGCTTACAAAAATTCCTTATTTTTTCTTGCTGACTTTATATTATTCTTTTAGAATTTATGTATTAAAATTTTTGATTTTTAAGAATTGTTTATTTTCTTTTTGAAATTATAGTGTAATCATATTATTTTCTCCTTCCTTTCTCCAAATCTTCTAAATACACTTCCTTGATCTCTCTCAAATCCATGCCCTTTAAAAAAAACTTATTGTAGGGACAAACGTATATATGTATATGAGATATCATCATTTTAAAGATTTATTTTAATTATATGTTGTATGTCTAAGAGTGTACAAATGAGAGCAGGTGACCATGCAGGCCAGAGACATCAAATTCCCTGGAGCTGGAGTTATAGGATGTTCTACTACCCAGTGTGGCAGCTGGGAAATTGGGACTGATATTCATTCCTAACAACTGAACCATCTCTTTAGTCTTCAAGATGCTAGCTTTTATTATATAATAGTTTCTGTTGCATAGCTCTGTGATTATGAACTTTCTGGTTACATTGTTTTATTCACCCTTCTAACAGTGTTCCAGCTTTTGCTGGAATGCTACCAGTCAGAAAAGTCAGTGCTTGCTTAGATCATTCTCTTCTATGCTACTATAATTACCAATTACATGCTTACATTTCCATATGAACTTAACCACAAACTTCTCTGCTTGCACTGAAATGACTTAGTATATTTTTATTAAGGTTAATTACATTTTTAAATCATGTTAAGAAAAATTGACATTTTAGTTGAGTTGTCCTGTTGGAACATTCTGTTTACTCAAGTGTACATATGTGATTCTCTGGCGTGCTTTATTGTGGGTCTTTACTGCTATGGTATTTTTCATAATATTTTTTAAGCTGTTACTAATGAAATGAATGCAGACAGCAGCTTCAGCATTTTAATTTCTATCCTATTACATTAATACATATTTGATTTTGGAATTGTCTTTATCATTGACAAAGTAGGATTATTGGGTATAATAATGTCATCTGCAAATATTGATAACCTGGCTGTTATTTTTACATTCGTAGAGACACAGTCATTTGCATTTATCTGTTTACATTAGATAATACCCTAAGTACAGTATTTTTTGAAATAGTGGAAGAATATTTTTGTGACTATGATTCTATATCTATGGATTTAGTTTCAAGTATTTGGAACTTCTAAAATGTTTTGTCTTTAGCATTTGTAGTTATCTTTGTCACTAGATAAGTTGTGTTGTGCCCCATGGCAAACTTTTATTATGCACACTTATTGCCAGCTTTATAATTGCATGATAAACTTTAGTGTTCATTTGTTGATTGTATAATAGTATTAAATTCTATTTCTCTTTCTTGTCACTTCTCTCAAATATTTTCTTCTTTGTCAGATTAACATGTTTGCCCACTACTTTTGGATTAGATATGAAAAGCCCCATAATCCATTTGTGGAATTCACCTGTTTACAAAATTTAGTTATTTTTTTAATTTATTCTATGCAGAGGGTTTTGTAACCTGAATGTTTTGCTTTTTTCCTTATTTAGAACTATATTAAACCATTCTATTTTAGTATTATTTAAATTTTAAATTGTATTGCTATACATAAAGTATGATTAAAACAAAAGAAAAGCAAACAAAAGGGCTGAGGCCTTGAAGATTTTGTCCCCAGATGGTGACAATATTAGAGAAAAACTGACTCATAAATACCTTGAACTAATCTTTGGGTCAATCTAGTGAATAAAATCTTTCTTTGATGGTGTTACTGAGAAGCAGTAAAATTTAGGAGGTTCTTTGAAATTATGTAAAGGAAGTAGATCACTGGAAGCATATCTTTGCAAAGTCTTTCTCCCTCCCTCACTCCTCCTTGTCCTCTTTCTTCCTATCATCCCACCCTCTTTCTCCCCTATCCTCCTTCCCCCTCTCTCATCTCCCCTTTCTCAGTCCCCTCTCCCTCTCTTCTCTCCCTCTCCTTCTCTTCCTCTTCTCTCTCCTCCTCTCTCCCTCTTCCCTATTCTTTCTTCTGTTATGAAATGGCTAGCTTTACTATACTCCAAGCTTATACTATGATTTTCTACATCACCACAACCATATAACTTGACTCAAAGTCACTGAAACCATAAGCCCAAATAACATTTACCCATTAAGTAGTTTTAATTTTTTTAAGATTTTTCCACAGTGAAGGAAGTTGGCTAAAACATTTGCAAAACAGCTTCCACTCCCTCACCTACAATCTTGCTTAATTCTTGGCTCTACTCATACCATATGCATGTTTATAGTGTCATGATCTGCTCCAGCCAGCTCTGCTCTGGCTCCTAATATAGTTTTCAAAAAACAATTTGAGCAGATGGTGTAGTTGGGTCCTTTCATGTTTAGAACTAGCACTCTCAAGCCTTGTTGCTTTGGTGTCATCATAATCAGGTGCTCTGGAATGTCTTCAAAGATTCTCATAGTGTATATTGCTGTACATCTGTTCTTGAGAAGCATGAGGACTATGTTGTCTTCTGAATTGGTTTAAAGGTCCCCAAAAGTTCTTGTTTGTTTATAATTTGTGGGATGGGGCGACATGTCAGAATTAATGTCTCTGTGTCAACTTGCTCATGGACAGTTTGTGTTTTACTTTTTTGAGGAAGTGGTCTTAGATTTTGGTTTTAAATATCTGTTCCAAAGCACTGGTCAGAATTTCCCATTGTACCTTCTGTCTAAATATTTTTGATTGAACCTTTTTCTCTCATTACTATTCTGTTAGCCCTGTCTTTCCTCTTTTCTGATACGTTATGTTTACTTTACTATCCATCGGCAAACTTAATTTATTCTTTATTTTTGGGATTGTTTTGACTTTTTCATTGTCTTTCATGAGTTCCATTAATTCTTATGATATAGCGTCCCAGCACCTTTTCTTGTTGTTTTACATTTTTATTGTTTAAATTTCTGATTTATTTGTGGTCTCTTTGTTAGGTATAGAGTGTTATGCCTTGGTTTTCTGGATGTACATTGTTAATTTAGTTTATGTAAAAGTAGGGTATCAGAGGAAATGTTTGATCTGGTGATCTCTCTTTTGCTACTGTGCAGCTTTGTACAGAGCTAGATATTTTCCTGCTTGATAATTGGTGACAACGGAGGTTTACTGAAGCTTGCCATTGTCTGCCTCTTCACTAAAGTAGAGATTTCTTCAATGAATATGTGGATAGTAGTAAGAGAAAGAAAGGGATTAGCAAATGCCATTCTCCTTCATATACGCAGGAAACTTGTGTCTTGTTACTATTCCATTGGTAACAAACATGGAAAGACATCATTTGAGCAGCATTGCAGATGTTGCCCATCTAAGAAGTAATCAAGAAATCTACTGGATAAATAAGCAAATGCATTATAAAACAATTTGCCTTGTATGTGAATTGAGATAAATTAAACCATAGAATAAGATCAACAGAAATATATTATTTAGCCAAATTATCAGTTTTATACTGAACTATCTAAGAAATCCTATCAATACATTATTGATGAGGAAGCCTTTAGGAATACAAATAAAATCTAGGAAAAAATAAAATCTAGACAAAATAAGAGTAAACTTTTGTATATAAATTGGTCATAATGATATCTAGGAAAATATTAACTTTAAATGTCTGCAACTTAGGCTACACAGGATAAAAAACATAGTTAATAAATAACCTTGAGCAAGTTTGTCTTGTGGTTCCTCAGAGGCCCCACATGAAATTCATAATTTGACTTGGCTGAGCAGTGGCAAGTATTGTGTGGAGCACCTGGCATGCCCATGGGTAGCCAGTGCACTCTCTCCACTAAGACTCAGTGTGAGCTCCCCACACTGTGGCTGTATTCCTTTCTTCCAAGTCCATTTCTGGTGTCTGATAAAGATCTGGTTACTGGGGCAACAAACATGGTCTTTCTGAGAAGATGTGGGAGTCTGGGATGCTTAATACAACCTGCCATTACAGATTTTTGCCTGGTTTCACACAAGCATACATTTATGCTTTGTGGAGACAAAAGATGATGCAGTGAGTCCCAAGGTCTTATTTCCCATGAGAATGCTGGGATCCTCTGCATGTATTTCCAGGAGCAATGAAGCACGGTAAGAAAGTTTTCCATCAAAAAGAAATCTGTAGACAAGACATTTTCTTATTTGTTTCTAAGACTTCATTCTTCGTTTTACCTTATCTTTCTTACTTTCCTTAGTTTTATTACAAAGGGACAACTTTGAAACATTCAGCACTTCACAGAACTGGTGCGGGGAACTTGCAAATGAAAAACTTCCTAGGATGGTATCAGAAGTGTTATGATAGGAAGGAATACAAGAGTGAGAACTAAGACACAAGCTATCCCACTGTCTTTCAGAAGACAAATTGCTTCTGTATATAACTTTTTCTCACACTAGAAGCCTAGCTAAAAGTCAGTAGAACCATGGGAAAGACAAGGCATGTGACCCTAGAAGCAGATTATCAGGAACAAGCAAGTAAGCAGAGTTCCTCCATGATCAGTTTCAATTCCTACTTCACGGTTTCTCCCTTGAGTTCCCACCCTTCCTTCTTCTCTTGATAGACGTAACCCATAAAGTAAATTAATCCCTTTGCTCACACAGTTTCTTTTGGTCATTGTTGCACATCGCAAATAAGTTTGTAGTTTACTATGTCTGGACAGCTTTCCTGAGTCCAGCACAAAATAGAAGACTCTCTTTTCTCAGTGGGGGCTTCCTCTTCTCCACCTGATCTGGAGATCCCAATCTATACTCTACCTGGAGAATTTCATATAATCCCTGGTGAAATTACAGGTTCCACTTTCTGGAGTACCTCTCCATGCAAATGAGGTCTCTCTAGCCAATGAAACTTCACCCTAAGAAAAACCCCTTTCTGTTCTCTATAATACACACACACACACACACACACACACACACACACACATATACACGTATACACGTATACACGTATACACGTATACATATACATACACATACACATACACATACACATATACACATATACACATATACACATATACATATACATATACATCATATACATATACATCATATACATATACATATACATATACATATACATCATATACACATACACATACACATACACATACACATACACATACACATACACATACACATACACATACACATACACATACACATACACATACACATATACATATACATATGGCCTTGGTTCTCCCCAAATACAGTGTAAGTGTTCAAGCCTACCCTGAACAAATGCATGTATACAAGCACAAAACTGTAAGCAGTTGGAAGTTCTTCAAAGTGAAACTAAATGGGCTTTGGAGTGGTGTGAAGCAGACTGTCATGTCATTCACTGTGTTTTAGATTTCATTAGAAGTGGGTCTTTTGTTACAAGAAACAGACCATAGAGAGCATAAGTGTCACACATAGTATGTGTGACAACTGAATACAGACAACATGAGAGGTGTTCCTCTTGATCTCTTTCTTGAAAGAACAGAATAGAAGGCAGGAACTGTAGAACTACAAAGAAATGAAAACACAGGAGATTAAAATCTAAGTCAGGGCTAGACTATTATTATAAAATACCTATTTTCTGAGCTTTTGAGATTAAAAGGTTGGGGGTTATTCAAATACAGAGTTCTTGTTAATGTTTGAGTTTTTCATTGTGTAATTCAAGAAGGAAACAACATTTGATTCAATGACTCTCATGACCAGTGTACAATATATATTCAGTCATATCACATCTACCTACATTTTTAACCATATAGATATTATTATTGTTACTAAAGATACTAAAGAAGATACTAAAGTACCTTTATTGGATTATAAGTTAAACGGGTAAATATGGAATTTACCATCAAGAAGTGAAAAATGTTATAAATTACTATTAAACAAAAACTAAAACAAACAAAAAGGTGATAGAGGGTCTGAGGGAAGTTGGCAATAGAAGTCGGTGTAGCAATGAACAGAAGTGTCTTTCTTATATGCAATGTTTGTGTATAGACGTAAGGGTCAGAGGGCATATTACAAAGGTGACATCAACACAAAAGGGCTATGCTTCCTTATGAGACAGTAAACATGGCATGTTAGAAGATGGGGTTGTGAATCTAATATACTCACTTTTAATATATTTGTATTTATTTTTGAGACTTTCATAAACACATATAATTTATTTTGATTATATCCTCTTTTTCCACTTCCAACTCCTCCTACATTTCCCAACAAGCAAGTCCCCTACACAACATCAACTTTACCTGTGTGTATATGTGTATGCCCAAATCCAATGGTACACTGATAAAGAATGACACTCTTAAAGAATACAAATTCTACCTTCCTTAGCAGCCAACAGCTTCTCTGCTAGGGGTGGGACCCTGTATTCTCTCTTATCTGTGCTGCAGTGTTGACTGGCTTTGTCTTCTGTAGGTCTTATACAGGAAACCACAGCTCCTGTGAGCTCATAAGTGTGGTGGTCTTGTCATGTTCTGAAGACATTGATCACTGTATATTTCGTTGTTTATTTTCTGTGAGTGTGTTTGTCTCTCTCTTTCTGTGTGTGTGAGTGTATCTGTGTGTATATCTGTCTGTCTCTGTGTGTCTGTATGTGTCTCTGCATGTGTTTATCTGTCTCTGTGTCTATCCTTTTGTCTATCTGTCTGTCTCTCTCTTTCTCTCTCTCTCTCTCTCTCTCTCTCTCTCTCTCTCTCTGAGTGTGTGTGTGTGTGTGTGTGTGTGTGTGTGTGTAAGAGACAGAGTGCATAAAGAAAGTGAAATAGGGTAGAGGAAATAGGGTAGAGGAAAGTTGTCTTCAGCTTTTTAGGTAAGAGTTGAGATGAAGATAGAATACCTGGAAAATGACTGTGGATTGACTAAAGATATAGAACAATAGGGTGAAATAATACTATTTTTTTAGATGAAGATGAAATAAAATTCATACTTGAGAGCTTTAAGCACAGTTCCCTTCAGATGCACTAAGTTTGAAATGCCAGTTAAAAACTGGAGTGGAAAATGCTGTGTTGGCCTTTGGTCCAGCTGTGTACACCATAGGCGAGAAGTGAAACTGCAAGCACACGGTTAGCATTTGAAGCTATGACACTGCCTTAGACTTAAGGAGCAGATATGTAGAAAGAGCAGCACATCAAGGGAAAGAGAATAGTCTCCCCTGAGTGGAGCTGTCACTTTTAATAAGTTGAAGTTGGCCAGCAAAGAAAATTTGCAAGGCACTTCCTAAAAAGTAAGGGAAATAAAAGAGAAAGTATACAGCTAAAGGATTCTAAAGAATATATCACTAGTTGACGTGCCAGTATGGATGAGGGAAATTTCTCAAGGATTGCTGTATACATGAAGAGCTAAAACAACCAATGGCTGTAGATAGAAAATCCATCTTTTCCAGGGAAGACCCCTGTTTAGTTATTTGATCTAATGTAATTTTAATAATCATATGAAAAAATTTTCACTTTTAAAAAAGTAACCAAAAATATATGATACAGATAATACAATATAACTATGAGTTCCTGCTATTTATTCTCCACAGAAACAGGAAAGAGATAGGAACACATATGTGCATGTGCATACACACACAAATAAGATATGTAGTTTATGATGGCTTTGGTGAAAGGGTCAGGAACTTAGGCATCACTTTGGATAATGTCCCTCTGAGCAAGAAAAATACAAGTTATAGACTGATTTATGAGAAGAACAAGAAGAGAGTGTGGTAAGAACATCATAGAGTCAGCCTGAAGGGTTTGATGGTGTTATAGACTGGATCTTGTCTTCCAGAGAATCATGTATTAAACACCAGCACATAGGCTTGTGGTGCTATTCTGAAGACTGTGGAGCCTTCAGGAAGCAGATCACATCTGATAGAAGCATGTCACATGGGTGGAACTCTGAAGGTTATGTCCCCTTATGGTACTAACCATGGCTCTGTTTTCTTTCTGCCACCATGATGTGAGAGATCCCCCATCTGAAAACTCCATCCACTATGAACTGTGCCATGCCTCCCCTGACATGGTGCATTGAGATGACCCTGAAACCAGGAGTCAAAATTAATCTTCTGCTCTTAACATACTTCTGTTAAATATTTTTGAAAAATTAACAAGAAAACAAACTAATAAATATGGGAGAGAAAATCCAGGCAATCTAAACCTTAATGGATAAAAGGTCAATCCTCAGAAAGAGACAGATATAGAGTTGACACACTTAATATATCATCTGATACACATGGAAGCAATTCACTGACAATCACCAAAGTAGACACACAATCTAATTTACCATTTTAAAAGTACCATTCTGGTTGTTGGAAAAGATTCAAATGGAAATGGATATTGAATTGAAGGTTTTTTTAGTAAGCCCAGAAATCAGTGATGGTTGGATAGAGTCTCTAGCAAAAGATACAATATGAAGAACATTTGAAACAATCAAAAAATTGGGTGTATTTTATGCAATTTTTTTTAAAACAATGATGAAGTAAGTGAATTCTTGTCTCTCTAGGTTGGAATGATAACACTTCAATCTTACATGTAATTTTTGAGTGTCATTTTTTATTATTATAGACTATCAGGATTGTAGGGAATTGGAAATAAAGAGTCAGAATAGGTTTAGAATTTGGACCTGTAACCAGCCATCTTCAGTGGAATGACAAGGGACCCAGTAAAAGCATTATGAATTTCAACAGTTCACTTACAAGCTAATTACCAGATCACAGAAAGCTGCTCTCAGGAGCCGTCTGACAGTTTGAGAACACATTGTACATGCCTTCAAATCCTAATCAAGCACTCACTTCCTCTGATTCTGCCTCCTTTATTGTAGATAAATGCTGAAACTCCCACAATGCAATACAGAATAATGCTTGATAACATTTTATCAATTCCCCACTGAGAGCCAAATAGCGAGAGGAACTAAATTTGAATCCAGTTACAGTTTGTACAGACGTGTCTCAGTGGAGAGAAGTGAAAAACTCAGACGCTCTTTGTTAGATTTATTTTTCTTCCTTATTTTTACCTGGTGACTCAAAACTGTTCTCTGAAGAGATTATTTGGAGTTCAGCTCTCACTAGCACCTTTTCTAGACTATTACACTAGCTATGCACATATTCAATTAAGTACTTTGGTGTTCAATGACATACTGCATTGAAGAAGGTAAAGAGAGAGAAATAAGATAATATCATCTAATGCTAGAAAGAATGCTGCAAAAATGGAAAGCACCAGTGCATGGCATGTAGCACTGGGTAAAGCACCTGTGCATGGCATGTGGCACTGGGAAAAGCACCTGTGCATGGCATGTGGCACTGGGTATAGCACCTGTGCCTGGCATGTGGCACTGAGTGAACACTGATAATTTATTTCCAAAGTGGGAGAAAGACCCATATCTGACTTAACTCAGTGAACATTTTTTTTTTATCCTGAGAAAATAGTTAAGAGATAGGGTATCTTCTGAAAATCTCCTAGAATCATGCCATTGTTAGGTATTAGCAAGTATTAGCTGTCATGAAAGAAGTGGATTTGGGTCCCATGTTGACAAGCTACTTCAGGCATTTGCAGAAAGAAAAATGCCTGCTGTTTCGTTTTCTACATGTATAATTGAGAACTGTACATAATGTTGTCTGATATGAGATTTCTAAAGGTATTAACTTAGTCTGTCTCAGATACAGTCAAATAACATAGAAATGAACCAGAAAAGACCTTGGGCTTAACCCTGGCCACAGCACTTCATACTTCTTGGCATGTCCTTCACTATTAGGGGATTCCTTACAGTGTTTTATCGGTGTTCGTTCCACACAGTTGTTTCAAAGACTCCTGTATTGTGAAGTAGACAGTGGTAGACAAAGGAGCAAGTTTACTTCTTTACTGTCAAAATTTATCTTTAAACTTTGAGAATGTTTTCTGATGGTCTCTGATAGCACTAGGGTTTCTAAGCCAAGGATTCTCCAGCAGGAACATAATCCCAATATATCTGCACCAGCCAGATGAGTCCCTTCCCATTCCCCAAGGGCTCAGAGAATAAAAGAAACTCTGAAATCCTGAAGCTCCTCTCTCCAGCCATACTATGAGTAACACAGCCCTATGTGTGCATCTGACCTATGAGTTTTACAGCTTCCATTAATAACTATAATAAATTTGTTGCTAGGGTAAAAGTCTCAGCTACTGCTAAGTTCCTGATACATTTGACCCAAGATGTATTAAATGGAAAAAACCACCCCCACATACAGACTTGTAGATGTATTAGAGCAGTCTAAACATTATTCCAACTCCTTGATTTTGTAGAGAGAGGAGGTGGAAGTAATTTTTCCAAATCTATGCACTTTATAATGGCTATGTGGAAAGTCTTTGGTGTTGTACCCAAATAAAGATAACTCATGGAATTCGTTCAGATCACAATTCTGTTGGTTAATAGCTTTGGTTAATGTTAAACCCTCTGAATAGTGATGTTTGCTATATGTCAAATGAAGTCAATAGACCTATGATGTGGGGTTGTTGAAACATACAAATGGAATGAAAAAACTATCCAGTAATAGCAGAGTGTCCAGAACAATTTTCTTCCTTTGAGGTAAGAGTAATTTGTATGAAATCACTCAAGATTTGAGTCCTTTTCCAGTGAAATGTGAAAGCTTTCTTAGTCTTCCTTTGCTGTGTCAGGTCTCGTGTCTAGGCTCTTACTCTTTCTTCAGAAGGAACAGAAGAAGCAACATGGGTCACTGCTTCACATGGAGGGACAGTTTGAAATAGATTCTGTATGAATAGATGAAGTATTTTCCTCTGAAAATGGTCCATGTACAAATGGCTCCTGGATGGGTCCATTTCCTTCCATTTTAAAGACTGGGACATTTAATTTCTCTTGGTTCTTTAGTATGAATGGGATTAAATAGATTAATTTGAATCATTAAGGTGTTAAATGCATTAATTAAGAGCTCTGCTACTTCACATCATTTCCCTGGCCAAATCCCAGTGTGAGTGGGACTCACTGCATTTCAAATACATCATTTTTTATCCTCCTCACTTTGTTTGCTTAAATAGCAGGGGTTGGGGGTTGCACAGTGATTCTGTCAGATTTGAGTCATGTTCCAGCAGTCTTACCTAGAGAGAAACCTGGACTCTTTAAAATCTGAACACAGATTAGGTCTCTCTAAGAGTGGAGTTCACTGTTGATATTCAAGGCTAGGATAAAACCACATATATCCTTCCAGTCCTCTTCAATTTTACATTTTTAAGATATAGAGACTCACTAAAATTAATACTATAGAATTAAATATAATAGTCTATATGATTTACACATTAAGGGTAGAACTTTGACCAAAAAAAAAGATAAATAGTTTAAAAAGATTTGGAGAAATTGGAATTTCTACTAAAATTCTGAAAACAGATCACCAGGCTAAAAATAAATCTTTTATTTGTAGAGAAGTGGGGTTTCTTCCAGGTTGAAAAGTAGCAATGATTTTTTAAAATGAACCAAAAATGCTTATTTCTTCTCCTGGCCAAGTGTAATAAGTATACTAAACTGGTACATACGATTTAGGTTGGATCAAGAGTCAAAGTAACTGGGGAAAAATAATCTATAAATCTAACTCCAAGATAGGTACCAGAGGTAGGAGAATAGTTTGGAGTTCAAATTCCATGCCTGCATAAGCTTTTAGTCAAAATAACAAAACCACAAGCTAGACACAATAGTTAGAACTTGGTAGGACCCTTTGCCAATGATTTGGTTAGATGCTCCTCCAAAGAAGAAGATGTGTTCTCTGGGACTATGATGCTCAGGAAAAACTTCACAGAGGTGGAGTATATGGTAAGAGAAGGAGGGTGTGATGGTTTGAATACAAGTGGACCCAATATACTAATAGATGTGAATGCTTGATTACAAGGGAGTGTCACTATTTCAAAGGATTAGGAGGTGTCATCTTGTTGGAGTAGGAGTGGCCTTATTGGAGGAAGTGTCACTGGGGATGTATTTTAAGGTTTCAAAAGTCCATGCCAAGCCATAATGTCTCTCTTCCTGCTGCTGGATATAGAACTCTCAGTAACTTCTCCAGCTCATGTCTGCCTGTGTGCTGGCTGTCATTTACCCCACCATATTGGTAATAGACTAAACTTCTGAAACTATAAGTAAGTCCCAATTAAGTGCTTTCTTTCATTAGAGTTGCCTTTGTCATGGTGTCTTTTCACAGCAATGAAACAGTGACTAATACAGAGCGAGGAGAGAATATATTTTCTCATTTAGAGTAAATGCTGCATACTATTTTAACAGCTTTATTGAGATATAACATATATGTATATGTTAAATACTTATAATTTGGTAGGTTTGGAAAGTTGCAGAAACCTAAGAAACACTCAGAGCAATCAAGTTAACAAACATACCCATTACCTCTGAAAGTTTCTTTGCAACCCTTTGGGTGTGTGTGTGTGTGTGTGTGTGTGTGTGTGTGTGTGTGTGTGTCTGTGCACGTTTTGTTGTTTTGCTTTTATGAGAATTCTCCATGCAAGATCTGTTCTCTGACTCTCTCAAGGACACAGTACAGACCTATTGACTACTGACACTGTATTGCATCAAGGATCGTAGAACTTACTAATTAGTAGTAGCTGGACCTGATATCCACTGAGCAACCCAGCCCCCCAAACCAGCTCCCATAAACTTGACTACTTTAGACATCTCATATAAGTGAAATTATTTTACATTTGTCATTCTGTGACTTATTTATATTAGATATCGCGATGTCTTCAAGATTTATAACTATTATAATGACTACTTTTACAAATAAAGCAAAAATTTGTATTAGTAAAGATATGCAGAAATTAAATCCTTGAGCACTGTTAGAGAGGTTGAGAGATTATGTGGCAAGCATATAAAATAATATTACTTCTCAAATTAACTAAAAATAGAGCCTCTGTCTGCCCTTGCAATTCCATTTAAAATAATATATTTAAAAATGTAAATTGAGATTTACAGAAATATGTGCACCGTCATGTTTGATGCAATGTCATTCCCACTAGTGAAATGTGGAAACAATCTAGTGTTCGTTGCCAGCCAGGAAGATAAAGAAAACAACATGTTTCCACAGTATAATACTATTCAGTCTGCAAACACTATATACGGTTTAACTCAGCATTTTTATGAAGATGGTTTTCAAGAGCTCTTTTACAAATAATTACTGCTTGAGAATTTCATACACACTTTTAGTGTGTTTGGTCAAGTCTGTTCCTCAACATTTTTCAACCTATCTTCTATCCTTCCACCACTATGGATGACAGAAACAACCTCTGAGTGGAGTTTCTGTGAGCACTGGGTTAATGCCTATAGTTCTTAAAACAGCTCCTTGGAACATACAATGAGCTGGGTAAAGATAAGGGGGTGTCATGATGCCATCAGCAAGTTCCTTCCCCATTTCTTATTGAACAGCTTCCTACAGTTCACTTCAACTCAAGTACTACTATCTAAGAAAGACATCTGATAATTTTTTTCCAGTATCCATTTTCCCAATATTCTCTTTCTCCTAAGGATGGGTTAGGTTTTGCCTTGGATGCCAGTCAGGTTCTAAGGGCCAAAGCAGTTAAAACTTTGGATGAGCTCTCACTTTTTCTTTCCTCCTGATAAAAGAAACAAGAAAGCCCATGCCTCCTTCCAGTATAGCTAAAGAAGATTCTAACATTTGCAACCATGGCAGCAATCTTTATTCAAGAAAAGACAGGTACCAACATCCCAGTGCTTGGCATGTTAACTGCAGGGATGCCCACCTGGCACTCCTCATGGCCTCTTCATTGTGTGACTTAGCTCCCTCTGCAGGGACTGATGTTTTTAGGACTCTGATGGCTCCTAAATGATGCTCTAATGGGGCTAGCCTAGATAGATTACCCAGGTACCTTAACCCACCAGTTTCTATGTGTTTAATCACCTTGTTTATAATTATTTGATATCATCACATAGTTTTTGCAAGAATTTGATCTACTATCCCTATGTTGAAGTGTAACTACAAGAAAGCAGAGGTCAATTTACCTTCTATATTTTTAGAGCCACATGCCTGATAAAAGAAAAGGAACTGAGATTCAGAAGTCCAGGTACTCCTGTATGTGTTTATACTGCTTAATAGCTGAGGGATTTGAGTGAGTTTCTTTAACCCCCCAGAACTTAATTATGCACATTAGAATTGGCTCTACACAAAGCTATAATAAAGTTAAAGGTCACATGTGAGGGGTTTATAAATAGAAGAACAAATACACTAGTAAAGGAACATTTTTTTTTATGGATAACACGATTTTCACCCCCAATTCTACACTATCATTAAAGTCATGAAAGATCATCACTTAAGGAAGACAGTCAAAGTCTACAGATAAGTGATTGACATGAATCAAAAAAACGTTCCAACATCATCTGACGTTAAGTTTATTTCACTAGAGTACTAACTTTTGATTTCCTAATAAATGCTGGCAAAGATGTGGAGAAAAGGGAACTCATGCTCTGTTGGTGGGAGTGTAAACTAGTCAATCCACAAAGAAATATGGAGAGTAGTATGGGGGTTACTAAAAATAGAGCCATTATATAATCCCATGATCCCACTCCTGGGTAAATAGCCAAAGCAAACGCAGTCAGCCTGAAAAAGAGATCACTGCATGCTCATGTTTGCTGTAGCAGCACTCACAGAAGCTAAAATGTGACTCATCCCAACAACAGATGAATAAAGAATGTATTCTGTGTGTTCATAATGAAATATAATCGACCACAAAGGAAAAATGAAATTCTGTCCTATGTAACAAAGACAATGGAACAAGAGGGCGTTATGTTCAGTGAAATGAGAAAGGAATGGAGAGATCAATGCCATATGCTTTCTCTTGTATGTAGAAGCTAAAAACACTAACCTGAAAGATTAATGAGCTGGAGAGGATTCCAAGGGTTGATGCTAGGGAGCCTAGTACAGAAGTGTGCCTGGGCATGAACAATACACACTCCATGCACGTGTGGAAATTCCACAGGGAATCCTGTTGATATGTATAACTAACGTGTATTAAGCATTTGGTTTATTAAAAGTATATTTAGCTCATTTTTCTGGAAAGTATAGGGAGCTTTATTTTTTTTTAGTAGATTCTGTAAGAAATATTTAAACCTTCAAGTAAAAAAAGGTCAGATTTAATAGGCAGTACTAGATCAAAGAAAAAAATATTGTCATTCCTAGTTCACTGGCCAACATAAGTCTATTTTTAAACCACATCCTATCTCCAGCTCTTTGTGTGTTTTCTATTTTTAAAAGTTCCAATCCTGTCATGATCAGGATAATGGGACACAGAGGGCAGAGATCTTCTCCCCCATCTGCATTTATTCGCCAGCTGTACAAATCAGTCCCACCTACATTCACTATGGCTTCTTTATTCTTGTCTGTGTCCCCAGAAAAGGCATTATTCCTGATTGGATAAATTACCATTTAAGCCCTCCTCAAGGTAGGTTATCAAAAGAGAGAAAATGACAACCCATGTGAGGCTAGGAAGTGAATCAATTCAGCTTATTTAAGAGCAGGCACTAATGCAGCCTGTAACTCCAGTTATCCTAATGGTGGTGACCACACAGCTGAGAAAGCACTTCCTGAGGTGCTCCATCATCCATCATAAAGCAGAGCCTGTGAAGTTTCTCTTTTACTGTTTTATCACATCCATTGAAACTTAACTAAATCTTTTTTTGAGTACCAAGTGTGGCTTTAGTGTGGTCCATGAAGGTAACTAAGTATATGGACAAATAAACTGTAAAGTCCACAACAGAAATTTATTGGAAAAAAGAACATGAACTTATTCTTAGCCCTATGATTCTTATGTTAGAAGTAGTTGTGACAAAACGCTTTGTCTATTTAGAGGGGGAAAAAGAACAAGAAGAAAACTATGTAGTATTACTTTTAAATTTTTCCCTGTTATACTGCTACAGAGAACAAAGCAGGAGGATTAGGATTTGGTCATTAGTTTTTGACAGCTCGGCACAAACATAGAGACATACTTAGAAAGGGAACCTTGGAACACAGGAATCACTTCCATCACATTAGCCTACGGACATGTATCTGTAGGGAACTTTCTTGATAGCTGATTGATGTGAAAGTGTGATGCCATCCTGGGCTAGTGGCCCTGATCTAGATACAAATTAAATCTGAGCAATCCAGGGGAACCAAGCCATTAGGCAGAGTTTCTCCATGGTCTCTGCTTCAGTTCCAGTTTCTGGATTCCCACAGTGAACTTGCCTGAATAATACACTGGAACCTCTAAGTCAATGTTGTTTCTCTGCATCAAGGGATCTAACCAGGACAAATATGTTGATTAGAGTTAGTGAGACTCTGATCAAAATCTAAGGTACACCCAGCTCTATAGAACAACTTTCCTTAGAGATTCCAGATTGGACTTGGGGAAAACACAGATTAATAGAGGAAGGTAACTGAAAGTAACCATGATCTCCTGATGGAGGAAGGATACAGGAGACACAGAAGACTAGCTATGCAGCAGGTAGGATCCTCATGCTTATGGTGTGTGTGTGTGTGTGTGTGTGTGTGTGTGTGTGTGTGTGTGTGTAGAATAAATCTAGCAACAATAAAATAAAGTATACTTGAACACCAGCTCTTGAGCCATTTGACCAAGCTATTCTACCACCTCTTGAGTGGCAAGAAAGTCTAATACAGAGTAGAAACTACACAGGGAAGAAATAGAGTAGGGGGCTTTTTTAGTTCTCCAATGCTTCTAGTTTTCACTGTAGAAAGATCTAGTACCCCCAATGTTTTGCCCAGAGGCTACTGCTAATGGGAAGCAGAACCAGACCTTAGTCAGGTCTGCATGATGCTACTTGTCTTGTCTTCCTGATATTTTTTGCCCTCAGGTTATCCTTTATTAGGCCTCCTAATGTCAGCAATTAAGAAACAAAGAATAACAGATGGCAAAGAAATAGCAAGAAGCTTGCACACAGACAACTGCTTAAAGCGACAGAGATGTCATTCCTGAAATATGTGAACACTAGCCAGCTTCACTGCAGTTTTCTTTTTACACATAAACCACACGTATGTGCTCATGCACACACGACATAATATTAATGTAGAAACATTTCTCCCCACATTCCTCAAGAGCACCCAAGATCATCCAGTACAGTATAAGTAAAAATTGGATGAGTCATGAAAAATATATCCATCTATTTAGAGAAAGGAGAAAGGTTATGATGAAATATTTTAAGTATGTGTTATGACTTACCAGTCTATCAAAACTGAATAACTAACAAGACCAGAGTCCTGCTGCAAGATAGGTTTTGTGTGTGTGTGTGTGTGTGTGTGTGTGTGTGTGTGTGTGTGTGCGCGCGCGTGCTATTTGTACATGTATATGTGCAGATATACACAACTGTGTATAAATATTCAGGAGGCCAGAATCAAGTCAAGGATCACCTCAATCATTCTCTGACTTACGCTTTCAAAGCAGAGTCTCTCTCCAAACTTGAAGCTCAAAGTTTTATTTGTTTCTTTGTTTGTGGGTTTTTTTTAATTTGCTAGGCTAGCTTCCAGCAAGCACAAAGTGTTATTTCTGTCTCTGATACACAGAGTAATGGAGTTATAGGCTTGTAGGGAAAATGTCTGGTTTGTTAGGTAGGTACTGGTATCTGAACACAAGTTCTCGTAATGCAGCAAGCACATTTAACCATGGAGCCAGTATGCAAGGGTGCATTTTGAAATTTATCATCTGTTCCTATAGTGATATCATCTTAGCTGTGAAAGTCTGTCTGTTCCCAGCCTTGTGGATCAGATCTGTCCTTCAGTCAAACTGGCTGTCTTGCCTGATGTGGTAATTGTGGTCCAAATTTAAAAAGTGTTTTTGCCTGAACCACACCAAATATCCAAAAGGAACTTACAGATTGACCCTGTTTTGACATATTAAACAAATACCATATCAGGAAGTCTAGACCATCACAAACCCAGCACCAGAATTTATTGGGCAGGTTTGATTCTCTCCATTGTGAACAGACTTAGTGAAGCATTTGAAACTGTCAAGTAAAAGAACAAAGAAGACTGAGTGTTTTCTATTAACAGACAGCTTTTCTCTTCTACCCTTCTGACAAGCCACATTCTTATAGTAAAGACAGATTAATGGAAGGCTGTGTGGAACTGTATGAACATAGTAGTCACAGTGGCTGCTTTGTAACTAAGAAGAGATTACAAAGAGTCAAGCTTTGAGTGGCTCTTATTACTCTAAGCCCAAAAAGGTTTTGAAATGGTAGCGATCAAGAGTAGAAAGTCCTGGAGCTTCTTTGTTGTCACCAAATGACACTAATGTACCAAGGGAAAGCATATCTGAGTTCCTCTGTCTGGTACTATGTATCCAGGACACTAAAGCCCAAAGGGAAATGCTCTATCAGGTCTTAGGAAAGCAAATGTCATTGTGTAGGCACCAGAATCAGAGCTCATCTGACACTTAGCAATCTGCTTGACTCATCCTGCTATGCCTCATGCCTTACCCCATGGATTATATCTTTATTTTTTCATGTCCTAATTTAGACAGATTTTCTAGAACATTATCTATCTATCTATCTATCTATCTATCTATCTATCTATCTATCTATC
>JANHMN010000010.1:46088647-46229743 GCA_030674055.1 Rhabdomys pumilio | reverse complement strand
ATCTATCTATCTATCTATCTATCTATCTATCTATCTATCTATCTATCATCTGTCTATGCCCCTCAAGACCTACCACTCTGTACTTTTAAACTAGCAACTGATCTGTTGTCGGAGGATCCTTTGATTCCCTATACCTGTTTCAGAGCTCAAGAAGATCATATGGATTTGATGACCTTTTCTGGATCCTGTAATTCTGCACATATGAATTCTAGTGATCTTTTTTCCCTCCCAGCATAACTTTAGATTGAGACATCCTTGTAGAATGTATAAGAAGTTAGTGCAGAGATCTCTAAGGGTAAGTTAGAGCTGGGACTGAATACCAAATAGAGAGACCAGAGCATGGTAAAATAACACAAAATCATGTGCAAATGGAGGTATCTTAGGGGAAGAAATATTGGAACCAATAGGTAATGGCCATGGTCCAACAAAGCAAGTCTCTTTATTTTTCAGTTAGAATCACATGAGTGGCAAGCTGTACAAAATACAGACTCATTTGATGCATCCATACAATGCACATATATTTAAGGATGAATACTTGAAGAGAAGAGTGTAATTCTCATAGGGAAAGCTTAAAGAAAAGGATGTTACAGCTCAGACAAAGTAAATGTTCTTAAAGGCTCAGGATAAAGACTATGCAGTAAGTAGCTCTGCTCTATAAAATCCAAGACTCTCAGCAGAATATCAGTCTATGCAAGGTGCTGCAGTAACATGAGACAGTCTGCATCATCTGCCAAACATCTCTCATCACCCACTGAGAGAGTGCACAACAACCATGTAATAGAACATGGGAAGGCAATAACTGGACTCATAAAGCAGAAATTGAACACATTAGAAATATTAAAAAGGAAGGCATTGGAACATCTGTATCTGCATGCCAAGATGCACTCAAGGAAATTAAGAAAAATTTGGTCAGGTAACAGTAATTCTCTTGGTACCTTTGAAACAAAAAGCTTACAATCAAGAAGAAGTTACATTTTTCAATAAACAATGGGCATTGGTTTATATGGGCAATTTCCAAATAAAATAAACCAACCAAACAAAGAGTTAAAGCATTCTCAACACAATATTAAACCACGACTTAATAACCATCTGTCTCCTTGCTGTGTCTTCACAGTGCTAAGTATATAATCAAATTTTAATTCATGTTAAGTGAGAAAGCTCTTACTGCAGGATCTTATAAATTGTAACTTTCAAGATATGTGAACATGTACTTTAAATTAGATATACCACATAAAGGGTAGGGAAATATGCAGAAAGCAGAATTCAGGTTGCAGACATGGACTAGCATACTGACTGAAGAAAGGCAATTCTATTGCTCCAAATTAATAACAAATTCCTTTAGGGACTCTCCCATAACAAGTCAAACACTTGATATTTAGCTTGCTAATGTCCACTTGTGTGGTAAATATTTTATATGCTTTTTATCCTCACAAAAGTGCTTCATCTTTCCCTAAGTACAAATGAGTGATGAAAAACCCAGAGGGATGCAGTAACTTGCTAATAAATGCCAACTTCAGAGCCTGTGCTCATAACCTCTTCCTAAGTGTGAAATTGCCTTTCTCAATGCTGTTGTGGCTTATATTCAGTTAGACATCCAAAGATTCAACTGCTAGAAGTTTGGCTTGTACACTGTAGTTCAGAAATGAGGGTACCTTAAAGAGGAAGGGGGTAGATGGGTATAGTTAGGCCAATAGGACATGGTGACATATGCATGCATTTGGAATGTGCAGGTAGGAGATCATGGATGCAAGACTGTCATAATTACTATCAATGATCAACTGGACATCAATCTAGAGTCACCTGAGAAGTGGGAACCTCAGGTGAACTCTTGCCTCTATTATTGATAGCAATAAACCCTCTACAAAAACAAGATAATCAAACATTTAAAAGGTGGATCCCCAGGCTTCTCACGTTCATGAGTTTCCTTTTATAGTGTGTAGAGATAAATGCTGAAAACATGAAGAAGCCACTGCTCTGCTTATGGGGAGTACCTTCTTCAGTACCATCCTAGGAGGGAGTATGAGATACATTTCCAGGAAGGCGATGTTACATACATCCCTCTCATAAGAATTTTTATTTACATATCAGAAAAAATTCATCTTTTAGGACTATCAACTCAAAATGAATTTCAGAAACCTGGCCTGATTTTAGAACACCACACCCTGGAAACTAGTTTGTGGAAGAGAGGTGGTATGACTGACAACCTCTAATCCCATAAACTCATGACTGGGGCTATCATTCATGGGCTCATTCTTGATGGTTTTATTGACACTATTGACATGAACTGTGCAGCACATTCATGCAGACAGATTCTTTTTGCAAGAATTCCCTTAGATTTTATATAAACCTCTTCATTACGAAGTCCAAGTCTTTTTAAGCCCAATCATAATATTCTAGGCCAACCCAGTGTGGGTGTGTCATGAATAGAGCCCTGCATGAGATTAACAAGTCTCCAACTTCCTCATGTAAGAAACATCTGGAATAATCCAGGCCACTGCTTGTGCAGGTACTTTTGTAAGAAGACTGCCTCTTGGTTGTACACTGCCGACCCCAAAGAGCCACAGAGACTTTCTTGATTAGCTACATGGTCTGGCTTCTTTGTGCCATGAAGGAAGGATAGATAGAAATCCTTTGTCTTGTCTGTCTGGCACATATGACATAATGATAGCAATGTTGTCATGTTTCCTTGCTAGCTTCAGTATTTAGAAACAAGTATTCCAAGCTCATAGTCCTGGCCTGTACTCCCAACCACTTCCTGATTCTCCCCTATTTCCAGTTGCAAACTCACTTCTCTGCCTTCCTGGGTTTTAACAGCATCCCTGTCAGGGCATAGATAATGCTATTGTTTTCTTTCCAAGAGCAGTATTTACATAGTTCACATTTCTGTATCTTTAATGGTTTCCTTACTGCCTGTTGAGTGTGAACTCTCTTTCTCACTTGATTGCTGTGAATCTGAACATAGGCTTGTGAGACTTTTAACCCATTGGAAGGGCCTCATTTTCTCTAGTGCGTAGAGTGCCTGATGCTGTTTTCAGAATGGAAAATTATCATGGAACTCATATTGGTACTTTTGCAAATGGGTTCCGCCATGCCCATCAATCCACATGATAAAATGGACCAAAAATGACTCCTTTCTGGACTGCTACCCTGGGTTTTTGTTTTGTTTTGTTTTTTGTTTTGTTTTGTTGTTTGGTTTGGTTTGGTTTGGTTTTTGTACAATCACATCATCTTTCCAAGGGTGAAACATACTGACTTTGCATAGAATACAGGCAGATTTCTCCCCATCTGCATTGGCATATTGTTTGATACTGCAAAGTGAAATCTTGAAAGACTGTTAGGAACAGTGGTCCAGCAACAGCTGAAGAAGAGGAGTCTAATCTGCCACTGACTCTTGTAGAATCCATGACTACACATCCAGAAGCCATTGTTACCATCTCTTCTATCTTTGCAGCCTAGATGGGTTTTAGTCTGTGATGTGGCAAGTACTGGGGATGTTGGTGTTCAGGCCCCCTTGAAATCTCTCCAGCAGAGTTTTTCTTAGCCCTTGCAGGAGGCTGCACCTTCTGCCTAATAAATTATTAATAAAGAATCAGTTTTGCTTTTCTTTTTCTTTCAATGATCATGAGTATTCTGTACCACTAATGCCACCGCTTTTAATCATGGAGGTCTATATTTCTTCTCCAGTTTTTTACCTCTTAGAAAACAAAAACTTTGAAGTGCTTTGTTATTTTTTAGTACCTCATTAAATGAGTCAGCACATGATGTTTCTGCCATTTAAATTGCTTTCCCCCTGAGAACCTCCATACACTATAGCTTCCCTCATTCAGACCTCTGCACAGCTCCTGTCTCATTAGAGAAACTGCCTAGGCCCAGCTACTCAAAGCAATCCCCACCAAATATTGGCTTTCATTTAAAACTGGTAGCTGAACCAAGGAATTAAGAAGTGGGTCCAATGGAGATAAGGGTGAAAACATTTTCACCTTTTGTATTCTATTTTTCAATTTTTGAATCGTGAATATAAATTTATATTGTAAAAAATTAATTAAGCAAGAATTAATTGACCTATATGACTTACTGTTGTGTCCATAACTTCGTTAAAGTCCCCAGTTTCTCCTCTGAATATGAAGTCTTATTCCACCAATAGAGGCTTGCAGAGCTTCTGGCTCCATTCTAGAGGGCATCAGTTAGCTCCAGTTCTCTGCAGCCAGGGAAGGAACCCTTGTATTGCAAATCTCCATTTGCTTCCTTCCCATAAGTCTGAAAGAGATAGAATAAGAAGGTATATTAATTTCTGTTGCTGTTACAACAGTAGTCACAAGTTTAGTGTCTGGCCAACAATATAAAGTCTTGTAGTCCTGGAGGTCAAAAATGTAGTCTGAATCTCATGGAATAAAATGAAAGTGTCTGTCACTGTGGTTGCAGCCACTTGGGGACCAGCAGTTAGGTCCCATGAAAATAGGGGAAGTCTGCTTACTTCTCATGCAAATCTAATGTGCTTCATTTTGAGAAAGATGATGAAATTATACTAGAAAATAATGTGCCCTTGCTTTACAGTAAAGGAGCCATAACTGTGCCATTTTATCATGAGGATTGATGGTCCTGGAAGACTCAGGATGTGACTTGATGGCAAGGATATTTCCTTAGCTAGACTGACTCAAGAAATGGTCCTCATTTCTTGTCTTTTATCTTGTCTTTTACCTTTTTTCTTCATCTTGAAACCCAAAGAGAAGTATAAACATCCTCTGACTTCCTTCTATCCTACCACACCTTAAAGTATCTTTGTGATTATATTGATCTATTGAATCAAATGGGGCAATATTTTTAAGGGTTTATAACCAAAAACCCTAATCCATCTAATTCACTCTTTTCATATAACATGTCACATTCATTAATTTCAGCAAGTTGAGGTGTGGATATTTATGGTGGCAGTGAGATTATTCTCCCTACCATAGACAGTGACAAAGCTGGGCCTCAGATATATATCACTTTCTAAATCATGAATTCTTTGCTTTCATAGTTTTGGAGAATTAAACCCAGACCCACCCTTGCTCATTATGATAGTTTGAATAAGTTGTGCCTGGAAGACTCATGCATTTGAATATTTAGTTCCCAGTTGGTGGTACTGTTTGGGGGAGACTTGGGTGTATGGCCTTGTTGGAAGAAGTGTGTTACTAGGTTAGAATCAAGAAGTTAAAATCTCCCTACTTTTAGGTTTTTCCCCTGGCATTGTGCTTTTAATCTAAGATGTGAGCCCTCAGCTTCTCAAGCTGCCATGTGTGCCACCTGCTGCCTCTGCTTCTCTATCATAGACTCTACCACTCTGGAATCATAAGAACAAATAAATTCTTCCTTCTATCATTTTCCTTGGTCATGGTGTTCTATCACAGCTATATAAAAGTAACTAATCTACTCATGGTAGACAAAGATTTTGCCACCAATCTGTAACAAAGTCCAGAACTTAATAAATCTTAAAGAGTCTTTTCATCTTAGTTTCAATGATTCATGCATTTCAGAAATTTGTTCTTCAGGACATCACCTGATATAACCTACTAGATTCTCTTACCAAAATGCCAGGAGCCTCCTGGCCCAGAGAGGATAGTGGTGGGGTCACAGAGTGGGACTCTGGTAATGGCTTTAAAATCTGAGGATCTCAGGATGTTCTAGTTCTCTAACTGTACAGAAATGCTGATGATAACTTTTAAAAAGTTTCTTGTGCTTTCCAAGGGCAAAAAGTTGCTGGCATAGGCAATTGACACCTGTAGCCTAACAGTGGGGGATTAAGTAGTGTGGCTTTTGTTCTATCTCAGCAGGAACTGCACAGCCTGCTAGTATGAAGGACATCACAGGAAGAAAAAGGGACACTTTGAGAAGTGATTATAGAGTGTATTACTAAGTTGTAAAAAGTTTTCTGTTAAAGCTATCTAAGACAGAAGGGGAAAAACAGAAAGATCCTAGACAGGAAGGGCAAAAATTTCTTCTCTCTATTCTTTCACATCTCTTTGTTCTCAGTACTTTCAAAATACATGATCACATGATAAAAAATTCATCATAAGTTCACACACAAAATCAAATCGTAAATTGAAATAGAAGTTTACAACAGAGAATGTTTACATGTATAACCATTAGGAGTTATTATCTGGCTAAACATCCATCACCAATCACACCTCCACAGGTTCACTGAAGGTTTAAAACCATAACTAAGTTATTTGCCAAGTTTTGTATAGATCAATCCAGTCAATAATTTATCTTCTGTTATAACACCTATAATAAATCATTAGTTCTTTTTTATGACCTTTAGTTAATTGTTTTACAACCTCTTGAAATGTGCTCTGAGTACAAGAAAGTCTGGTGACTATATAAGAGCAATTAACTGGAAACACTTGGAAGACTAGCAGAGTTCTCATTGCAGTTTTGACTATCAGAAAAGGACCTAATAGCAATCCTACTATAAAAGCTAAATAATCTCTGATATAACTTTAGGAATTTTTATAAAATCATCAAGACTTAAAAAGTCATTTTTTTGTCTATATAGCACCCACTACTAGACAGTACATCTTCATAGATCTGCAGAGATCTGCTCCAAAGGGGTGAGCTAATACCTAGTTACTGTTATATATGTTTAATAATAACAGGAAAAGCAAAGTATATTAATAGCAGGAATATTTCCTAAAATGAATTCTCTTATGGCCTTGCCTAACAAGAAAGAACCTGTCACAGATTATATAATAATCTGAAGCAGACCATCTCAGGAAGACCACCTGCTAGTTATTAGCTTTTCCAATTATGACTCCTGACACCAAATGTTTCTGCTTTTACTTATTATTCTGATTAGAGGTCGAAGAGTTGATTCAGCCTGAAAAACAGAGATAGCATTGTGACCCTGATATCCTTAACCAACTCTAACTCCCTGACACATTACCAGTTGACCAGTCCAAGTTTATCAAAATCCAATATTCCCCTGGCTCTGGGGCACTATGCTGATCTCTGCTCCTAATTATCTGACTTCTCCTTCTCAATCTTTCCTCTTTCCCCTTGCCTCTCAGTTCCCAATTTAATCAATAAGCTTCTCTAATGTTCTTTTTTTTGGGTAATCTCTAAAATGCTCTTAATGCTAAGTAATAGCTTTGTGTCAAGGACATTATGCTTCCTTCTCAGTCTGGACCTCTTCCAGGAAACACTACAATTTGTATATTTAATAGATCCCTTTAAATGCTGAAAGATCAACTTAAAATTAATCTATCTGAAACAAAACTTTAGATTATTCCTGCAACATTACTCCCACCTACTCAAAAGCAGGTATATTTATACCATGGCATCTTTCTTAGCCCAGTGATATTTCCCACTATCTTTCCAAATTAACCTAAAACCTTGGCTTTGTTCTTGGTGACATCATTGCAAGTAGACATTACTTGGGGACTCTACCTTGGTCCTACTTCCAAAGCATTCTGCTCATAGTTCACCCTTTCCTCTGTGTTGCTATTATATTTCTAATCTAGGTCACTAGATGTATCTTATCTTTGTCCTTATTCATAACCTGAACTATTCCTAATATGCACTATGTTTTCTCTTTTTTCCTCTCCTCTTTTGTTCCATTTCTCTTCCTTTGCCAAATTTTACCTGGACTCCAACAGTAATTTTATTAATATTTAACTATTTATTAATTTATCTTTAAAACATCCAACTCTACCTAGAATATAAAGCCCTCTGCTATCTAATACAAGTTTCCTCTTTCTATATAATTTGGGTATAGAATGTTCCAAAGGATCTTTTGCTGCAGTATCAGAGTCTCTAAGATATGGGTCCTAGTGTAATGTTTTAGGTCATTGATGGTAGGAATGGTAGAAGTCTGTATTCTTTGCCTTTCCTTTCACTATGATCAAATAACTGAAAAGAAACAACTTAAGAAAAGAAGGATTTATTTTGGTTCACTTTTTATGAGATCTAGTCCTTCAAGAGTAAAAGACATACCCAAACACTGATGCCACAGGTATTCAGTATAAGACTTCTCCTAAGTTATTTAGAATGTCCTCATGGACACACACAGAAGTGTACATCATTAATACGCTAGGTTTTACTTTATTATTTTTTTCATATTTATCTATTTATTTTATTTGTCTCTCTGTCTCTGTCTCTCTCTCTTTCTCTCTTTTTCTCTCTCTCTCTCTCTCTGTGTGTGTGTGTGTGTGTGTGTGTGTGTGTGCTTAAATGTGTGCATATGCATGAATGTATAATTTCCTGCAGATATAAGAAGAGGGAGTTGAACTAACTAAAACTATAATTACAGGTCAATGTGAATTCCTTGGTATAGAACTAAACTCAGGGCCTCTACAAAAGCAGCAAGTGCTCTTAAGTGCTAAGACATCTCTCCCAGCCCCCTTCCCAGGTTTTTATTAAATCAATCAAGTTGATAATTCAAATTCATTATCACAAATATCTATTTACTTTGCTTTCCATGTACAGAGAGATGAGTGTCTTTTTCTACCATACACCCCCCACCATGCTGCACTGCTTTCTTACAGACCCCAAAGCAGGGAGGCCAACTAACCATGAGTGGGAACATCCACAATATCATGTCAGGGTGAACTCCTTTTTAAATTGGTTACTTTATATATTTTTTCTACAACAATGAAAAAAGCAAGCAAACTCTGCAATGGCACTGACTACAAGTCCCCCTACACACACACACATACACACACACACACACACAAACACATACACACAAACACACTCCTTACCACACTGCCTGCTTTCCTATAAAAGTCACCCTAATTGTAAACATTAAGTCAGTTCTCCTTTTGCTTCTAAAATTTGAGAACCTCATATTTTCATGGCTGTCTCTTTTATAATTACTCAATTCTCAGAAAAAGATAATGACCTCTGCAGGGCTTTCTATGACCTTTAGTCTAGACCCAAGGCCTAGGAACTAACTCACAGTAGGGCCTTCTTAACTCACAGTAGGGCCTTCTTACCTCTATCATTTCATAACAAAAGGTATAAAGGCAAGAGAAAAAAGTGAGACTTAATTCAGTTTTTTAGAATAATAGAAACTCCATCTCTGAGGTTATAGGTTTCTCGACGTAGTCATTAAAAATAAGTTTCAGAATTAACAAACATTTAAATCATAGCAGATAGGTACTTGATACTTTCTAAATTACAAATGAATACTCTTACATGTGGAAAGAATCTAAAAAACTGCAAACTACTTTCCTGAGTACTAAACTGTTAATAAAACAAAGAACAAACAACTGTATACCTAGATATAAGAATATAAAGATACTGAACACAGATGAAGGTATTGAGTTAAGCTTTAATGAGCAATCAGCAATACCTGGATTGTGGAAAGCTTTGACAATCAAATGGCTCTGTTTCTTCAACCAATATAAGAAAACAAAAGGAGGGTTGGGTATCTGTAGGTGAAAGAGATTTAAAACATAACCTATTTTTAAACTGAGAGTTTCAATTATATAGTGCAAGAATTTACTCTGGGGTGATAAAACGCTGTAAATGACTACTATAAAAATATAGTTATGAGTGAATATCAGAATTTGACAGAACTCTCTTTTCTGACCTGAGGTGTGCTTAATGAGTCAATGTCAAAAAGTTATACCCTTTGTTTTGTGTGTGTGTGTGTGTGTGTGTGTGTGTGTGTGTATGTGTGTTGTGTGCATGCTGTATTATATCTCATAATAAAACAGTACAACAAATGTCTTCAGTTTCTCTGAGAATGATGAGTTTATAAGATGACTGCAGGTGGGCTATAAGGAACGTAGTGTACTATTTGACTCCTTGAGAAACTTGAAAGTTAGCAAATGTCCAGGAGGCATAAGCAGGGATGTAGCCCTGTAGGGTCAGTGTACATCTGTGTCTTCATTTGCTGCCACCTCAGTGTTTGGAGGAGAAAGACTCAGCTGGATACTGTATGGTGAACATTATGAGAACATTAAATAAAGCTCTGCCTAAGAGCAACTAGAGGCTAATCACTGTGTTTACCAAGCAAAAGTCAGCAGGTATTCTAAAGGCTGAAGCTGGAAGAAGCTCCAGGAGATGCCAAGTCTCTGTAAAGTGGCCCTAATTAGTATTCCTAGCTCTTCTCCAGGACCCTAAAGGGAGCAATGCCCTGTGTTGCACTATCCAACCATGCCCTGTAGACATGACGAGCCCGGTGCCTCTGTGTGAGCAATTGTTTATAATATTGCAAGATGATACCAACTTCTCTTCCTAAGGCATAAACACAAAGCAGAGGAGGCAGTTCTCTCAGAGAGAATAATGACCTAATTTTTTAGTGTAGGAGACATGCTATGACAATGAATAAATTGACTTTCTTTAAAGAATCTACCTCCAGTTAAATGAGTAGAGCCATCCTGCAAATAATCCCTGGTCCAGGACTTGGAAGCATACTTATCAACCCCATGAAATCAGCCACCACTTATTCATCTGCCCCGTATCTCTTTCCCTTCCCATCAAACAGATTCTCATGTAAAATGTTTTGACGATGTTTATAAACACTCAGAAAAACAATACAAACTCCACGCAGTAGCCTAACAGCCCCCGACTACTTTCCAAGTTCTTTGATTCCCCACCTCTTGCTGTTTCTTTCTGTTCTGGAACATGAGAATCTCAGTACTAACCTGTGATATTTCAATGGCTGGAACTGTATTACTGGATCTCTGTGTGCCTGAGATTTTAAGTTAGTCTATTCTGATTTTGACAATGATCTCGTCAGAGAGTCTCTGAGAACTCGATTTAAGGAAAGATTTCCAGGCTGCACATATCTCTGTACTAGGTACATCATTACATTTTTGAGAACTGAGATGAATCTTTTTTACTCTGTCTGTTTGCCTTTCTTCACCTTGTCGTCTGCCTTAGCCTAAGAGAAAACTCTACAGATGAAGAAATTGCTTGATTTGTTTCCAATTTGACAAGAGCTGTCCTCCTTACAGTGTAGAAGCTCATGACTACACTACCCGTGGGTGTAGTACACTGAAGCTCTAGCCATGGCTTTCCTATAATACCAGTGAGAGCAAAGTAGCTTGCTATGAAGACATCTATCAGTGGCACATAAAACTCTTTGCTCCCTCAATAATATCTCTTTGACATCTCTCTTTAAAGAGGAGTCAAATGTGCCTGAGATTCAGCAGTTGAGCCAACCCCAGCTGATGCTCATCATTCCCAATAATGTATTTTCAAACCAAAAAAGGGTCTGGTATGTCCATTTCAGGCCCATAGCAGGCACATCTAATAACCTTAGCTCCACACAGCCCCCTAACTGGAAGCCAGTGCTGCATCTCATTAAAATGAATTCTGTGCTGGTCATCTTCCCGACAGACTCTTTTTAAAGAAATCCTTAGCCATGTATTGGCTGCCATATCTGTCAAAGATCTGCAGCAGATAGCTGGTGAAGAACCTTCTCTGCTTCCTGAAGACCATGTAAGATGCAGGAACTAGGAATATCTTCATTGGCTTGAAATTTGATTCTGCAGTCCTCTTTCTTTGACACTTCTAGCTTTTTGAAGGGCATTTTTTTTATGTCATGAAAACAGCATAGCTGGCCTGTCATTTTTTATCCAGATGATGGTAGTTCCAGCCTCCAGCCTGGAGGAAAAAGTATGTAGTCTCCAGGAAAGATGCCCTGGATGCAAGTGAAGCAAGACTCTGCTTTATCTGGGAAACATAGGATAGTTAACTTTCACCTCTTCTTCCTTTTATGTTATTCTAACTTTTCTTGGCCTTCTGCTCTTACTCTGATCTACAGTACTCTTATTTTCTTATTGAAAATAAGAGTATCCTGACAAACAGCTGTCTTCAAAAAAACAGATCTGTAAATAGAAGTCAGGTTTAAAAAGAAAATCTAGCATTGAACATACTAAAGAGAAATAGAAACTAAGTAAGATGAAGTCTATCTAGGTCTTTTGAATCTTCAGCTTGTAAATAAAAAGAAAGAGCCCAAATTTGAGCCCTAGACCAGGACTCTGAATTCAGGCTGACATTTAAAACAGTACAAATGGGGCTTAATTAAGTCCATACACCAAACCAACTATAATTTGCATGATGAAGTGAAAATCTAAAAAAAAAAAAAAGAAGAAGAAGAAGAAGCAGCCTGCCCTAGAGGAATTGCAGGTGTGGCTGATATGTTACGTGTGGCTAAGTGGGTAGCAGAAAGGAGGGAGGCCATGCCTATGCTCAGTGTTCTGTGTTCTGACCTATAAACATCTGAATGATCAGTAGCCTAACATCCCCTGAAAAAAAAAAAAAAAAGAAAGAAAGAAAAACCGCAAGTATGAGATGACCACAAGTCCAGGACCAAGCAGACCCGGATGGACTTTCAGGACAGGGAGCAAGCCTGAGACTAGAAGAACTCTACCCGGGGTTTCCAGCCCTAGTCAGGAGGTAAATATAAGAGAGACAACTCTCACAAGGAGCCACTTGAACAAGAAGTGAGCCTGAGATGAGCACCAGACCAGAGCCATGAAGGCCTTAGAGAGCATACTGTACCTGAGATGACCCTTGCCTGTCACCATAATGCACAAGCAAGATATAGCACTCCTGAGAGGACTCCAGACATTCAGAGACCCCAGGCATTACTAAGAGGAGCTAGCTAGTGGTAGCAAAATGGAAGAAAAAAGAAACAGAAGGATGTAGGCACAATGAAGAGAGGCAGAACTGGAAACTCGGGGATAGAGAGGAACAGCCTGATGTGAGGAGCCAGTGATGCCACCAGGGGCCACATCTGGGTCCATGGCCCTGTAGTAGCAGAGGTCTGTTACCACCAAAGACCAGGTAGATGTCCTTGGTCTGAGCTGCTACAGGGAACATGTTAATGTCTGAGGGATCTGCAAAACGGGCCCAACTCCTCACTTGAGCTTTGTTGGAGAGCTGTCCCTGAAGGCATAAGAGCAGCAGACCTGACCCCACTCCTAGTCAGCTGTAACACTCAGAACAGGCCCTGCACCTCACCTGGGCAGCACAGTTAGAGCTGGTCCTGAATGTGGGGGTTGCAGGTGACCTGACCCAAGGACATGGGTATGAGAAAGCCAGCCCTGACTCTTATCTACTGTGTGTGGTGTCAGTGAGGGGAGATCCTCTCCCCTTCCTTTTGCCCTCAACACTCTTTGGGGGAAAGAGGAAGAGCTGGCCCTAATGGGGTCATTAAAGCAGGAGAGCCATCTCTTCACTACACCTGATGCAGCACTGAGAAGAGTGAGTCCTGTACCTCACTCACCTGGGCAGTACAGTACAGCTGACCCTGATGGTGGAGGTAAGGGTTAGTCAGTCCCAAGGGTGTAAGCATGGGAGAGCTGAGCTCCTCAACTTGTCTATCATGCACCAGCCTGGGCGAGGGAGAGATGCCCTTCCAACCCTTGCCCCTTGCCACCTATGGCAAGTCGGAGAACTGACTCTGGGAGCATGAGAGCAGAAGAGCCAGCCCTGCCTCTTGTCTGTTAGGCAGTAATAGTGGAGGAACTGAAAAACTTTTCCTTACCAGCTGAAAAACTTGGGAGAGCAAGTTCTGTGCCTCGGCTGAGCATCAGGGTAGAGCTGGCCCTGGTTGCAGAGGAATGGGAGGCTTTGCTGGTGAGCAGGGAGTTGGCTCTCTGACTAGCTCAGATACCTCTCAGACCAGATCCAGGACTTTGACTTGACCTACCCCAACTTCTACCCCATCAGTGAACTACTGGAGTTCCTAAAGGGGCTGGTCCTACAGATCCAAAATCACAGGATCTCTATGATATAGGGCATCAATAGGATATCAGAGAGGACTCCTAGTGAGGTTCCAGTACTGAGAGAGTAGCAGAAGCCAGAGGCCTCCTGACAGACCAACAAGTCATTGCAAGCAAAGAGTGCGGACAAAAGGGTGTGCAGTGGGGTACACTGTGAGAGTACAGCTTCCACAAAAGGTTTATTATGTTTTCTGTGGTGTGGGAGATTGCAAAGATGGAGGGTAGGTATGAAGGGAAGAGAAGATACGTTGAATTGAAATACATAATGTGAAATTCACAAAGAACCAATACAAATTTAAAATATATATAAAATTCAAGGAAGAATAAAATGAGAATGTACATGTTAGACCTATGATTTAGATTGTGGAAGGCAGAATTTTCTGGTGGTCCACAAAGTCCCATCCCCACCTAGTGAAGTTTCCACCTACACTCCTTGCTTTTTGGATGTGGGCATGGACAACATGTAATATAACTGCAATGAGTAGCTTACTTCATATGATAAAGCCTATGGGATTTTGCAGATGTAATTATGGTTATAATCAACTGACTAGCTTTGGCTTTGAGTTAATGAAAAGGGAGATTTTCCTAGCTGAGCACAGCAAATCAAGCGAACTGCTTGAAGAACTTGGAGATCCAAAGGGAGACTCATTTGTTTGTCTCAAAGGAGCAAGGCCATGATGAGTTCTACATATTCAAGGAAACAATTTTTTCCAACATTTATATGAGGTTGGATGAGGACCCTGAGCATCACAAGAGACAGACAGTAAGCCGGATACTCTGTTAGCAATCCACAAGTCATGCCACAGGTATCACAAGACAGCTAGCAGATATTGTATTTCCTGTTAAATTTATGATAATGTATTTTTTCAGAGACAGATAATGAACACAAATTTTGGTGACTAAAAGTCAGATTCTGCTGTAACTAGAACCCACAGATATAGCAGTGTCTTTGAATGAGATGATAGTGGGTAGAGATGAGAGCAGAGCACAGAAAAAAAAAGCATTAGCTGCCTTAAACAGTTGTTAGTAGAAAAATGGTCCCTTTAATGGGCTTGGAAGAGCTTTGGAAGGAAAATACAAGCTGTTTTACAGTGGAGAGGAGGTTAGTATAGTGAAATTGTCTCTTGCAACTCTGTACAAGCTGAACTCATAAAAACTGGGCTTTGTCCTTCATGGGTGTGGTCCTTCACAATGGAATTGTCCAAGCTGCTGCTGTTTTTTCTTGTTGTTGATAGGAAAGCACAAAATGTGAACGAAATTGAGAGAACTGTTACAAACACACAATAGAATGTTATGGTTCTGAGAAGTGGTCCATAGCAGGTTTCCCACAGTTTCGAGGGTAAGAATGCTGTGTATTTTTCCAGGAGTTGTGCAGCAAGTCCTTGTAAATACTTATAAACCCCCAGAGAGAGCTCCAATGGCACAGAAGGAATGCTAAGATCATTACCATGCCTGCTAGCACAAGCGGAAGTTCAAGCACTTACACCCATTCATCTGTGGCTACCATTTATTAATTGTGTAAAGTCATGAGGCATTACATGTACACACAAATAAGATGATGCCAAGTGGGCATATCACTGATAGACAGGCAGCAAGAAAGAAGAGATTCAGATTCATCATGAGTTTCCCTCTTAGATTCAGGAAAAATTCTGGCATAGATAGTCTGTACATGGTCCAAGGGATTGGGGGCCATGTCTACCCAGCACCTACTGGCTCATTGGGCAAAATTTTGAAAGAGATTCTTCTTTCAGGATAAGGAAGATAGCAACCTAAACTCTTCCAGGTAGTTCATCTCTGACACAACTGATGTATTTTCTTTCATAGTACCAAGAAATCACTCCATATTTCAAACACTGCATCTCCAGTTCATTCTGTGGTCATGCTAACAACTATAAACATAAGTAAAAGAGGAGGCAAAACTGGGTCTCCACATGGCAACCCAGGAAACTATCAAAAGACAGGTGATTTTTTTTAAGAGAGAAAAATGATACTATGCAATAGGAGATATATACTACTCACTAACCTAAATTAATTACTAATTTTATAGAAATAAAAAGAGCTGCCTCCAGCCCAAAAGATGAAATTGGATTCTTGTAGGATAAGTCAGTAGGACTCTGCAATGACTTGGGAGTGACACTAGGGCTTCAGTGTTCTCACCAAGCTTCTCAGCCATCCTTACCACAGAAAGAGCATCTGCTGAGCAAGGTAAAGGAAAAAGAAACCAGAGCTTGCACAGCATTGGCTGTAATGATATGACAGTATAGGGGCTTATGTCTGTTTCCCAGACTTCAGTTAGAACTTCTTCACCTGACCTAGAAGAGTGAAAAAGTCATCAGATACTATCTCCTGAATGCCCTGAAGAAAGATGTCAAATAGAATAATTTCACTGGTGTTGAAAATAAACTGTGCTGACTCAGTGGCTATATTTGAAGGATTGCATTCTGTTGACCTTAGATGACCCATGGAGAAAAATACCCATTAGGAGGCTTACTTTTGTTTCCAAAGTATTTTTCCCTGAGAAAGTTTCCAGAGTCTTATACTTTAGATAGAATTAAATTGATAAAGAAGAGATGGTAACATCTTGATTCTTAGGAAGATCTTAGTCTCAGAGTCTAAGGCAGTTCACTTCTAACTCAGAAATATATTTTCTCATTGTATCAGAAACTCACTTCATATTTTAGTCACTACTCTGAGTTTATTCTGTGGTCATTCTAACAACTATAAACAAGAAAGTGACAAGGACAACACTGGGTCTCCACAAGGTAGATTTGAACAAGTTGATAATCCTTTCAATCATTCCTTATCTTCCCGTTTAAAATCTAGAGAAACCTGAGATAAGCCATTGGTTCTCAACAGTAGTCAGGGGACATTCAAGACATTACCAAGGAGAAATGAGTTAATGACCTACAGGCTATATCCTATAACCTATATCCTGCATAACCATAGCGGCTGTACTATCTTGCTTATGTGACACAAATTATTCATCAAATGCCTTACCTAAAGTATATTTTTGTTGTTTAAAAATAGCATTTTTATTTTCTGTTCTATGTGGTATACTCTAAAATTCTGTAGCATGTTATTCTCTTCTTAATGTCAACTTGATGATGAATTTCTTGAGAATGGGCCCAAATGGTAATGGGCCAAGTCTGATGAAAGGTTATTGGACATTAAGCTCGAATTTTGGATATGGAACATACAGAAGTTTCCAAGAGATCTTATTTAATCTGAGTCTATATACTAGGTAGCTTAGAGTTCAGAACCATGAAATCCAGGATAACAGTCAGGGCCTTAAATCTCTAAAGGTAAAACATGTGCTTACTCCAGGTCAGCATTGTTTAGGATTCTAGATTACTAGTTTCTGTAGCAAAGAATTAAGAAGTCTGGAAAGAACAAGAATACAATTTGTCTAGTCAGCATACATTTTTATATTCTTTCTGTCAGGCTAGGTGGTAAGTTTCATAGAAGGGAACCATCATGCATGATCTTCTCATCCCTGAAAATTTCCAGAATACAAATTCTACAGTATTGAGTCTTGAGATACCCTTATAGATTCTTTGTTGAAACTATCTCATTGATAGATTAGAAGTCTAATAACAAAATCAGAGAATATTTTGTTATTCAAGACAATATTATATCTAATATAATTTAAGATATTTGTCATAAGAAAAGGCTTTTTAGAAAGAATTGGTTTACATAAAATGGACTGTATCTCTTTAATTTATAAAATTCAGACAATGCATAGTTCAGATCCAAAGAAAATACATGGTTGCCTTGCTTGATATATGTCTCTGCTTGTAGAGTCAAGACAGCCAGTAGATGAAAAGGCACTGGATATTGAACAGGATTTTCCTTCATTTAGTTACCCAGAAGTATACCATAGTAGTCTTCCAGAATATACTCCTAAATAAACACAGTTTTAAAAAAATAAACCATGCTGACTTATAGTCTCTTCCAAATTTCCCTATTAAACTTGATTAGTTCCCTTATTAGAACAGTAAGGACAAAATGGATATTGGGAAACATTTAGTCTATGCTATAAACAAAGTTCTGAAAACAGAGGAGAAAGGTGAAAATATTTTGTGCTACTTTCACGATAGTTTTGTAAACAGAAGGCAAGTCTTTGGAACCATCAATTGTGACAACTGGGTGGTAATTGGTAAAACCACTCTGGAAATCAATCTATTTCCTCAGAAAATTGGAAATAGTTCTACCGGGAGACCCAACTATACCACTACTGGGCATATATATTCAATAGATGCTCCAACATATAACAAGGTCACATGGTCCACTATGTTTATAGCAGCCTTATTTATAAAAGCCAGAAGCTGGAAACAACTCAGATGTCCCTCAACAGAAGAATGAATACAGGAAATGTGGTACATTTCCACAACGGAAAACTATTCAGATATTAAAATCAATGACTTCATGAAATTTTCAGGCAAATGGATGGAACTAGAAAATATCATTCTGCCTAAGGTAACCCAGACACAAAAGAACACACATGGTATGTACTCACTGATAAATGGATATTAGCCCAAAAGCTCAGAATATCCATGATACAACCCACAAACCATATGGAGATTAAGAAGAAGGAAGACCAAAGCGTGGATGCTTTAATCCTACATAGAAGGGGGAACAAAATAATCACTGGAGGTATAAAGAGGGAGGGGCCTGAAAGGGAGAGAGGTGGGGGAGTGGAAAAAAGGAGGGGCAAGAATAGGTATTGGCAGGGACAGAAACAAAGTCCAGAGGGTCAGGAAATCTAATAAAAATATGTAGCAGTGGGGATGAGGAACTGGAGGTAGCCAATATAGAGCACCAGATGCCAGGGAAGCAAGGGGCTCCCAGGATCCAGTGGGGATGACTTTAGCCAACATATGCAACAAAGGGGACAGAGAACCTGTGGGGAACACTTCCAATAGATAGGCATGGCCCCCAGTTGAGGGATGGGACTACCCACCCATCTTAAAATTGTTAACCCAGAAATGTTCCTGTCCAAAGGAAAGACAGGGACAAAAATGAAAAAGAGACTGAAGGAAAGGCCATCCAGAGACCATCCCACTTAGGGATCCATCCTATCTTCAGACACCAAATCCTAATACTATTGCTGATGCCAAGAAGTGCTTGCTGACAGGAGCCTGGTATGGCTGTCCTCTGAGACAGGGAGGATTAGCTAAAAGGAATATCTCTTAGACTCTCACTTGTTCCCCTTGTTGTCTTCTTTATCCTGGTCATGGCTTCACCATGGTATTAGGACTTTGCTAGCCGAGATTGAAGTTTGGCTCTGAGTTGATCAGACAAAGATATGTTCTAATATACTGCAATGTACTTCCATGAAGGATGCAGTGGTTCATGCCTTTGGTGACAACAAAGATGGCAGTGAATGAAAGGATGCTGTGACCATCACATCATAGTGAGGGAACTTCTATATATGAGTAAACTTTGGTTTCAGAAGTCAAAGTCAGTGATCAAAAGTCTTAAAAGGAGAAATGGGCCAGGTGATTGTGTCACAAGGCTTTAATCCCAACACTCAGGAAGCAGAGGTAGGCAGACCTCGGTGAGTTCAATACCAGTCTGGTCTACAAAGTGAGAACCAGGACAGCCAGGGCTACACAGAGAAACACTCTTGAAAAAACAAAACAAAACAAAACAAAACAAAACAAAACAAAACAAAACAAAACAAAACAAAACAAGAAATGAGTTATATTTGGGCTAGATCAGGGATGCAAGAGGTCTTCATGAGTGCTTCCTTCTTATATATCTGACCAATGAAACTCAGAAAGTGGTTACTAGGTGCTCCAACTACTACCAGTTTCTAAATGAAATAATTTCTCACTTATAGATAAATCCTTGAAGTTCAGACAAATAGAGACTGACTAGAGGCAAGGCACAACTTTGTAAGTCTAATCTTGATTCTCACATAACCTTAATGTACACACAGATCCTGCAGTACACTATGCAACTTAGTCCTGTACAATTTATGCTGGCAGAGAAGAAAGATTAAATTTATTTTGAGGAAATAGAATAAGGTACGATATACAAAAGAATGTAGTTTAAAGAGAAAGCACTTAATATCTCGAAGGAAACCCTAAATATTTAGATTCATTAATATGAATCAAGGAGATACTACAGAGACTTGACGGGAGCAAATATGTGTTATAGCTCCCTAGATTCTAGACCAGAGTTTGTCCGACTTACATAGTCAGTGTTGCCCCAGTGAAACAATCACAAAAGGGACATAAGGAAGCAGAAAGAAGTTTTGACAAAAGTGACCAATAAAATTAAATGAACTTATTCTTCTCAGTTGCCTAAAATAATAGCTACAACAACTATCATTTGTGACATCTAGTCATTGCTGTAGGCACTTCACATTAAACACTTTTAAATGCCATTACTAACACATTTTAAATTAAGAAACTGTACAATGGGTAAATAAACTGCCTGGTAGTATAAAATGTAAGAGTTGATATCTGAATCCAGTCTTACTGGCTACACAGACTGTTTCCCAGACCACTAAACTCTTCTGAATGTCAATACTATTGTATTTTGGTTCATATTCTTTATTCTCATTAATCATTTTTTTCTGTAGAGTATTCTTGTCTCCCAGGAAAAGTATCAATCCTTTAAAGAGAAAGATCTATGTTGCCTTCCCTCTGAGATTTATCTAGTGGCTAGAATATCTCAGGATTGATGAATTACTGTAGTTAACCCATAAGAATCCAGTATAAAATACTTAGCACTTCATGTTTCCAGACAAATTTGAAATTATTCTCCCCAAATTTATTTTTAAACTTACAGGTAAATTGCTTTTCTCAGGTATTAAGAACTAAAAGCATCTACTATCATTCTATCTCCTTAGATGAGGTATCAGGGTCATACCCATCAATAATTGGGCCACTGTGATATCATCTGACCCAAGTTGACATCAATGAGTGGCCTTTGAGGATCAAGCACTTTTCAGTGTTTTTCTGTTGGCAGTATTTCACCTTTCACTTAGTTTTCCTCCTCTACTCTCTGGAATACTGCGTGGCTAAGACTTAAGATTAGTTGCTTGCAAAAGAATGGGTAGGCGTTTATAGCAGGCTCTGGTAGAATCATTACCCATTCTCCTTCTAGCACAGCCTGGACCAAATGCCTGAATTCGTGACTGCTGCAAAAAGCATTGCTTAATACATAAGCTTATTCTTTAAGATAGAGCTTTCTAGATGGGGAAGAAAAAGTAGAAAAAGGTTGCCTTTGCAGTTATTTCTGCAAAGTGACCTGAGAACAGACAGGGCTCACAATAGGTATTTTCTGAAGAAACGTGTGAATTGAAATGTTTTCAGAATTCTCTGTAAAGAAGATGTCATTCCCAAAGGACTGGCTTTTCGCCAAAGGCAATTTCCTTCTACATAATTTTTTTTTTTTTGCTACCTTTTTCTTACAAAAGCCTGCACCTCTAGCATATTTTTTTCCCTCATAGGCTTGTGATTCATTCATGAGTCCCTTACTAACTGCCTCAGTGTGGGTTAAAATTCATGTAAAACAGGATGAAGAGCTGGCAGAACGCCCTAAAGTACATGACTGGTAGCTTCTAACCCTTGATTTGATGTCTCTTGAGGCCTTGAAAAGTTTGCTTTAAAAAAAAAAAATGGCCCAGGTCTCTTGTGAAAAAATGACCTTCGTTCTCATGGCAGAAATGACCAACTACATTTTGTACCGCTCTCATGGCATTGGCTTGATAGTCTGGCCACAAAAAAATGAATTAAACATAAATGCATATCTACCTTCCAGATATACCTGTAGGGATCATAAAATGAGGAATTGTTAGGAAAAACTTAAGAGTGTATAAGAACATATTTTCTCATTTCATTAAAAAAAAAAAGAAAGAAAGAAAGCAATGCTTTCTGTTGTCACCCTGCATTAGTTAGGACTAATTATTGTAATAAGCAGTTTTGTTGGTTTAGTCTAACAAAAGCTTATTCCATGTCTTATATGTAATTCTTTGCTAAGTTATTACCTGAAGACCCAAATCCATGGATATTTTTTTTGTACTTTGTGGCTACAGCAAATAGAAAATGCCTAATTTTCAGTTATGTTCTGGATTGATCTAGACTGAAAACTCATATATGGGCTTTATAGCATTAGCCTGGAAATGACCATCACAAGTGGCCAATTGTTATTCATAAGAGAGTCACGTGGATCCACTTCAATGTACTTAAAAGGGAAAAATATGAGAGCAATATTTGGTAATCCTTGTTCTCTGTTTCTTACAAAACAAATGCTACATCTGTCCTGATAATATATTAATGTTATTTGAAAGCCAGGTAACAGAATAAAGTGATAATAAAGAATAAAGTAAGTCAGATTGGTGATCTGATATGTTTCCTTCCAGTGTCCTTTCTAGTCTTGCATTCACTGAAGATCATTAGCTGAGAGTAACTAATACATTGTTATTCAGGGGTCCCTACATTGAATAGCTTTATTGCTCATGACAGAATTTATTGCTCCTGTGCCCTTGTTGAACCATGACAATGGATCTCCATTTGCTGAGGTAAACCAAGTTTACCCTTATTCCAAGCAACTTGCAGGCACTTAGCTAAGAAAGTTCTCTATTTTCCTTCTTTCTAGAACACATTAGAACATTTGGGTCTAGTGTAGCAGGATATTTATTCTGTGTAGCAGGATATTTATTCTGCTACACTATATTCATAGTGGAGCTCAGTGATTAGGCAGTAGAAGAGGAGGTGGAGCTGGGAGAGAAAGAGACAAAGAAGAAGGGGAAGGGGAAGGGGAGAAAAAGTGGAAGGGGAGGAGAGAAAAAGAGGAAGGGGAGGAGAGGAAGGAGGCTATCAGCCATGGAGATTCACAGATGGGTCGAAAGCTGTCCTGGGTAGCAACTTCTATCAAAATGTTAGATATTGGGTAACAACTCTAATTGTGTGAGCATCTTGATGATTGAGCATTTCTAAATATACAAATCACTTAGATAATTATTAAGCTTTAAGAGTCTCATTTCTACCAAGTACTGCAAGGATGGCAGATAATGTCTGGGGTTCAGCCGAGCAAGGTGGATGCAGCGTGGCAAACTGGCAGAGCCATCCTCTATGCTGGCATCTCGTGGGTGCCAGAGCCTGCACACCTAGCTAGCTGGAGACCCAGTCAGAGCTGAGGAGCAGCTCCCACTGCCCTCAAAACAAGCCAGACCAGGCGCAGTTTTCTGAATATCCCCACCCCCAACATCTAGAAATATTATCCAGCTGCTTTAAAACTTGAAAGAATCAGCAGTATTCAGTCCTTTTGTCCCTTTTTGGATGTATTCTAGGTTCCTGTGGGCCATTCTGCATGTGTTTCACTTTTTTTTTCTAGCACAGTACTAAGTGCATGATTATTCAAAGAGAAACATAGGAAAGATTACTCAGTCTTCAGGCAACCTTAGTCAATATTCCTCTGGATAAATATAGAGTCAGAATTTTAGTTTTTTGAGAGGAAAATGATTTTAGATTTAATGTACTACAGTATTCTTTATCATTTAGAAAATTAAAAGGCTGAGGTATAGGCACGCTCAATGACTGCCATAAGATGAAACAGCTACTTAGCAACAAAACTCATTAAGTTTTTGAGTAGCTTTGACTCTTAGGACGTATTAGAGGGACATGGGACAGAGGAAGCACATATAAAAGGAAAAAAATAAGCACAATTTGTTTTCATCTTTGCTTAGCCTTTTCTTTTGTCTTTTGTGAAAAGTTAAATCAAATCAGTACACAAATTAGGACAAGAGGATGTCTGAGGACAGGTTGGAAAGAAGAGTCTGTGTGGAACAACCCTCCCATCTGTTCCAGACAAGTCCAATGCAATAATCCCACGAACAGCCTCAGAAAACGTAATTTAGAATTAATTCAGACACTCCCTCAGTGTTTACAGATAAGTGTGCTCAGAGAGAGCACTTTCATCTCCAAGAGCCTAAAGTAAAGGCCTGATATTACAAACCATTTAGTTTCTTTGGAGGATTCTTGAAAGATGAGTTAGCATAAAAAATGTTATTATAGTGTGTGTTGAATCTCATAATACCTACACCAAGTAGACCTGGCCACTTTCATTGAAATTCTAAGACAAGTAAAAGTTATATAGTGAATAGTGGAATTCAATAATAAACTTGACATATATTTATTGGGCACTTAACCCTAAGCAGCCTTTGTGGTAGCTGTTCAATAAACACAACAGAATAGCCTCCCTCCATGTAGTGCCCAAAATACTAAGAAATTCGAAAGTCTGTTTTTCATGTGTGCAAGAGACATTTTTGTCCTGGGATTTGGCCTCAATGGCAAATTTTGTCCTTCATAATGGCTTCTCCACTGAGCTGGTATAGAGATTAAAATAACAGTCTTGAAATAGAAGCATCTGCTAGAAAGCCTAGCTCTGGTTTGCTCATGAACTCTAAAACTTTTGGTGTTCCTTTGATTACTAATAGACTTCACTGTCTACTGTTATATAATAGATCCCCACAATCCCAAGGCTGAGCAGAATAGTTATCTGCTTTTATTTCTCAGGAGTGAGTGAAGCACTATCAATAGGGACAGCTTACCCAAAAACACCTGCAAACACAAGTTTTGTCCTCATGAAGCTCATGGAGTCTACAGTGTTGGCTCAGATAACATCATTCTAGCAAAGACTACATGTTCTTTGTAGATGGTTATGAATATTTATAATTTGACTCGCTTGTATGGACATCACAAGCTAGTCTGATGCCTTAGTCTGTTGCCTCCTTTTATCTCCCACTACAGAAAAGTCTACTTCCTTAAACTGGACACGTTTTGCCTGTTAAGAGGGGTTATGAATTGCTTTATTGACCATTCTCTTAACAAACTTTGAAGAACTCTTTGCCTATAACTCCACACATTCTTTACTTGGGCTCTGTCTCTCACTTACAATGATGTTGACGTATTCATCTTGCACTTAGGTAGCCAAGCTGACTAAAGCTAACTATGAGCAGCAAAAAAGTTTACCAACACCACTCCTACTAAAAATATATGGTTCATTATCACAGTTAATTCTCAGTATGATATCGGTCAGTTTCTGTTGTCCTGCTTTGGCAGATGCAGAAGCAGTGGACCTAGGTTATAATGATTTAATAATCAATTAGAATGAGCATGTTTTCAGGTTTTATGAGAATTAAAAATGCTCCTTCCTCTGTTGAAGTTTTAATATTAATTAAAATATAGGCAAAGAGGACAGAAGGTGGAGAGCTAAACGCCAGGATTAAAATTTGAATGAATATGAGATGGCAGAGAAAGAAAGAAAATAGAATGCAAATAGATAAACTCAACATGAGCTGAACAGCTCCCTGGCAAGAGGACTGACTGGATGCAACTTCTAAAGCAGGTTGTTTTCTTTCTTGCTTTGTGTCATGGCAGAGTCAGCCAGTTACTCTGAAGAAGCCCACAAACATACATGTCCAAAAGAGCTGTCCAAAGCACAGCTGTGTAAGTCACAACACAGAAACATGAAGAAAGGTGGCATGACCCCTCTGAACAAGTACAGCTTCTCAACTATGGCATGAAAGCACAAGATGAAGAGTTCAAAAGTTTGCTGGTAAAAATGAACTATGACCTAAAAGAGGATACCACCAGTAAAGTTAATAATGCAGGAAGCATAAAAGTCATCATGGGGCAGGGGATGGCCAGGTAGAGGGTGCAGTCAACCAAAGGGATGCGCAAAGGGTAGATGTGCATGAACTGAATATCTCATCCAACACATAAAGAATAGGCAATTTTCTCAGCAAGCCATGGAAATCTGCATAAAGAAGACCACATTATAGATTACAAATAAATTAGAGTCAAAGAATTGATTTTTTTAGAAAACAAAAACAGAAAATCAATTGATAAATCCCTAGCTAAAATAACTAAAAAGAAGTTAGTTGTGTGTAATTCATAAAATTAGACATGAAATGGGGACATTAATGATGGATACCAGAGAATATCGTGGCACACTTGAGAGTCATACTCTAAAAACTAGAAAATCTAGTCAACGTAGATAAATACCTATACCCATATGACCTACCAAAATCAAATAAAAGGCTTTAAACCACTTAAGCAGTCTATAACAACCAATACAATTGAAACAGGAATATCTTTCTAAGGAAGAGGAAAAAATTTTTCTCAACTTGGTGATAAACTACTTGCCATGCAGTCTTGAGAGCTGGAGACCAGATAACCAATTTTCATGTGAAAACAGAGTTGATGTGGCAGCTGCTTATCCCCAGCATTGGTGAGTAGAAGCAGATTCATCTAACAAGGTAATTAACTAACTGAACCTGTTGAGTTCTGAGTTCAGAAAAAGACCCTGCCTTGATAAATAATATATACAGAATGGTCAAGGAAGACACCCAAGGTCACATTTGGCCCTCTGCATATACATGCACCTAACCCATGCAAGTATGCATACAGACAGGCACACCAAAAACACACACACAAGAAAATAAAACTTCTTTACCTTTAAATTTCTGTAATGGTTAAAAAACGTGGATGCTATAAAATGATACGCACCTATGGAGAAGACAATATATATTCTTCTCTCCTACTTTACAGTTAGGAAAGGAGCGCAGAATGGGTATTTTAGAGAAGGGGGCTTCTAGGGATGGTGAGACCTATCTGAGGCACAATATGGTAAATTCCAGAGCTGGAAATCACATCAGTGTTATCTGTTCCAAAACTCATGACGCTCTCAGCAAAGAGCATTCCTTCTACATTTACCCATTTAAACTTTCCATTTTGGGGTGTTCTAAGCAAGAAATAAATTACATATACAAATGGATCTTTGACAAAGACCCACCATGTTTACAAGGTGCACACACAGCTTTTGCTATGCTGTTCTCCCTGTCGAGAGCAGAAGATGAAAAGAGCATTATTTAACAAAATCCAACAAGCATAGGTGCAGTGACAGTCTTCTCTTTCTACGGGCCCCCTGTGAGGTTTCAAAGCAGAGAACATGCAGTTCTTTTCACACGTGGGTGTCCTGGGTCATCAGTTTCTCAGCTGTGGTAACTGGAATTGCTGGAGTGAGAGAAAAGCTGGAAATTAATACACCTCCTGGTGTTGGCCTCCTACTATGACCCTAGTGTGCTGGCCAGAACGGTATGGTGGCCATACTCTGTAAATCACCCAATGTCAGGCAAGTGAGCTGTGTGATCATATTTGTGGTGAAAGGACACTTGGCATAGCACCAAATAGCTTTATAAGTGTTCCTTTTCTGGAAATAGCATATTTGAGACTTTCCTATCTTCCTTATACAATCAAGTTCACATAATTGAATAAATAAGTGAAGCAGTTGACTTAAACATCCAGCAAGCAGGAGTAGATCCATAGAATTATGTTCCTGTGCAGAAGCATGAGGCCCTAGATATAAAAGTGTCACACACATGTATGTGCACACACATAAATGCTCACACTTTATCTCTGGAAATGCCACCTTTATAATTCATTTGTGTGCTTTCCTTGAGGCTTCCAACACTGTAGACCATGCTTGGGTTTGACTGAGTGGCAAACAGCAACATTGTGAGATAAGTACTTCCCAAGTGTCCCTCAGTTAAGGTACAGATCAGCAACAGGTGACTGTCATCTAACAGGACCTGGGGTCTCCACTTCCAACCCTGTGTGTAGAGTCCTATTCCATTGCCTCCCCAGTAAGAATGCACAAGCTAGGATGGTTCATTATATCTACTGACCAGCCCTCCTTCCTTTCCAATCCAGATAGCTCTCAAACCCCTGGAACAGATGTGGACATGGGAGCACTTAAGCCCTGACTGGAGGCCACCAATCCAATGCTTAATTGTCACAGAGAGAATGGGACACCTGGGAAATGGTGAAGTCCTGTTGAAATGCCTCCCCCGCCAAAAGAAAATAAAATGTTGGGAAGGGGGATAGGGAGGCATTGTTTCTTTTCAAAGAAGATAAGAAAAAGTGGAGAAAAGATAAACTCAGTATATAGCAAAATGCCTCTTTGCTATCTCTCACAGCCCAATTTCCTTAAGCACTGTAGACCACCAAGACCACTTGTTTAATAAAATCTGGCTTTGTACTTCAGGATCAAGATGACCTCATCTTTCATGCAGAAAAGCAGGACACTTTGTTCTAATGCCATCTTCGGGTATATTGAAACACATTTTCACTGGTAGGAGTAACTCACTTTCAGTCCCTTCTTCCCTCCTCTGTTTCTTTTCATTCTTTTCTGTTTCTCTTCATTCAGATCTAAAAGTTCTAATTGTTTACTAATGTTCTGAAAACTTTGTTCTTTGGACTAAGGAGAGAGTTGAAGGGTTAAAGTGCTTGCTGTATAAACATGGAATCCAGAGTTTGGATCTCCAAACCATGTACAAGCAGGATAGGTGTTCAGTTGGAAATCAGAGACAAGGGATCCCTGGGGCAAGCTAGCCAGCTTACCTAGCAGGAATTGTTTGGGTAATGAACTCTGCCTCAACAAATGAAATGGAAAGCTAGAGCAAATGCTGGACATCATTATTTAGTCTATACACCCACCTGCACACGTGACACCAAGCTTCCAAACACACATATAAACATTGCACAAACAAAAATAAATAAAAATGGGAAACAAAATCCTGTCCATACATTTCCACATGAACTTTCTTAGTTCTCAAAGGCCAATGTTATCTCCCAAAGGAAATAGAGATAAATAGAAATTCAAGTGTGGCAAAATACAAGAAAGGCAAATGATTGTGTTTTGAGAATAGATGCATTTTCTCAATCAAATTATCAGCTGACCAATAAAAGACCCACTGCAGATAATTAGTATTTTAGTGTGAACTTTTATAATTGAACAAAAGTCAATCTGTAAGCTTCCCCAGTCCTTGTATGTGTATGTGTATGTGTGTGTTGGAGGAGGGTTATGATGGAGACATTCAGGTTCACTTCCTTTTGGACTAACAAACTTGAATGTGAAATGCCAAATTTATATGAGTTAGTACACAAATTAGCTAAACTTACTCAAAATCTCAGGACTTATCCTCTAAGAACCACTTCCTGACTTCAGAAGGGGAGAGGGGAGGTCAAAGTTTTTGCAGAATGAGGAAAGACCTCCAAAACAGCCACATCACGTGATGTTTACCACCCAACATGTTGTTTAATACTTAACCAATTTCTTCTCAAAGAAACAAGAAAAGACAAATCATGTATTCTGGTCTCTGGTTGTTCAGCTCTTGGATAAATATAAAATAATTTGACAAGCTACCTGGGGTTTAGGCAAATGAATATTTTAGTCAACTCATTCCATAAGTATAGGAACTTGTTGTAATATGTACTATCTCTAATTTACATATAAAGACATCAAGGCAAAAATATTCAAATCAATTCATTCCAATTTTCAGATATTTGAGAAACCCTCACCATCCTACCCTATAGCTGCAGTGAGTTCTTACCAACAAGACATGCGTAAGAATTGTCCTTTCTCCATATCCGCATCTGCAAGTTATTAATTTATTTTTTATAGTAACCATTTTAACTGGATGAGTTGAAGATGCATTATGCTTTTGACTTGAATTTCTCCAGTGGCTAATGAAGTTGATCATTTCTTCCTAAATTTGCTGGGCAATTAAATTTCCCCTGGTGATGATTCATGTCCTAGGCTCATTTTTAATTTGATTATCTGAGGGTTTTATTATTGAATGACAAGTAGGCAACAGGAAGTCAAATGATCAATTGTGTTTTAAGGATGGTAGGTATAATTCCTCAATCAGTTTATAGATTAGTCAGAAAAAGACATCCAAGGCTATTGACTTCTTTTATTGAATTTTAAAATTTCTGTGTAGACTCCTTGTTCTTTGTTGGATGCATAGTTTTTTCCCCCTTTTGAAAATTTTTCAATATTTTTTATTTACATTTCAAATGTATCCCCTTTCCTGGTTTCCCCCTGAAACTCCCTATCCCATTCTCTCTCCCCTGCTTTTATGAGGGTGTTTCACTACCCACCCACTCCCACCTCCCTGCCCTTGAATTCCCCTACACTGGGGCATCACGCCTTCACAGCACCAAAGACCTCTCCTCCCATTGATACCTGACAAGGTTATCTTTTGCTATATATGCACCTGGAGCCATAGGTCCCTCCATGTGTACTCTTTGGTTGGTGGTTTAGTCCCTGGGAGCTTGGGAGAAGGGGTCAAGGTTGATTGTTGTTATTGTTCTTCCTATGGGGTTGCAAATCCCTTCAGCTCCTTCAGTCCTTTCTCTAACTCTGCCATTATAGGACCCCATTGGGGACCCCATGCTCAGTCCAATGGTTGGCTGTAAGCATCCTCCCTGTATCTGTCAGACTCTGGCAGAGCCTCTCAGGAGACAGCTATATCAGGCTCCTGTCTGCATGTACTTCTTGGCATCCACATAGTGTTTGGGTTTGGTGACTGTATAGGGGATGGATTCACAGTGAGACAGTCTTCAGATGGCCTTTCTTTCAATCTCTGCTCCACACTTTGTCAACATATTTGATCCCATGAGTATTTTGTTCCCCTTTCTAAGAAGGACTGAAGCACTCACACTTTGGTCTTTCTTCTTCTTGAACTTCATATGATCAGTGAATCTTGGGTATTCTGTATCTTGGGTATTCTGAGCATTTGGGTGAATATTCTCTTATCATTGAGTGCATACCATGTGTTCTTTTGTTATTAGGTTATCTTACTCAGGATGATGTTTTTTTAGCTCCATCCATTTGCCTAAGAATTTCATGAATTCATTGTTTGTAATAGCTGAGTAGTACTCAATTGTGCAAATGTACCACATTTTCTGTATCCATTCCTCTGTTGAGGGACATCTGGTTTTGTTCCAGCTTCTGGCTATTATATATAAGGCTGCTTATGAACATAGTAGAGCATGTACCCTTGTTATATGTTGGAGAATCTTGATAGTTTTCAATAAAAACCCATATTTTCCATTTTAGAGATTTTTCCCTTCTCTCTGTTCATTTTTTCCTTTGGTATACAAAAGCTACTTACTATTGCATAATGAGTCTGTCTCCATCTTAAGCTTAAAAGCCATCTTATAATAAAAACAAAATAGGTTCATTCCTGTTTATAATTAAACCTCTATTTCTCAAGGATTGGGGGTTATGCCCCATCTGTAACCTTAACTACAACTGTTTTTGTACTGCCTTTTCCAGGAATGGCAATCATGTCTTTGTTTTGTTTTTTTAATTGTTTATAATCATCTTGTAAACTTACCTTTGTTTCAATGACTACCTATAACTACCTTGTTATGACAACCTGTTATTATGACTACTTGTTATTATGACTACCTGTTTTTAAGACTACCCTGCTATTCTTACCTTGCAACTGTGTCTTTGTTTCAGGAAGTCATTTGGCCTAGTTTGTTATAATGTTCTGCTCCTGTACCCCCACCTACTCTGCCCACAAAAGCCTCCATTTGGAAACCCACCACTCCTGAGCTATAAAAGCCTTGTCTTTCTCACATCCAGTGCTGACCTCTCAAATCCAGCCTTAGGAGGAGTCGGCCTATTTACATGAATAAAAAAGCTCACTCTAATTAATTTCTTGCTTTAATTAATTAGTTTGGGTTGGTGGACTTTCTCTTCCCATTTTTGGGATTAATAATCTTTGTAATAATAAAGCATTTATTTTTTACTATTATGTCTTAACACCTTAAGGACTGTATTAGTATCCATGAACCCTATTTCTGAGTTCATGACAATGAAAATTTGTATCAGCATAAGGAACAGACATCTGTATACCCATACTAATTGTTGCACAATTTATGGTAGATAAGGTATGGAAGCACCATAGATGCTAATTAATGGATAAGTTGAGAGTAAGTGAGATACTATTCAGCCATTAAAATAACATGAATTGATTAATTAAAAGGGAATAATTTTAGGAAACAGAGACATATTTATATCTGGGGCTCACTGGACAACAAAGACTTAGCTCAATTAGTGAGTTCTGGTAATACGAGAAACCCTGACTCAAAAATCAAGGTGGATTACAACTTTAAGAATCACAAGTGGGTTTGATCTCTGTCCTACATATGCATAAACATGCATATAGACACATACAGAGAGAGAGAGAGAGATCTAAAAATAGTGAGCAAGAGAACTAAAAATAGAGAGAGAACTAAAAATAGTGAGAGGGAGAGAGAAACAGAGAGAGACACACAGAGAGAGAAAGAGAGAGGACTAAAATTAGTGATGTGATGAAGAATCAGAATTGTATAAACAACTATATTTAACATTTTGGGGTGTTTGAATGTCACTTATTATCATCATATGGGCTCCTAAAAGATGAGCAATTTCTGGGCACTAAGGAAAAACTAGTGTTATTATCACTAGTATGCTGGGGGCTCTATTATCATTGTTAGCTATGCTATATCATCCTGTAAAGCAGGGGTTCTCAGCCTTCAAAACGATGTTTACTACATGTTCTGGTGACCCATCAAACATAAAGTTATTTTTGTTGCTACTTTGCAACTGCAATTTTGTAATTGTTATGAATCATAATTCATAATGTAAATATCTGTATTTTCAATGGTCTTAGGTTACAGCTGTGAAAGGGTTGCTTTGAGAGGGACCCCAAAAGAATTGTAACCTACATGTTGAAAAAACACTGCTATAAAGGAACTAATTGAATAATGTCTTCCCAGCAGTGACTTTTATTGAACAATTTTGGACTCAGAATTTCTTGAACATTTTCTGAGATGTCATTATCTTACAAAGACATGCCTCTTTGCTTGCTTAGTTTTTTCTTCTTTTAAGTATTTAAAAATGTTCATTTTTAAATTAACATGCAGGTATTTATGGTTATCTAATGACAATTATAGGTAAATAATTGCATAGTTGCTTAACTATGTAATAATTGTCAAAAATGTTGCCTACTAATTTGGTATGAGTTTAATATATAAATGGACAAGAAATTAATATTGGTGAGATGACTGAAAGCTTACTCTTTATATTATAGAAATTAGTACTTATCTGCAAATTAAAAAAAATTGAGGCAATATGTAAATTATTTAAAAGTGTTCCTGAGAGGAATCCAACCTTTAAAATAGATAAAATAGAAGAGGAAAAATGAGTGAGATTCAGAGTTTGTTCATGTATGTGTTGTGAATCTGTCCACACATATTTCTTATTTCATTCATAGTAAATCTATGCCTAAAACTCTGACATATTTGAGAATTTTATAATAGAAATTAATTACTCACAACTTTGGAGCTAGAGGAATGGTTCACTGGGTAAGAATGTTTGCTGCATTGGCATGAAGTGAGTTTGTATCACCCACACCTATATAAATGCCAGGTATGACTTCCAGAGAATAATAAAGTAGCAGGTATATGAAGTTCTCCTTTGGTCCATGTCATCTACATATACATATGCACCCACCTTCCAAAACACATACATATACCATAAAATTAAAATTATATAATATTTATAGACATACCAATGTATTTAGCCCTTTATGAAACACACAGTGCAACATTTCTGGGTATGTAGATTTCCATACCTGATTTCATTTTTATTTGTAAATAGCTCTGAAAATTCAAGAAAGTTTCTTTATGTGTTTTCATGTGTTCAAAACTACTTACTATACAGAAGTAGATGCATATCTACATCTCTACATTAATAAAATACCAAATTGTTATTCATTCAAATCCTTGTTAAAGGCTTAATAAAGCATTTGCATATTGTTAAAAGAGAAATGAAATAGTTGAATAAGATGTTAGGAAGTTCACCAAATCAGAAATTGAATTTGAATACATTTGGAAGAGATGTTTGTGTAATTAGTCTTTTCACTCTGGAAGCTGTAGAAACAAATGTATATTAAACTCCAGAATAGAATATTATGTCCTTGACATTAGCCTAGCACAGAGTCAATTTATCTATACTTTCACATTTTCAGACTCTGAAGCTAATGTGTACTCCTTGAAGGACAACAACAAGAAAGAGAATATCCCAAATATTGTTGATATTTAATCCACTTAAACATCCCCCTTCTCCAAGCCATGTGAGTCCACTGCCATGTTTTCAGGTCTTCCAAGGGTTAAAACTTTAATTTCATTGAATTTTAATTTCAATTAAATGACTTGCATTTTAAAGACCAAAATGTGAAACTGTTACAACAGAAATCCCTTGTTGGGTAATCTGGGGTCTTTTAAGTCCTAACTTTCAGAATAGATCAGCAGGCTGAGGACCCAAGGAAAAGCTGAACTTGGAGTTTAGAATCCCTAATTCTGGAGGTAGAATCCCTTCCTTCTGTGGGTCTTCGGTGTTTTCTCTTCAAGCCTTTTATTTGTGTAATTGATTTTCACTCATACTATGGAACATAATCTGTTTTACTCAACATCTACTGGCTTCAGAGTTAATCACACCTTTAAACCAACCAACCAAACAAACAAACAAACAAAACTTAGCAACAGATAGACAAATGTTTCACTAAACAACTGGAAACCACAGCCTAGTTAAGTTGATGCTCCCAACACCAAGTTAACCATTATACATTTTTATAAAGGTCCACCTGCTTTAAACAAGCCCTTCTGGAGTCTGTTAAGCAAGCTTTGAGTTGGGGAATGTTTTTTTGACTTGGGTAAACAAGGTCAATAAATTGAAGTTAAGCTTTGTCTTGGGGTATTATTTTTATTTCGTTCTACTTATTTTTCTAGCATTCTTGTCCCTATGAAATTAAAATATTACCCCAGTATACTTACTGAGAGTGTACTAAGATTTTTTTTTCCAATTCCATAGACCTCGGCCACTCTTTGGCAGTAATGTCTGAGTGTATGAGTCAGGAGAACTCAGAGGAAGTAAGTTTCTTTCAAGGGTGACAGCCTGATTTCACTCACATCACAGAAATAAAAATATTTGATTCAGACACAGTGCAGTACACTTGAATTTAACATTTTAATTTGACTGTTCCTCTTACAATGAATAATGAACCAAATCCAGTGTGTGGAAACATATGGTAATGTCTCTCACACAAAGCTTCTGTCTCTCACTGACTGTGAAAGTTAATAACAATAAAAACAGCTTCTTGGTGTTTTTAATAGTTTACATAATTGTTCCACTTGTATGATTTGATTAGAATTTCACAAAATACCCATGGGATGCCAGGAATATTATTGTCTTTTTGCAGTCAGACAAATTGAGGCTCAAGTTGGCTAACTGGTCGACCTAGTGCTACATCAGAGACTGGTAATCTTAAACCCGGAAGCAGATCCAAATTGTATCTGTCAATTCTAGTACTTCATTGATTACATAGAGGTGTAATGGTTCTATTATGTCACTGTTTTAAAGGGTAATTTAAAATGCTTTATATCACAAAGACTGTACCTGCTTATTTTCAGATATGAAAAAGGAACATAAATGATAACACATTCAGGCTACAGATTGGATGCAGGCAGCTAGATGAAAGGAAAACAAGATGAATCTGTAACCTCAGGCAGAAAAAAATCCTCAGGCTGAGGTTATTTCAGTGAAGGTCACTGAATCATCTGTTCATATTTCATGAAAAGACAGAAGAAAATGTTTTTAGTGTTCATAGTTTTCTAGGATGGCTAGTTGGATTATTAAAGAGACATTCATATCTTTCTCATAGTTTTATCATAATGCCTTTTACATTAACCTCTTCTAGTATGTTTACAGATAAATTAAGTTTCACAAATGCTCTCAGAATTGGAAAGTTGAAGTAAACTTGTTGCAATTAGACTATATTGGTGTTGTATTGCTCAATTAACACAGGTTAGACAAAGTAAGTCGAATTCTGCTAGGATTCTTTGGCCTACATTGTAAAAACTTTAAGCTCTCAGAACATTTCCCTAAGGTTGGCATCTGGCTTATCTACCTTTGTAGTGCATTCAGCTATGGAGAAAAATAGAACAAAAAGAACAGAGAGGAATGGAGGATTTTGTGATTACTTATGGCCCCTGATATGAAGGAGATGCATATTTCAGAAAGAGGAGAAGTGATCCTCTAGAGTTGATGTTGGCAATCTGCATGTTTAAAAACCTCATTTTGAACATATTTCTGACTCCTAAGAGTAAAGGAGGAAAATAAAATTACAGAGGGGGAAATTAGTTTTCTGTCACATAGAAACCTTCCTAAACTGGCTAATTAAATTATACCTTCCAACAGAGCAGGCAAACACAATCTCGGTTCTAATCTCTGCATAATCAGGCATTCTATTATCGATGCCCTCTTCCCTTTTCGTGGCTTAATTGCTCATTGTACTACATGTGGCATTGATTAGCAGTAAGAAGAGTGTGTTCTGTTTAGTTGGCTTGTGAGCAAAGTGGATACAAAAAGGCACTGAATTAGAAAGCAAGCTCTTTCCAGCTGTGATGTGATGTGTGGGGGGTCTATATTAGGGGAAGCAAAGCCAGCCAGCTTGTTTAGTTTGAAATAATAGCATAAAGCTCCATATTTGTTTGTGAAACAAGCATTCTTGATCAAACATCGCCCCAAATCTAAAAGAAGCATTTCACATCAAAGATTTACTCAGAACTTTACAGTTTATAACATATTTTTATGAAGGTGTCAGCTTGACTCGTTTGAACCATAAATCTGCCAAATAAATGTTTTACCCAGATTTTGCACATAAAAAAAAATGAAGCTCAGTAACATTCACTGACTCTTGTTGGGTTTCAGAGTTCTACAATGAAGGGAAGATCTGAAGACAGACACTGCAATTTCAAGCTTTGTGCACTCTATATCATCTACCACTGTTTTCTGACAACAATGGGCAATTCAGTGACATCTACCAAATGCTCATTAAACAAATACCACTTTCTGTAATCTAAGCTACACACTGAGGAAGAAAAAGAAACATACTGGTAGTCAGGAAACCATAACAAGAGACCTATGTTTGACTCTGATGTATCCTGTCATAGATACATGATGTTGAAGAGAGAGGAAAAGGTGCTGGAGAGAGAAAGGTTTTTAGATGAAGGAGGTATTTCACTGGTTCATAAGAAAAGAGAATGTGAATGAGAAAGTCTTCAAAGAGTAGCATGGTAGAGACAAGCTTTGTGCTAAGTAGGATCCTGAGGTGAATGTGTAACTTATTAGAATCCATTAGAGTATAAACCATGAGGAATTCAAAATTAAAATGCAAGTTTGCTTTAAAGAAAACAATTTCACTATTATTGTGTGCAAGAAATTTTGAACATTTCTCTAGAAGTAGTAATGGCATAAATTGGTTTCAAACTGACTTATTTTCAATTAAAATAAAATTTAAATAATTCTTACTTGATTATATCACATATAATTGCAGTGGACGCAATTTATACATGGATATGTAAATATAGCTTTCAGATAAAGACCATTAAACTTAAAAAATTCTTTTTTATGAATGTGTATTGCTTGTTTTAGTCATTAGTTCCTTAGTCATCCTCTATCATTTTCAACCCATTCCACTGAAGCCTTCCTTATTCCCAATAAATCCTCTCCCAACTCTACCTTTCGTGTTTCCAGGAAGAGAACTACTGAATTTAATTAAGATTGCTTATATAATCACTGGTGAGAGATTACTTACTGGAGCACAGACAACTTTTTAGCAGCTACACTACCAATGAAGTGACACCCTTCCCCAACAACCATTAGCTGCCACTAATCTCTCAGGAAGGGGCAGGCCTTCTGTGACCTTTTCTATTGACAAGAAAATAACAGGCCAGCGCTGGTGCAGATCTCATGCAAATATCCACAGCTTCAGAATTTCCTGAGGGCAACAGTTTTGTGGTGTTCAGAAGGTATCCGTTCCTAGTTCACTATCTTGTCCTCTGGCTCTTACATTCTTTTTGACTCTTCTTCTGTGGAATCCCTTCCATGAGCTTTGAGAGGAGTAATATAAATATACTGTTTGGGGCTGAGTATTCCATCATCAATTAGCTTTGGTACTTTTTCTAATTCTAAGACTCTGCCTTAACTGCATCTGTAAGAAGCTTTTCTGAGGAGGATGGAGAGAGGCATGGATCTATACGTATAAACACAAACATTAGAAGTCAGTTTAAAAACATATCCATTTAGCAAAACACTACTAGTAGGTACCTTTCTGGAGCCATTGATCTCTCCAGCTATGCTGATCTTAATGAGATTCAACTCCATATACTTAGGTATTGGAATGCTTGGTCCCCAGTTGGTGGAATTGTTTGGGAAGGATTAGAAGGTGTGGTCTTATTGGAGGAGATGTATCACAGTGGGAAAGCTTCAAGATTTCAAAAGCCCATGCATGCCCTTCCCCACTACCACCTGCTTGTGGATAAGATGTAAGCTCTCAACTGTTGCTCCAGGAATGTCCTTCCCTGCCTATTGCTCTACTTCCGATGTAATGGTCATAGACTCACCCTCTTGTAAGCCCTGATAAATATTATCTTGTGTAACTCACCTTGGTCATGATGTCTTGTCACAGCAATTAAAAAAGTAACTAGTCACTAGCCATGGGCTCTTGACCAGATTTAAAGTACTGGCTTCATTATAGTAGGGCAAGCCACAATCAGAGAGCAGTTGAATTCTCCCCATCGTAATCAAGCCATTATTGCTCTAGTGGGCACTTCTTGCCTGGGCAGATCAATATTATAGCTCAGAAGAAATACTACTGATGGCTTTCTATCTCCAGGAGCATAACATGTTCTGGCATTATAAAAGACAGCAATAAAGAAGCCCAATTCTAGCTTGGTTCCTCTGTGTTCTGTAATCAAAGTGTGGGCTTCATGTCTTCAACAATAAGGTCTTAGCAGCAAGTTCTGGTGGGCAATAAAGAACAATAGTAAAATAGTGTATTATTTGGGGGACCTCTTAGATTTCAAGGAAAAAAATCTAGTGAATACAAATATCAGGCAATTAATACCACTGAGTATAATTTTGTGTTTATATTAGGAATATGTATGCACTGTGTCCCATAATTAACATCAAATCACATAGCTGCTTGTAGCTCAGGCTTCCTATCCTGGGTGAAGTTTCTATTCTGTGAGATCTAGGCCAGATAGTATTTTGATTATTGCAATATCCAAGTTATACCCTGTATGTCTATGATTTAACCAGTCCTTTAGAATGACAAAGTTGTCTATTGGTTTGTGAATACACAATGACTGCTCACTCTCATTGAGGTTTTGGTTGTTGAAACTTGTTTTGTTTTTTTTTGTTCTGTTCTGTTGTTGTTATTGTTGTTGTTGTTGTTGTTGCTGCTGCTGCTGGAAAAAAGAAGGGGAATATTAAGAGCAAAAAATATCATCTGTTATAGATGTCCTGTCTCTTGAACCCTGTCCTACGTGAGAGCTACCAGACTGACATGATTTGCTGTTCTCTAATCTTTTCTCATTCAATTACCAGGGAGATTGAGAGATTCTAAAGTTCTCTGAATTTGAGATAGGTGACCAAGTTGTTGAAAGAAAGCATCCTTTTCTAGCTTTTCAAGGTCCTATATCCATTGTTGTGTCTTTTTCAGGTACAAGAAAACCTGTACAACCCCATACCTATATACAAATATTCCTTATTGCAATAATCAGCCATCCAAGAGAAAGTGGCAGAGTGCATAGATCCAATTCCACAGGTCCAATGTTAATGGGATTTTTCACTGCTGCCTTTACAGTCTAATTTGGGTAAAATGGAATCCACAATTTCTGAAATTTCCCAGTTTCTCAGTTATTAATTAACTTTTGTTTACTTTTTGTAGGCATCCAGTACTCTCGCCCTTCTAAGTTTTTTTGAGATCATTAATAACTAATAAAGCATAAAATAGTGATTAAAAGCATAGGTTTTGATCTTGTACTTAAATCTTACTACTTTATGAGACCTTTTATTATGTTTCTGTTAAATGGTGCTTCGAGTAGAACCCACATTTCTGTGCAAGCTAAGTGCATATTCTGCCATTGAAACTCATTTTGCTGTTCATTTGAGATTCTGATCTTAGATCTATCATTTCACTTTCCTGTATCTCATTTTCATCATCTACAACCAGCCTACTCATCTTCTAGCTATTAAATAAATTAAGATATATGGAAGTTGATGTATTTGACACAGAGTGAACAGCTCATATATTGGGGTGTTTTATCTTTACTACATAATAATATCCACCAATCATGGAATAATGTGTCACAACTAGCTTAAATGGTAAGAATGGTAAATTTTAATTACAGGTTCAACAAACATAAAAATTAGTTAAGTTGATGGCAACATATCAGAAAAAAATTTACAAGGCTCAGAGTTTACAAAGTAACTTTCCATGTCTGTACGATATAAATCCTTTAATTCAAAAGCCCAGAAAACTATTCTAATTGCAGTTTGTCTCATGGGTAACCAAGTTCTTTAAATCTCTGGCATCACTGCCTGTCACTGCTCATTATTGTTGAAGTAAGGAAAGTCCTAGAGACTTGGGATGAGGGAGGTTTCCAGGAGTCATTGAGGGTGATCTTAACTGAAATGCCCAACAATGGGAACATGGAACCTGAAGACACCACCTCCAATAACCAGATAGGACCCCCAGTGGAAGGATGGGGACACCACCCTACCCACAAAACTTTTGACCCAAAATTGGTCCTGACTAAAAGAAATGCATGGACAAAGATAGAGCAGAGACTGAAGGAATGGCTGACCATTGAGCCCAACTCAAGACCCATCCCATGGGCAGGCATCAATCTCTGACATTATTTGTGATACTCTGCTATGCTTACAGACAGAAGCCTAGCATAACTGTCCTTTGAGAGGCTTTACCCAGTAGCTGACAGAGACAGATGCAGATATTTATAGTCAAACATTGACCAGAGGCTGGGGACCCCTAGGGAAGAGTTAGCGGAAAAATTAAAGGCTCTGAAGGAGATGGCAACCCCACAGAAAGACAGTGTCAACTAATGTAGACCCCTGGGAGCTCCCAGAGACTAAGCCACCAACCAAAGAGCATACACAGGCTGGTCTGAAGCCCCAGAGCATATGTAGGAGAGAGCTGCTTTGTCCTCAGTGACAGAAGATGCACCTAATCCTGCAGAGGTTTGATGCACCAAGATGAAGGGATACCCAGGAGGGACCCACCCTCTCAGAGGCAAAGGAACCCAGTGAGGGGATACTGGGAGGAGGGTCAGCATTTGGGATATAAATTAGGTAATTAATCAATCAGTTAATCAATTAAAAATAAATGCTAACCATGGACAAAGATTAAAAAAAACAAAAAACAGATCAGTATCATTTTTTTTCTTTTTCTCTGAGACATATATTTTCATCTGCCCTTTGAATAATAAAATGAGTGTATATGTTATTTTTGTTGTGCTTTTTTAAAGACTCCTAAACTGGGATGGCAGAATAGGCTTTCATCCAAAGACGCTCTGTCTTCCAGATTTTCTTACTACTATAGACACTCATATTTAAATTTTACTGATTTCACATTAGATAAAAGTTATCATGTGCCTCAGTCCACCTATATAGTAAGCTCTTTATCCAATTCTGTCTTCTCTATTATCATTGTCAGTGTTTGAATGGACACCTCCTCCATCAGACCTCATCTAAGTTAATCACCACCACCAACAACAATAACAATAAAAACAACGACAACAGTACACACACATGCACATAAATATTTTTTTAATTTTTAAGTGCCCATCCAGTTCATTTGTCACCATACTGTTAGTTTCACAAATATCACTGTGTTCTTTTAAGTATTATCAGAATAACTCAAAATATTCCTTATCTCCTAGGAAAATCACCACAAAACTGCTTACTACCTGATGTAGAATCTCTATTCTTTCTCCAACTAATCTTACAAACAGCATTCCCACCACGGCCCTGAACACATTATTCTAACACTACTTGCCATCTTATTCAATATATAACCTACATATTTCAAATGATCCCCACTGTGCAAAGCATGTTGCCCAAATATTCTCAGGGAGCACAGGAGCACATCTTCATCTTTAAAAAAAAAATATTCCTCTCTCTCTCTCTCTCTCTCTCTCTCTCTCTCTCTCTCTCTCTCTCTCTCTCATTCTCTCTCTCTCTCTCTGTGTGTGTGTGTGTGTGTGTGTGTGTGTGTGTGTGTGTGTTGCCTGTGTAAGATTAAGTGTACCACATTCCTCCAAGAGCCTGCAGTGGTCAGAAGAGAGCATCACAGTATCTCAAATGGAAGTTACAAGTGGTTTGGAGCTAGCATATGGATGCTGAGAACCTAGCGTGTGTCCTCTGAAAGAGTAATAAAGACTCTTAGCCTCTGAGCCATCTTTCTATCCTCTCTTCTTATTTTCTGAAAGACATTTCAGCCTTCCTTCATCAGCAGAAGCTTTTCAAGCCATATCTGTCAGTACATGCTATTTGCACTGCTACCTTACCCTTTGCAACATTGTTTAAATATGTGTTTTGATGATAGACAGGGACAATTACCGTATAATACATGTACTACCATTAATTTCTATTATAATTCATGTAGATCTACTTTTTTTTACTGTTTTTACTGTTATATTTTCAAATTGTCTATGTCAGTCATTTGCCTTCTTTTTTCTTCTATTGCTAACTTTTAAAATTCAAAATCAATTTTAAAGAGCTCTTTATGCACTCAAAAAAATTTTAATCTTGATGGTACATGTCTCCGCAAGCATGTGGAAGGCTAAGGCAGTTCAGTATGCTGGAGGTGAGGCCATTTGTCCAGTGAAGGGGATGTTGGTTATTAATCATCCTGGCTTCCAGAAAGCTGTGAATAAGAGCTTTGGCAAAACTGTGACTTGTGGCTGTTTCTCTAGTACCTTCCCCTTGTCTTCCTTCTGGTGCCTCATCTTGTGTGTGCCACTCTGTTTTAACAACTCTTTGTGTGCACACAGTTTGTAGACACATGCCTTGGGATGGAAATAAAAGTGGTGGCTGCCGCTGACTGCCTATGCCCTGCTCACTGGGCTGTAGAGCTGCAGTTCTCACCCTGTGGGTCACGAGACCCTTGGCAGTCACCTAACCATCAGAGAACACAGATGCTTTAACAGTACTATTCATGATAGTAGTAAAATTACAGCTATGAAATAGCAGCAAAATATAATTTTGTGGTTGGGGGTTTACTATAACATGAGGTACTATATTAACGTGTATCAGGATTAGGAAGGTTGAAAACCGTTGGGCTAGAGAAGTTATAGATTTAAGGCACATGTTATTAACAACTCATGTGTGAGAAAAGGCACAAGAGACTCAATGGGTTGCATAACTAATAAATATGAAAACCTGTTTTTGAACATGTTTATGTGATTCTAATCCTCCCCTGCCCCAAATCCTTCAGTGGGAGAAACACATAGCACATTCATAAATAAAGAATCAAGGCTTTCTGGTCTGGTAAAAAAAAAAAAATAAGAAAAACTGCTAAGAGTCCTTTTGGTAAAATATATTCGAGGTTAGAGTGACAAAACTGGCTTCTGAAGCCAGGCGGTGGTGGCGCATGTCTTTAATCCCAGCACTTGGGAGGCAGAAGCAGGCAGATTTCTGAGTTCGAGGCGAGCCTAGTCTAAAGAGTGAGTTCCAGGACAGCCAGGGCTACACAGAGAAACCCTGTCTTAAAAAAAAACAAACAAAACAAAACAAAACAAAAACAAAAAAACTGGCTTCTGAGATGTTATGAACTGAAATTCAGCAGGCAAGAGCCTCCATCCAGACATCCCAGATTTGCATATTTGTGGCCAGAGAAACTCACGTCAGCAACAGGTTCTTGTATACCAACACTGGGAAACCATCTTTGTTCTGTTTAGAGCTTTCATCTCTGTGGTGGGGTTTATTTACTATATTCATTTTCCTACAGAAAGTAGCACCAAATATACAAAGAGTGTTCCCAGCATTGATTTCTCTTTTTCACACGTTTGCAAAGTAAGTGTTTATTTCAGTGACTTAGAAAAAAATTTTTTAAAGAAAATAATTCTTCTAGAAATACAAGTACAGCTGGGGTTTTCTCTCCAGGCTGTGAAAGTTTGCACAGTTTCTTCTGAAATTCACTCCTGACTTGGACAGCAGACCTGTTTTTCTGTGGATATGAGCATGCTCCTTTCCCAGAGAAGGAATGACTAGATAAAACTCTCACATTCAGCTGCTCTTCATGGTTAGACTCATCTCAGCATTTGTGGATGGTTCACGGGTGCTCTGAGACAATTTCCGTTCTCCCTTTGAAGGAAATGTGATTTAATGTCTACTTCCAAAATTGCAGCCACTGTGGGACTTCTCTATAGGGAACTTTAGAGAGAAGAAAGATCTATGATTGATTGTGCCTGCACAATGAATCCATGGAACTCTAAAGCAATTTACCACCTGGATAATAAGCAGGAAAGAAAAGGTCTGCTCGCTATAAATATGTCCTCCTGCACAGAATTAAAAACATCAACCAATATCAGTGTCTCAGCTGGCCATGGTGGTACACGCCTGTAACCCCAACACACAGGAAGCAGACACAGGAGGAACCAAGTTTGAAACCAGCCTCCTCATTCACACAGCAGGTTTCAAAGCCAGCCAGTTGCTTAGTGAAACTTCATCTCAACAAAAGACCAAAAAACAGAGTTGTGGAAGTGACTCAATGGATGAAGTGCCCCACAGTGTGAGGAGCAGAGTTCAGGGCCCCAGAAACCCTGTCTTCATCTAAAAGGCAGCGAGTGATCAGAGATTCTTGAAGTCAACCTCGGGCTTCCACACACAGGTGCACACCTGTGTATAGTCCCACAAATGCACACAGAAGACAATACACAAACACACTCACCGAAAGATATCGCATTTTCTGTTTGTTCCATCTATGAGCCAATGCCAAAGTGCTCTTTCTCCTCTATCTCTTTTCCATCTCCCTAAATCCCTCCCTGCCCTGCTGAAAATATCAGTTTCAGTATTTTACATTGTCCCTCTGTCTCTTAAAATCTTAATTCTGTCCCACAAGATATGCCTATCTTTTTCTGATTTTTTTTCTAGCCCTTTATCTTTTTCATTTCTCTAGATAACTTTTCACTGGCCAACTTGCCAGACATTCTTTTTTTTTTTATTATTGGATATTTTATTTACATTTCAGATGCCATCCCCATTCCCCATTTCCCCTCCCTAGAAAACCCCTATCCCGTGCCCCCTTTTCCATTTTGCTTTTATACAATTTTTTAAATGTTAATCAAAGGCTTTATAAGTATGGTAATGCTCAATCAGAAGTGTAACCCAATACCCAACCTAGATATGTAAACTATCTTTGAGCCAGACATTCTTAATTAGGACTTTTGCCCAGCTTGTGTTCTTTATTCACTTATCTTAGTTTTACTTAATGATGACTTTGCCTAAGGAAATTCTCCTCAGGGTTTTCTGAGCCTTAGACCACCTCGCCTTCTCCACTGTGCTTGATGAACAGCATCACTGAGCTTAGAGGCTTGACACAAATTTCTACAGTGTGGGTGGTGAAAAAAACAACTCCAAGTCAACAAGGATAATGTGGTCAAGGTCTCAAAACTCTAGATGGGGTCAAGTCTAGACTAGTTTAAGCTCTGAAGCAGGCATTTTAATACCTTATCTGCATCTTTCTTTTTAAAAGTGACTGGACTGCATTTTCCTGAAAGCACCTCAGATGTTGTGATCGAGAATTGTCTACTGGGCAAGGTGGGTCACACCTATAATGCCAGTAATAAGATGAACAGTTGGATGCCAGCCTGTGACTACATGTTAAAACTTTTTTAGAGAAAGAACATGAGGAAGGGAAGGGGAAAGAATGAGTGAAGGAAAGGAAGGAAGGAAAAAAGAGAAGAAGGAAGGAAGGAAGGAAGGAAGGAAGGAAGGAAGGAAGGAAGGAAGGAAGGAAGACAGGGAGAGAGCAATTGAGAGAGACAGACAGATAGACACACATACAGAGAGAGAGAGAGAGAGAGAGAGAGAGAGAGAGAGAGAGAGAGAGAAGGCTCTGGCCATTGGCCTCATAGATGGGACACACAGAAAATGCCAGATTAATGACTACTACAGATAAGTGCCCAGTAAGAAAGAGAGATGTAGTTATCTATCCTGTAGGTGTAGCACATCTGTGATGGACTTAGCAGCCTCCAAAGGGCAAGGTAAGTCTAAGTTCCAGTGATCCATAGACATGCTTGAACCACCAGACAACTGTATAGGTTTCTTCCCTTAGCCCTGCTTCCTGCCTGATTCAGCTTCTAATTTCTTACCTTGGCTGCTGGGCTTGCTTTCCAATTAAGCTGTCTTCACACCAATGTTGGACCTGTCTGTCAACTTGTGATTTGCACTCTGTTTTCCTCCTATCTTCTGTATTTCATTAGAGGTAGTTTTCAAAGTAATCAAAACTGAGCTTTGCAGACAGTTCTTTTTGTATCTTGGTTCAGATCTCTTTATTTCTAGAAATAGCCACCAATCATCCGACAAAAATCTTCCCTAATTATTACTGTGTATTATCAGGTAGAAAGATTGCTATTAGTTTAAGTTAGTGAAACAAACACACATTGGCAGCCCAGCATGTGTCAGGGCAGGAAGCAGACCAATTACAAGGATAGAATGCATGTGCTACCTGCTATACTCTGTACTTTGCATCTGCTTGTGTAATAACATGAAAATAAGAATGCATGTGGCTATGATAAATCTTCAATGGGGTACAGAAAAAAATCTCCTAATATAATTTTGATAATTCATTATTTGGAGGTTGGTTCATGTTTTTCCCATCATTTGCCCAGGTTTTCATTCTCACAGTGCTCCCTGGGAGATGTTTACCCCCAGTCCATCATAGAAAGACACTAAACCAAAAGCACCCTTGCTGACACAGGGAAGAGATGCTAAGCAGCAATGTTTGTAAGCAAAATGTCACCCGTGTGCACTCCACTCCAACACTATTTATGATGACCCTTTTGGTCCTGACAGTTTCTAACTAGAGTACCACAGACACCAAGTATCTTTCTCCACATTGCTTCCCAGGATAGCATGGTGCTAACATATTTCTGGTCTTTGGGAGCCAATGTGAGAGTCCACACAATACTGACCGGTGTATCTAGGCCTACAATCGTTCTAGAACCACCCAAGCAAACACTAAAGCATTTGTGTACTGGTGGCCTTTCACAGATGCCTCCACTGTTACCCACTAGAAGGTACAGATAAAGAAATATCCAGAAAACATATAATAGCTGCAATTTTCAGGTCAACCCAGGTTTCATGATACCTCTAGAGCACCTTACCATATTTGTACTTGCACAAATAACATTTGTAAAACAGAGGTGTGCTCATCACTCTTCAATACAAGCTAAATTACATCATGAACCTGAAACCAGAAGTAGAAGATGGGTGGAAAATAATGTTTTGAATAATAGTCTAAACGTCTAAGAAAGAGTCATCTGTGAGCTGTAGATGGAGTACAGGTGGGGGAACTGTACCTCTTCCTAAAGAAAAGACCCCTGGAGTTCCCAAGCTGCTGATGCAGAGAGAAGCCCTTTCATAGACATTGTTGGAGACTGTGCTGGCTAATTTTATGTCAGCTAGAAAACAAGCAAGAGTCATCTGAGAGGAGGGAACCCAAGTTGAGAAAACTTCTCCATAAGATTGGATTGTAGAATGTTTTTTAAATTAGTGATTGGTGGAGAGGGTACCATCATGGGCTGTTGGTGCTGGGTTATATAAAAGAAAGTAACCTGAGTAAGTCATGATGATCAAGTCAGGAGAGGCTATTGGTGAAAGTGCAGCCAACTTACAAAGGAAGACTCCAGTGCTTTGGAAATGCCAATAGCATGGAATGACCACCAAGAATAGCAGCAGCTGTGAAGTAGAGCCTGCCTGAGCTTAGAGGACAAACTGTGTGTGCTGCGGAGGGCAGAGCTGGCGGCTTGATCAGTGAAAGATGTAAGTGGATCCCAGACATTGAACAATGAATTATTTACAAGTTTGTAATATGGTTTCCTTCAGATTGTTACTGTGCCTTATTTCCTTTCTCTTAAAGTAAGGAAAATATCTCACGATTTTTCATTTTATGAAAGGCCAGTTTGAAAGACTGAGTTTTTAAAAGAGATTTTGAATTTTAAAAGAGATTTTAGATTTTTTTACAGAAAATGAAAATTTAAAGTGTTTGAATTGGTAAAGACTGTGGGGACTTAACAAGTTTGTAATGTGTTTTATATTTGTGATATTTATTAATCTTATATCTTGGGCATGAACCAAAAAATGGAAAGGTTACTTATTTAAAAGCATTGTCTGTCAAGGTCAATTGTCCTGATTAATTTTATGTTAACTTGAAGCAGGCTAGAGTCATCTAAGAAGAGGGAATCCCAGTTGAGAAAATGCCTCCATAAGATTGGGCTGTAGGCAACCCTGTGGGGCATTTTCTTAATTAGTGATTCATGGGGGAAGACCCAGTCCATTGTGGGTAGGGCCATCCCTGAGCTGCTTGCGCTAGGTCCTATAAGAAAGTAGGCTGGGCAAGCCATAGAGAGCAAGCCAGTAAGCAGCAGCCCTCCATGGCCTTTTCTTCAGCTTCTCCCTCCAGTTTACTGCCCTCTTTGAGATCCTGTTCTTGCTTCCATTGATGATTAACAGTGATACAGAAGTGTAAGCCAAATAAATCCTTTCCTACTTAAGTAGCTTTAGTTATGGTGTTTCATCAAAACAATAACCTCAACAAAGACAGATATTTCTCTCAACTTGATGCCATGTGACAAGTGTTGGCAATGAGTTCTTTGGTACTATTCCCTAGAGTCTAGTTCCCAGGTTCCCAGGAGAAAACATACTATGTGCCTTTGTACAAATAATAGTCCTCCCTTGATTCAATAGGGCACATAGCAAGAAACTAGGCAAGGCTCTCTTTGTTTCTGTTATGTTTCAACAAGTACACTTAACAGTCAACTCATATAGTAAGTAAGTTCTAGCAAACATCTATTAATTGTGGGACAGTTTAGATTATTCAAGTCTTTGAATATCTTCTTGGATCCATTTTTCCATTATCAGATAATTTTGTAAATATTAAGCAACTAACTAGTGAATCTTAGATATGATACTATTTTTTCTTTCTCTTTATCTTGTCCCTATTTCCTCTCATCTTCTGTTTATAATAAACTAACATTAAGGCTTGAGATAAGCAGGGCTGACAAAAGTGAGGAAAACGGGAATGTCACCTTTGCCACAGTAGGCATGAAGGCTGTGATTAGTTGTCATCAATACTGATAGGATGTGATTGATGCTTGTCAAGAGCACAGATCTTATTGGTTTAAAATATAAATTGATGCTTCCACTAGGGTAAGAAAAAAGTGGCAACACTAGTATCAAGTTGTTCACAGTGAGAATTAACAAAAGATCACTCAGCGTTGAGGAAAACCCTTAGAGATGTGCTGTAAGCACAAACAATAGCTGGAGTTAAAAGGTAACAGTATAACCAAACTTCCCTCACCTAAATCAGGTCTGTTTTAGAATTAACTGGGAAATGAACTTGACTTTCAGATAAATATCATTGTGTCATGTGTCTTAGATAGAGTTCAATCCACTATAGATGAGAAAGAAATGAAAATATTCACTAGGGATCACCTTGAAAATTAAATATTACTTTGAGTGCAAAGAAATATTTGAGTAACTGATTGACATGTCACGCCTGCTGGCACATGAGCCTATAAAACCAGATATCTGGTATGCTGAGGCAGGAGACTGGCATGTTCCAGAATGTTTGAGAAACACAGTGACATAAGGCAAGACTACTTAACTCTGTGAGACCTTGTCACAAAAGGAAAAAAATGAAAGGCCCAAGGATCTGCAATATTCTGGTAGAACCCTTACTTAGCAGAGACAAAACTCTTGTTCAACCTCTGCCTCACAACTAGGAAAAAGAATCATTAGAATTAAACTACTGTAGGTATCAAAGATTTGGTCAATTCAAGAAAAAAATATATGGTTATATCTCATTTCAGTAAACATGAGGTTCATAAACAGAGACACATATAACAAGATAGATTTGTAAGTCTGGCCACACTTAATAAGCAATTCTAAAGTAAATTTTGGAATTACTTTTATGAAAATGAAAAGGAAAGTTCTTTTTAAATACGCACGCGCACACACACACACACACACACACACACACACACACACATACACACACACAGAGGACCTAGTGCAAACCCATGCGTTCTCCATGATTGCTGCTTTAGTCTCTTCGGACCCTCTTACCCCTACTGGGCTGTCTTATCTACTCTTGATATGAGGGTCTGTACCTATTCTTTTTTTTATTAGATATTTTTACATTTCAGATGCCTTTCCCTTTCCCCATTTCCCCTCCCTAGAACCCTCCTATCCCATTTCTCCTCCTCCTTTTTGCTTTTATAACATTTTAATTACATGCAAGTATTAAGATCAGTTCTAGGTTGAGGAACTAGCAATAAAATAGATGCAAATAGTCAAAGAACAAGCACAACAATAAACACCAATAGTCAATGAACAAGTAAGACAATAAATAAAATTCTGTGAACATTCCTGTGATCACTGTTTCTAGGGGCTTATCAGGATGACCAAAATATCTGAGCCTACTTTCCTGTCCTAGCCCAAAGTCATTTTCATGTCTGAAGCCTACTTTCTTGTTCTAGCCTAAGATTTAGATTCCTGCCTGAAATTACTTGTTTGTTCTAGCCTAATGTTAGATTCCTGCCTGAAGCCCACTTCCTTGTCCTTGGCTCATGTCAGATTCTTATCAAGCAGCCCCAAAGGCTCTCTGCCTGTCTTAGGTCATGCTAACAAGAATGCCTTCCTTACTTATCATGAAATATGCATTATCAAAAGCAATGCACTTATGTCTTAGGTTGGTAAGGCTCTGTGCAGAATCTTACCCGTCCTTAACTTGCCAGCCTGTTAATTTAATAACTCTGTCTGGGGGTCCATTTTCAGGTTCAAGCTATGTACTTTGGCTGCCAACATGTTGATGTTGTTAAAAACAAGCTTTAACATGATGAGCAGGAATAAAAGTATTCCCAGGACATAAAAAGCTAGCATGATCAAGCTATATATTTCATTCTTGAAGTTTGACCAGAATAGAAATACTGACCTCAGACCATGGGTAATTTTATCAGCAGTATCTGGCACATCAACACTCAGCATAGCAGCATTCTTGAAATTCATAAGCTCACTATGCAACGTTAAAACATACAGAGAGGTGTTAGAATTATAACAAATATACTACAAGTGTCTTTAAACTTTTTCCTAATTATAATGACTACCACTGTAAAATTTAGAACTAACATGAATCCAATGGGATTTGGCATGACACTCAAGATGGCTCCTTACTCTTAAACTCTGAACCTTCTTCCAATAATTTGAATAGGATAAAGAGCATCAATTCATTGTTCCAAATTCCTATCTAAATCCTCTTGTATATTCAACACATTAGTAATATTCTTTGCTAAATGATTAAGAAAAGTAGCTGTCTTAACTTCTTGTCTCCAAGCAGTTGCAGAAGCAGTGGTGCTAGTAATTAATTTAATTAAAGCTGTTATACCAGCAATAATCAAGCCCATTACCCTCTTGCTTCTGCTTAAATCCTGAGTCACTTCTTCCAGTACTTGCAAGTTTCTTTAAAAGACCAAGGCTCTGTGATATTCAGGGAGATAAAACAAAAGCTGGTTGATAGACCTACATAACATATATACTGGGTTTCATCACACTAACATGATTAAAAAGTGTACAATGAATGCAACTTACATTAAATACTGTAGAAGAAACAAAAGTAATTTTAACTTGACAATTAAAAGAGCCTTAACACATGTACTAATACTTGTTTGAAATTCAGATCCTACCGCAACTTTATCTCTTGCTAATATAACATCATAGAGACTGCAGCTAACTTCCAAATATGTCTCTGAAAATGTCCAGAACCAGACTTCCATATGAAGACTGTTATTTTCAATATTGGATTGATTTCCAGAGCAGTACATGATTGAGTCTGAATAACTGGTAACATTTAAGAAAAATACAAGAATCATTATAAATTCTCTTTTTGATTCTCTGTTCCATGGAGTCTAAAAGCTTGAGGCAAGGCAGCTTGCCCCATCAGGGGTATAGGTAAGCAAAGGTGGGTCGGGAACATATGTCCAATACAGTTTCCTAGTCACCATTGTCAAGGCACTCATCAAGCTCACAGGTCGGCATCATTCTTTGTCGGCATCAGCATGTCTCACCCATCACTCTGGCAGCCACCATGATCCTTCAGCATCCTACACTCCTGGGCATCTTAGAGCTCTTGGGAGTCCAGCCTCCTCTGGGTTTGGGGGGATTTGGTGCAGAGCTGGCTCCCTAGGACTGCTCCGAGCACAGGTGCAGACCAGAAGCCTGTACCTATTCTTATTGTATCTTGTTTTACTATTTTCAGTTGATATCCCTGAGAGGCCTGCTCCTTTCTGAAGGGAACCAGAGGAGAAGTGGATCTAGGGGCTAAGGGAGTCAGGAAACTGTGAGTACTGGAAGGAGTGGAAACTTTAGTCAGCATGTATTGTATTAAAGAAATATATATATGTATGTATGTATGTATGTATGTATGTATGTATGTATGTATGTGTGTGTGTGTGTGTGTGTGTATAGAGAGATAGAGATATAGAGAGATAGAGACAGAGGTAGAGACAGAGACAGAGACAGAGACAGAGACAGAGACAGAGACAGAGATAGAGATATGCTTTCAGCAATATGATCTTACCATTAACTTCTGGTGGTAACCAAGAGCAATATCAATACAATATATTGGTTAAGGAGTCTGAGCAACTCTGATTAACAACTCATGACAGAAATGTAAAACTGGTAAACAACTATCTCTTGATTGGACTTAATGTCCATTCCACAGGAAGAAATACATACCTGGTATTATAAATGTGGTCTAGAACTCATGGTTGGGGAACTCTCCATCACTAAGGGAAAACCAACTACTTCTCTTTTGCAAAATGCAAAATGCAAAAAAAAAAAACCAAACCTATCAGACTGCATTTTAAATTTGTATTTATCTACCCATAATTAGTACAGTTCTTCATCGGAGTACTGTTTTTTTTTGCAGTGGATAGTGATTGACACAGAAATGTACAACTGGTTCAAGTGCACAGAATAAATGTCTGTTGAGTGCTCAGACAAATGAGATAGCTATGTCACTTTCCTTCCTAAGGCTCAAGCACAATCTCATATAATAGAATAGAAATATTGTAAAAGCATGAGGTCAGGAATGACGAGAGCAGACCAGTGCCTCTGGACATGACAGAGCCACTCAACCATGAACATAAAACAGCTATGGTTGTCTGTAAAATGTATTTACAAAATCAAGCCATTACAGCATGGTTGGGATCATTCCTGAGCCCACAACCTAACTTAAGAGTTATGGACAGTTGACGTCTTATGTTAGAGGGAAAGTCAGGGTTTTTTTTCTAAGGATGTGGCTTCTGATAGATCAACCATGCTCCAATGAATGACTTCACATCTGGGAGTATATGGACAGCATTATTAAAAATGGTTGGCTTTTAAGAAAACGTTAATATATTTTTTGAAAGCAAGCACAAATTGGGTAGTTAGAGAGATAGAGATGGCTCTAAAAGGAATTAAGAGGAGGGGTTACAATGAATATAATCAAAATAAGTTGTGTGAAACACTAAAAGAATTAATAAAAAATACCTTTTAAATGATGTATGTAACTCTAATGCAAAGATTTAGTTGTAAACTCTGAAAATTTTGAAATTTATAATTGATTTACATGGTTTTGAATTAGAATGTTCTAAGAATGAAACTGATTCCAAGAACTGTTCTCTCTAAAGATATTACTTTGGTGAATGTTGCTGTAGTAAGAGAAATCATCTCCTTCGTTTAAAAGGATGTTAGTATATCAAAGCTAGTATACCTAACAATTTGGAAGGGTTAGTAACACAGGGTATAGCCCAGGCTGCTCTTTAACTTACAATTCTCTATCTTAAATGAACATTGCACTGTCAGTCTCCTTGGAAATTAGTTTCAGCTTTCTTTCTTTCTCTCTTTCTTTCTTCCTTTCTTTTTTGTTGTTCTAGTTACAGTTAGAGTAGCAAAAAGTAACATTGTCAAAAGTGGTCTCTTACAAGAACCATAAAGACAAAGATAATGTTTAGAGACTATTCACATAATTGCCCATCAATCTAATCTTGGATACTACTAACACACACGCACATACATGCATGCATACATACATACATACATACATACATACATACATACATACATTTAAAACACAACTATATTTTGTTTTCTTATAACTCAAAAGAGAAATTTTATCCTATACCAAAAATCATTTCTATAGGATTTTTTAAGAAAAACAGAGTTTTACAAAATATGGAACTGTGGTTATTTAATGAAACAGGCTATCCTGGACTTTGTTATATAGTTCAAGTTGGCCTTCAAGCGTGCTAAATGCTGAGATGACAGGGATGTATTATCCCACCTTGGCAACAGATAATTTTTTAAAATAATGTATATCATTTCCTGAGATTATGATATAATTGCATTATTTCCCCTTTCTTTTCTTCCCTCCAAATTCTTCCATATATTCATCCTTACATTCTTTCTGACTCATGACCTCTTTTCTTCATTGTTACATATATATACATGTGTGTGTGTGTGTGTGTGTGTGTGTGTGTGTGTGTGTATTCCTAAATATGTAAATACACCCTATTCAATCCGTATAATGTTGTATATATGTTTTCAAGGCTGACTATTTGGTGTTAGGTAATTAATCAACAGTCTGAAGAAGATTGTTTCTCCTCATCTCAGCATTCTTTAGTTGCCATAGCTCTTTGTATGTGATTGAGGCCTCACAATCTTTCTCCCTACACACTTTAGAATGTCTATCAGGTCCTCTTTAGACAGTCATGTAAGACTTTATAAGGACAGATTCTGACATTCCTAAGTGACACAATCTCACAGCTTTTACAATCTTTCTTCTCCTCTTCTGCAATATTCCCTGACACATAAGGGCAGGGGTTGTTTTGTAGATCCATAGCATTTTGGTTGGCCATTAGTTTTCAGAAATGGTTGCCACCTGTTGCAAAATGAAGTTTCCTTACTAAGAGGTGAGATCTATACTTATCTGTGGATATAGTGACAAATACTAGTTAGGAATTATGCTAGTTTAGGAAAGTAGAGATGATGGGTTCTCCTCCAAGATTCGTTACTTCACTAGCTCTGGGTAGTACTAGGCATGACTTGTTTACTGTTTACTGGTCTTAAGTCCAATTAGAGAACTCCTGATTACCACCAAGGTACTACACCCTTAGGGTTATTTTGACATTCTTGTCATTGCTGTGGTTAATACGTATTATAACTGAGTTAGATTGTTCATTGTTTCCCACTTTAGGGCTTTGATACCTTATAATATTATGACAGATAGTCCTTAGAGAGGAGACTTTCTGGAAAGTTGCAACTCGGGGGACTCAAGAAAGAAGAAAAAAGGAAAAGAAGGAAGAAGGAATGAAGGAATGAAGGAATGAAGGAAGGAAGGAAGGAAGGAAGGAAGGAAGGAAGGAAGGAAAAAAGGAAATGAAGGAAGAAGGAAGGAAGGAAGGAAAAAAGAGTTGTGATGCGGGTGAATCCTGTCCATAGCAATCACGCCCTTTTCTTCTTTGGGACATGTGTATGAGTGGACATTCCTCAGCATCCTTTGACATCCATCATACTTGTAAATCTATGACTTGTAAATCCATGTAAACCTATGTAATTGGAAGAAAGCAGCTTAGCACTGCAGCTTTAATTTGTATTTCTATTATCAACAGTGAATAACTTTCTATATTTTATTAATGTATAACTTATGGCAAGACTGTTCATGCCTCTTGTTCATCATATCTATTTTATTTTTGTCATATCTTTGTTAATGGAAGATTTCTCAGATGTACTTGAAGTATTATTATTTTTCAATTAAGTATGTGAATATCCTTCAAGTTGTAACTTGTCTGTTTTCTTCTGAGAAATAAAGTAAATGAATTGTTTTACCTTATCCATTTTTGGCTATATCAGAATGTCCCTTTTAACAAACACAACCTTCCTTTTATAAATCTAGTTTTCTTGATTCTTTTGTAAATTTTTAGTTTTCCTATTCATAATGAAATCTTTGTTCTCCCTAGAATTGATTTGTTCATTTGTTGAGGATCAAGTGAGCACACTACATCATAAATGCAGAAATACAATTTCAACTTTCTTTTGTTTGTTTGATGACTAATTCCCCAAGCTCTATTCATTGAATATTCCATCATTTTAAAAAATAACCAGTGTTTCCAACCCTGTGATGCATCATGTTTCTATAAATACTTATCTCTGATTCTAAGCTCATTATTCTCTTTCTTAGCTGATTTTATTATTAAACCAATAGGGTTTATTAGTTACTAGAGAGATGCAATTTGCTATCTGGCAGAACAATTTTCATCTTTCAAAAGAGCTATCTTAGATCACAACTTAGTTTTCTTCTATCATAAAAAAAATATAATCAATTCTATCATGAATTTTAGAATTAACTTAGCAGAAGACATCAGTCAATAATAGCAACAGCAAATAAATTATGATTTTTTTAACTGAAATACTTAAAAAGAGCAAATACAAAATTCAAAATGGACTTACAACTTTCTCAGCTCTTGCATGAATTATGATTTTAATAATCACTATTTTCTATGTAGAAAGTGATATCACCAAAGAATAATAAATTTTTCCCACTTGTAACAATTGTACAGATAGTGTAAAGAATTTTGTAGAGGAGATTAGCATTGACCTGTGTAATTTGGGTGAGTTATAGCCAATCAGCCAAATACTTAATAGAACAAAATGTCCAGCATTCTTGAAAAAGAAAGAATTCTACATCATAGCACCATATGTTTTTTTTATACCACTGATATTCTTGGGTTCCACTAATTTACCCTTTGAAAACACTGGGTAAACATCCTTCTGTTGGTCCTGGGTTGGCCTAAGGAAGTGGTACAGGTGTTTGCTGCCTGGCAACCTGGGTTTATTAGCATATAATGCCTACTGACAGCCCTCCTTCTCTTCTTTTAACTTAATGGTTTATGATCACTTTGCTTGGGTTTCAGTTTATTTGTTTGAAGGGTAAACAGTAATTTCAATTGCTGTTTCTCAACAGTAATGTTAAGAAACAAAAAATCTGGTCGAACTGAATGTCTGCATGTTGAAGAATGCAAATATCTCCATATCTATCACCCTGCACAAAACTCAGGTTCAAGTGAATCAAAGGCCTCAATGTAATACAAGATACACTGAATCTAATAGAAGAGAAACTGGGGAATAGCTTTGAACACATTGGTACAGGAGACAACTTCTTGAACAGAACACCAACAGCTCAGGCTCTAAGATCAATAATTGATAAATGAGACCTCATGAAACTGAAAACCTGTAATATAAAGGACACCTTCATTAGGACAAAACAGTAGCCTGTATTGGGAAAGGAACTTCACCAACATGTCTGAAAGAGGTCTAATATCCAAAATTTATAACCCGAATAACCCAATTAAGAATGGGGTACAACAATTCCCAGTTTTCTGAGAAAGTACGGAATTGATTTCCAAGTGGTTTTACAAGTTTGCATTCCCAACAACAATAGAAGTGGTGCCCTTACTCCATATCCTTGCCAGCATGTGCTATGACTCGGGATTTTTATCATAGCCATTCTGACCAGTGTAAGGATGGAATCTCAGAGTTGTTTTCATTTGTATTTCCCTGATGACTAATGACTTTGAACATTTCTTATTTTTTTATTGGCTATTTTATTTATCTACATTTCAAATGTTATCCTCTTTCCAGGTTTCCTCTCTTAAAATCTCCTATCCCATCCTCCCTCCCACTGCTTCTAGGAGAGTACTTACCCACCCACCCACCCAGTCTCTCCTCCTTGCCTTGGCATTCCCTTATCCTGTGTCATTGAGCCTTCCCAGGATCAAGGGCCTCTTCTCCCATTGATGTCCAACAAGGCCATCCTCTGATACATATGCAGCTGGAGCCATGGGTGCCTCCATGTATATTCTTTGGCTGGTGGTTTAGTTCCTAGGAGCTCGGGGGCAAAGGAGGGTTCTGGCTGGTTGTTATTGCTGTTCTTCCTATGGGATGCAAATGCCTTCAGCTTCTTCAGTCATTTCTCTAACGCCTCCATTGGGGAACATGTGCTCAGTCCAATGGTTGACTGAGAGCATCTTCCTCTGTATTTGTCAGGCTTTGGCAGAGCCTCTCAAGAAACAGCTATATCAGGCTCCTGTCAGCAAGAACTTCTTGGCATCCACAATAGTGTCTGGGTTTGCTGTCTGTACATGGGATGGATTTCCAGGTGGGGTAGTCTCTGGATGACCTTTCCTTCAGTCTCTGCTTCACACTTTGTCTCCATATTTCCTCCATATTTTGTTCCCTCTTCTAAGGACTGAAAGCACCCACACTTTGGTCTTCCTTCTTGAGCTTCATGGGTCTGTGAATTATATCTTGAGTATTCAGAGCTTTTGGGATGATATCTACTTACTAGTGAGTACATACCATGTGTGTTTGTTCACTTGTGGATGGGTTACCTCACTCGGGATGATATTTTCTAATTCGATCCATTTGCCTAAGAATTTCATGAGTTTATTGTTTTTAATAGCTGAGTAACACTCTATTGTGTAAATGTACATTTTATGTATCCATTCTTCTGTTGAAGGACATCTGAGTTCCATTCCAGCTTCTGTCTATTATAAATAAGGCTTCTATGAACACAGTAGAGCATGTATCCTTGTTATATAATAGAATGTCTTTTGGTTATATGCCCAGGAGTGCAATGGCTGGGTCCTCAGGTAGTAAGTACTATGTCCAATTTTTCTAAGGAACCACCAAACTGATTTCAAGAGTGGTTGTACCAGCTTGCAGTCCCACCAGCAATGGAGAAGTGTTCCTTTCTCCACATCCTCACCAGCATCTGCTGTCACCTGAGTTTTTGATCTTAGCCATTCTGACTGATGTGAAGTGGAATATGAGGCTGGTTTTGATTTGTATTTCTCTGATAACTAAGGGTGTTGAACACTTCTTTAAGTGCTTCTCTGCCATTTGAGTTTCCTCTATTGAGAATTTTGTTTAGATATGTATCACATTTTTAATTGGGTTATTTGAGTTATTGGTGTCTAACTTCTTGAGTTCTTCATAAATTTCAGACATTAGCCCTCTGTCAGATATAGGGTTGGTGAAGATACTTCCCCAGTCTATAAGCTTCCATTTTGTCCTATTAAGAGTCTGCTTTGCCTTACAGGAGCTTTTCAGTTTCATGAGGTCACATTTATTGTTGATCTTAGAATCCAAACCATTAGTGTTCTGTTCAGGAAATTGTCTCCTGTAAGAATGTGTTTCAGGCTATTTCCCACTTTCCCTTCTTTGAAATTTAGTGTATTTGGTTTTATATTAAGGTCTTTGATCCAGTTGGACTTGATTTTTGTGCTGGGTGATAAATATGGATCTATTTGTATTCTTATATATATATAAATCCAGTTAGACCAGTACCATTTGTTAATATGCTTTCTTTTTGCCATTGTATGGTTTTGTCTTCTTTATCAAAAATCAAGTGTCCATAGGTAATGGGTTTATCTCTTGGTCTTCAATTTGATGCCATTGATCAACCTGTCTGTTTCTGTACCAGTCCCATTAAGTTTCTATCATTATTGCTGTTCAGTTTGAGGCCAGGGATGGTGATTACTCCAGAAGTTTTTTATTGTACAGAATTGTTTTGGCTATTCTGAGTTTTTGGTTTTCCATATGAAGTTAAGGAATGTTCTTTCAAGGTCTATAAGAAAATGCATTAGAAGTTTTATGAGGATTACATTGTATCTGTAGATTGCTTTTGGTCAGATGTTCATTTTCTGTATGTTAATCCTATTGGTCCATAAGCACGGGAGATCTTTCCGTCTTCTGAGTCTCCTCTGGTTTCTTTCTTCAGAGACTTTGTCATATAGATCTTTTCTTGGCTTGCTTAAAATTATATCAAGATATTAATCATGGCTATTGTAAAGGGTGTTGTTTCCCTAATTTCTTTCTCAGCCAGTTTATCATTTGTCTAAAGGAGGGCTACTGATTTCTTTGAGTTGTTTTTATCCAACCACTTTGCTGAATTAGCAGCTGTTTATCAGCTGTAGTTCTCTGGTATAGGTTTTGTTGTTCCTTATGTATCCTATCATATTATCCTCACATAGCAATACTTTGAATTCTTCCTTTCCAATCCATATCCCCTTTATCCCTCTTAGTTGTCTTATTGCTATGGCTAATACCTTCAAGTGATGATATTGAGTAGACAGGGAGGAGATAAGCAGCCTTGCCTTGTCCCTGATTTTAGTGGAATTGCTTTCTCTCCATTTAGTTTGATGTTGATTCTTGGCTTGAGGTCTATTACTTTGATAATATTATGTATGTACCTTGTATCCCTGATTGTCCTAATAATTGTAACATGAAGGGGCATTGGATGTTGTCAAAGGCATTTTCAGCATCTAGTTAGATGATCATGTGATTTTTCTTTTGGTTTGTTTGTATAGTGGGTTACATTGATAGATTTTCATATATTGTACCATCCCTGCATCCCTGATATGAACTCTACTTGATCATGATGGATTTTTTTTTTTTTGATGTGTTACTGGATTCATTTTGTGAGTATTTTATTGAGTATTTTTATATCAGTGTTCAAAAAAAAAATTGATTACCAGCCTGGCCCTGAAGGTAGCCTGCTAACCTTGTTCAAGACTTGCCTGGTATCTGTGTTGATACCTGGGCCTAGCTTAGCATTCAGGAGCCCAAGTGGTTTTATCAAGTACCTGTTTTGTCATACTATAGATTGCTCTACAACAGTGGTTCACAACTTAAGGATCATGACCCTTTCACAGAGGTTGTATTTCAGATATCCTGTAACCAGAATCAGATATTTACATTATGATTTATAATGGTATCAACATTACAATTATGAATAAAAATAATTTTATGGTTGGGGTCACCACAACATGAGGAACTGTATTAAAGGGTTGCAGTATTAGGAAAGTTGAGGACCACTGCTCTACAGTCTACATGATTCTCATCAGAGATTTGATCCCCAAAATGAAAACATCACCTCAGAGGCTGCGATGCCTCTGCCTCTAGGCAGCGAATATAGGACCTTACTGCCAGTTGGTGGTTCCCAAGTGAACTGTGAGTTTGTCAACTTCCCTGGTACGCACACCATCACCACATGGACACACATTTTTTTCAGGCATGGCAGCAGTCACTACTGAAGGCACACCAGCCTGGCATCCTTTCCTCTACCAATGTTCAGGGCAAATTCAAATTTCGGTGCCAACCTGTCACTTATTGCAATGAGTGGAGTAATCATCGTATAGGGTTAAACTCAAGGTCGATTTTTATATCACAGTTCCACGGGATTTAAATGCATTTGACTCCTCTTAATTTCTACTCAATATTATTTCTATTATTGCTATCAAGAATCTGATGAAGCTTTTTTCTATTTTGCTAACAATTTTTGAGATGAAATTAACAATTTAAGAAATGCATATAAATTCTGCTTTATTTTCAGTTGATATTTGCTAAACATTGTTTTACCTTAGTAAAATTAGTGATGCTTGGGGCCTGTATTTTGCCCATCTTTGATTCTCTGGTGCAATCTGTTGAATCTAAAAAATTTTGTTTCCTAGGATATGTTCAAGACTGCACCTGAATAGAGTGCATTTTTATGCTGTTTCCTTTCTCTAAACAAAATGAGATCTCAGTATGAAACGTCAGCCCCAGTGATTTTTAGACACTAAGGAGAGAACATGAGTTTTGACATAAACAGAAAGAAAATTGATTTTTGTCCAAGAGTGATGCACCATGGATATCAGACATAAGTGAAATATCATACTGAAGAGAATACCCTGCCAGCCACCATCTGTTCTTCCTCATTAGAATGCCTCAGAGTGACACTAGATCAGTGCAGAGGCAGTTGATGAATATGCTTGCCTACCTTCTCTCCACCATACAGCACTACATGCTGCTATGGGTCACATGGGTAGAAAGGCCTGGCTCTGGCCTCTGGGGACTAACCCAGGCCTCATGCAGAAGTAGCCACAGCACTAGTCCTTCATCAAGCTCCCCTCTCTCTTAGGAACCCAACATCGTTTTATTGCCTGCCTAAGGCCAGCACATTGTTATTCTCTTTCTAGAGACATGCCTGGTGTTGACAGAGAATAAACAGGGGGAGTGGAAAAGCCAAAATAAATAACTATATGAAATACTCAAAAATTCAAGAATTCTACCAAGATCTCAAAGCTGCTTTCTGTACTCTCTCAGTGAGTAAGTTCCTAGTAAGTTTGCTGGCTTTTTCTTCTATTTCCAGGGATAAAACTCAAAAATAGCTTTCCTGGTGCACAGACTTGATGATGCTCTGGAGGTTCAAAGAAGGACAAAGCCACCAAGACTGAACTCTCAAGCTGCTCACTGAATCATCCAGGCTTTTCCTCCATACTTAACTTGAACTTTATTGTGTATAACCTGCATATGCACCTAGGGCTGCTTCCTGATTCTTTATTCTTTTCCTATTACTTAATTTCCCAGACCTATGTCAAAACAGCACCATTTTAGGTATAATACCTTTAAGATGACATTTATACTTTTACAAAAAGTCCTTGAGTATTCTCCATTTTTCCAAAATTGTCTCAATCTACAATGAGGGTATTATTTATTCAATCCCTTTTATGTATAGATTTGGAAGAGTCTTGATTCATTATTGAGTATTAAGTAGAAGATTGTAGATACTATGATAATACAGAGTAACATGTTACATTGATTTACTAAAAATGATAAAATACTAATAACTTTTTATTCTTAATCTTTTATTCCAAAAGCCAACTGGAGATTCTTATTAAGTATTGTGTCTCATCTGCAGAGTTTTGGATTTTCTATGTAGAAAACTATATCTGTGGGAAATAACAGCAAATTAGCTTCTTAAGCCCATGATTCAACTTTTGTCACCTTTCTGCTGCAATGGCTGTGAACTTCCATTTCCCACCATAGGGATGGAAGTTCTTCTAGAAGGTTATTGCTAAAGATACCATTTTCTGTGTGTTTGTTTGTTTGTTTGTTTGCCTGATAAGAGGCCTTTTATATTGAGATAGAAATATCCTTCTGAGCCTGGATGTGGTGGTGCATCTCTGAGTTTGAGGCTAGCCTGGTCTACAGAGAAAGTTCCAGGACAACCAGGGATATACAGAAAAATCCCTATCTCAAAAAAAGAGAGAAAAAGGATGAAGAGGAGGAGGAGGAGGGGGAGGGGGAGGAGGGGGGGGAGGAGGAGGGGAGGAGGAGGAGGGGAGAAGGGGGGGGAGGAGGGGGAGGAGGAGAGTTCTTTCTGTTTTGTGTAAGAAGGACCATTTGAAAACACAAATTGCCTATAAAATAACTTTTTATCTTTTAGTGGGAGCATGTAGTTTATTGAGGAATACTCTGGGTCCTGTAATCTACAGTTCTGTGCTACCCTTGTTTGTGTCAATACACATACTTTCTTAAAGTTACATTATCAAAAATTGATTTTTGATTTTGCTTGTTGCCTTCTCATGTATCAATAGTATGCTTATTTAAAATACACCGACTGCCAGGGGAAAGCGTATATATGTTATACCTGTACGAATCAAAACTATTTCATTGTAAACTATGTGGTCCTCATTGCTGACTAGACTATAACATAATTATTTTAATTATTTTGGAAAGGCATTAATTGGTTCCACATATTAAATATAGCACAATCATATGACATAATGACTCTCTTCTTAAATATGTACCCCAAAATAAACAACACAGATGCATGCAAAAATTGTATGGATTCTCAAAGCAGCATTTTTAATAAAAGTTAAAAGTGAAAAGAATTTAAATGAGCTATACTAACATATACTGTTCTTCAATGGTTATCAAAAGGCTTAAATATATTTTTGGCTCCAATATAAAAGCACATATATGAGTTTAGATATAAAATGTGCTGTGCAGAGTTATACAAGAGATCTCACATGGCAAAACAGATCAGACTTAAGACAGTGGAAAGATCCAGTTGTGAGATCCACATACTCAATAATCCCATTAAATTCTGATTTGCAGGACAAATAAATCATAAGATTAAAATTCACGATGGCTATGGTGCTGCCAGAGGTTACTGAAGCATAAGCAGTATTCACTCAGAGTATTTCCTTCTTCAAGGGTGAGTAGATGGTTTAAAATAGGTCCTGGCAGGGGATGCTAACTACTTCTATCAAAATTATTGAGCCTCATTCTTTAAATGAGTGAAATTTATACATGAATTATGCCACAATAGTGGAATTTGAAAACCTTATAGTTTCTCTGAGACTTTGGTCACTTTTTTTGTGGCACAAGCTCTGCTGGCTCTAAACATATCAGTGATGTAGTATATACTTCCTCATGATGTCACTGAAAGCACTACTTGTGTCCCTGCTGTCCATGAGAATTAAATGCATGCCTTTGTTTCTCTGTAAGGTCTAGTTAAGGGTGGGTATAGTCCAATTTCTGGCAGCTATTGCTATCCATTTCAGCTATCAAGTCTGAAATCTCATGGCATGGATAAATGGCATATTCACTTTAAGAACTCTTGTGAACTGTCACTATAAATTACTGTATACACAAACCCCAGACTGTGCCAAAAAGACAAGTAATAGGCACCCCTCACACAGTGATGGGCTGTGGTCAATGTGATCAGTATCTTACATGAGAATACATCTGTAGGTGTGTGTCTGTGTCCATGGACAGTGTTTATAAGATAATGAAGTACATAGATATATTTATATAGGAATAAGGGTGTGTATGGAGGAAAGTGGTCTCAATACAAATCTATAAATAATCAGCATTATAGGTAGATAAGCAGAACCACCTTGGGAGAAGAAAAGGAAATGGTCTTAGGTTGAGCTAACAAAATTTAGTATTATTTATTGTCTTATTTTATTTTTGTTTTTTCATTTTAGACAGAAATTGTTTAATTTTACATTTTTAATTAAATCTTTCTTCTCTACACTCTAACCCTTACCACTCACTCTAATCCTTATCATTCACTCTCACTCTTCCATTCACTCTAACCCTCACCATACACTCTAACACCATACACTCTATCCCTTATCATTTACTGTAACCTTTACCATTCACTCTAACCCTTATCATTCACTCTAAACCTTACCATGTGCCCTCCCTCTGACCCATCCCTTGTCTTACCGTTCTAAAATTGATAACAGTAATCAAACATAAAGAGCTTATTTTTCAGTAGAATATGAAAGTGGAAATTGAGATCAAAGGATAGCTTACCTTGCTTGCTACACAAACACAAAGTCCTAGACTTGATTCTTAGAACCATGGAAGCTGAATACAGTAATACATAACTACCTGTAACTGCAACTGAGTCAGTCAGCAAGTCCCAGAGCCTCACAGGTAAGCCAACTTAGCCTCATGGGTGAGACAACAGCAATGAAGTATCTTGCCTTACAAGAATACGTGACTAGCCATCCAAAATTGTCCTCTGACACACACACACACACACACACACACACACACACACACACAAACACACGTGCACACAAATAAATACACTCAAAAGCCAATAATGGTTTTATTATTGAATATAAAATATATTATTTTCAGATAGGCTTTTATCTAATACAAACATTGCTGTTGATACTTTCATTCTGTTTATTTGTCCTCGACTAGATGTTGAACCTGGCCTTCCTCATGCTAGACAAATGCTCTTCCAATAGGGCAACATTTGAAGATCTCCTCTTCATTTTTATTTTGAGACAGGGTCTTGCATAGTGGCCCAAGCTGGCCCTACATTCACTCTGTAATGAGGCTGTCCCTGAACTTGTCACCTTCCTTCCTCTGCCTTCCAAAATAATATGACTATGTGTGTGGTCCACCAGGTTTTATGTTCTTTAAGTGAAAGAATGTGTCAATAAAATAGGTGTTGTTGGTGAGTTGATGAAGAAAAGTTTTCTGTTTGTGATTTCTGTTTGAGAGCTTCATCAGCAGTGGTATCTGGAGTCTGAGTCTCTGAGCTTCTCTGCCAACCTCCTAAGGTTGTCTGGATCAATCCCAGGGAGGATGGATCTGGTCTCTCAAATGAGGGTTTGTTTGTTAGTATATTCCTGGTATGAACAACATTGCCCAGTTGCTAGGACACCAGCCAGTCTCCTCTTCCTCCACCACCTCCTCCTCCCACTCCTCTCCCTTGTCACCCTCTTTCTCTTCTTCCTCCTCCTCCTCTTCCTCCTTGTCACCCTCTTGCTCCTCCTTTTTACCTCCTCATCCTCATCCTCCTTCTTCATTCTTTTTCCTTCTCCTCCTTTTTCTCTCTCTTTTTTTTTTTGGACTCTCCCTCCTCTTCTTCCTTCTTCTTCCTTTGGAAACACAGTCTCTTTATGTAGCTCTGGCTGTTCTGGAACTTGCATTGTAGATTAGGCTGACCCCCAACTCACAGAGAGCTGCCTGCTTCTCCTTCCCAGGTGCTAGGATAAAGGCCTGTACCATCAGGCTTGGCTGAGTCTGTCTGATTTTTTTCTTCCAACAGATGAACATACTGCCAGTTTGTCACCCCTGAATCTGAAGTAGTCAGTTCTTTACCTTCAGATAACAGAAGCATGGTGAGAGTGGTTTGCTACAAAATTTTACTAACTTTTAAATTAGTATACCTATGTATGTCATCTTTATATATGAAGAGGAAGAGAGGGAGGAAGAGGAAGAAGAGGACAAGGAGGAGAAGAAGACTGGATGGTGTCTTAGCAACTGGGCAACGTTGTTCATACCAGGAATGTACTAACAGACATACCCTCATGGCATATTTATTGTTACACTTTGTTCTTATTCATTACCCTCCTTAGATAATACATTTTTACTTCAATAATTTTGATAGTATGCCTGTTCAAACAACTCAAACATGAATTTTCTACATGCAGAACATGAATAATATTGGGCCATGAACTCAGTGAAGCATGAGAGGCTAGAGTACAAAAGAGCATGTGGGGTTGACAAAAGGAAAGAGGAAGGTAGAGAGAAGAAGGCAAAATGAAAAAAGAACTTTAAACTCCAAGCACTTCCACTCTTTCCTGCAGCATAACATAACAAGAATGAGTGGAAATCCATCTCCATCTTAAATTGTTTATAAGAAGATGTCTAAGATAATTCATCATAATTAATCTTAAATACATTAAGAGACTATGGAAATGCCAAAGGCTTTAATATGAGTATCTACTGGTTCATATTTAAGCTATGTGTGGAGGTTTGAATAAAAATGACCCCGCCAGGCCAGTAAGGAGTGGCATTCTTAGAAGATATGGCCTTGTTGGAGGAGGCATATCACTGGGAGCAGGTTTTGAGGTTCCAAAGCTCAAACAAGGCCTTATGTCTCATTGACTCTTCCTATTGCCTGATGATTAAGACGTACAACTATCAGCTACCTATCCAGGACCATGTCTGCCTTTGTGATGCCATGCTTCCAGCCACAATGATAATGGACTAAACCTATTTAAGCCAGCTTTCCTCTATAAGAGTTGCAGTGTCACGGTGTGTCTTCACAGCAATTAAACCCTAACTAAGACACTATGCATCTTACAAGTTTGGACAAATGTTCATTAACTTCTCAGCTTTATATTGTCTGCAAGATGAAATTACCAGCTATCTCCATGGCTCGACTACAAAGAATAACATAAAAGAAGCTAGAAAAGTAACCAAGTACCTCTGTACTCAATAGAGAACGTTTCTGGGTGCTATGAAGGGAGTTTAATGGGTAAATAGTTTGGTAAACAAACATGAGAACCTGAGTTTAGATCTTGGAGTTCTATAAAAGCCATCACAGGGGTACATACATGTAATGCTATGGCACTGGGAAAACTAGATAGTGGAATCATGAGGCTCACTAATGTGCCAGTCATCTGACATGGTGAACTTAATATTTAGTGAGAGAGCCTCTTTCAAAAATAAAGTTAATCTGACTGAGGAAAAGACATCTCTATGTCACCCTGTGTCCTCACACATAAATTTACATAAATGTATGCCCCCATACATACTTGAATGCATCTGTTACAATTATTGAAAAAAACCTGAAGTCTGAATATGAGGTCTTCTTAGCTTCTAATTAATGTATAGAATAAGGTAGGAGGAAGAGGCAATAATAGGAATAAAAATAGAAAGAGGCTATTCAAATAGACTGATAAATTAATCTAAGAAATGAAAAAAATAGAAAAAAATCTTCTCAGACTCCTTTCCATGCTGCAATGATTTCCTAAAAGAGAAAAGACAGTTGGCTTTGTCCTTTGTCTTTCCTAAAATTCAAGGACCATTCAGTGTCTGAACCAATCTGAAGGCTGAATAGATGCCCATAGGCCCCATGGTTTGCTGATATCTAAGGCACTATTCTCTGTCATTTCCTCAACTATGTGTGTCAACTCAAAGCATGTAAGGAATGTCGTTACTTGGGATACATTTCATTCTAAAATGAAGAGACTTCATAAGGAAAATAGTATGTGCATTGGAAAATAACAGAAGGGAATAATGCTAAGTAATAACACACACTCATTTTCCAATAATTTAGAGGACTGTGTAGCAGATGGCAGGGGGAGAGCTATCAGCTGCACAGTACATAAAGTGAATGTCCCTGAGGTCATATCCACCATGAGTACATAAGAGGAAAAACCAAAGCAGCATATATGTAGGCAGAGAACAGCTGTGGACATTCCATTCACCCTACTTGTTGACAAATAGTAAGAATGACAGATGCATCATAGGCTGAAAACAGAGGTGGAGTTATATGAGGTACAATACAAAAGAAAAATTGCCATAGAGAGGAAAGAAGCCTACCTTAGAAATTTTGAGAAAGACACATACCTATGTATAATTTTATTCAGAATTCAAGAGGAAAAACCAGGAATTCCTTTGTCATCTACAACAAATAAAAAAAAATAGGCATTGTGTCATTAAAGCACAAAGGAGAGATAGATTACATAATTCTATCATGTACTCACTGATAAGTGAATATTAGCCCCAAAACTCAGAATACCCACAAGTCACAGACCATATGAAGCTTAATAAAAAGGAAGGCCAACATGTGATGCTTCAATCCCACTTAGAAGGGGAAACAAAATAAACAAGGGAGGCAGAGGGAAGGAGCAATCTGTGTAAGAGAGGGAGTGGGAGGGAAAAAGAAGGCAGGATCAGGTATAGAAAGAGACCAGAGAGAAGCCCAGAGGGCCAGGAGAATGAATAGAAATATGTAACAGTGGCAGGGGCGGGGGCAGGTTGGCAAACAGCAGGAGAACAATACAAAGTCTCAGAGGTCAGGGATCTGAGGGTCTCCCAGAACTCAATGGGGGTGACATTAGACAAAATACTTAAGAGTGGGGAGAAAGAACTTGAAGGGACCACCTCCAGTAATTAGACATGGCTCCCAATTGAGGGATGTGGCCACCTACCCCATCTCAAAATTTTTAACCTAGAATTGTTCCTGTCTAAAGGAAACACGGGAACAAAAAAATTGAGCAAAGACTGAAGGAAAGGCCATCCAGAAACTGCCCTACCTTCTGCACAGACACCAAACCCCAACACTATTGCTGATGCCAAGAAGTGCTTACAGACAGGAGCCTGGTATGGCTGCCCTGTGAGGGGCTCTGCCAGCACCTAAGACAAATGCAGATATTTATAGCCAGTCATTGGACTGTGCCCAGGGACCCCAATGGAAGAGTTAGGAGAAGAAGTGAAGGACCTGATGGGAACTGCAACCCCTTTAGGAAGAACAACAGTATCAACTAGAAGGACCTCTCAGAGCCCCCAGGGACTGAACAACCAACCAGAGAATATACATGGGTGAGTCCTTGTCTCCTGCTACAGAGGATTGCCTTGTCTGTCATCAATGGGAGAGAAAGTGTTTGGTCCTGTGGAGGCTTGTTGCCACAGGGAAGGGGATGGGGTGAGGCAAGAGTGGGTTGGTTGGGGAGCATCTTCTTAGAGGCAAAGAGAAGAAGGGATAGGGTGGGAGGTTTGTGGTAGGAGACAAGGAAGGAGGGCAACATTTGAAATGTAAATAAATAAAATAATTAATAAAAAATAAAGGGTGATGAAAATTGATATTTCCAAGGATACACAGGGAGAAGTGACTTATCCTCCCCACTGGACAAAACTTGTTTGTTTTTGCTTGAATTTGAAATGTCCTTTATTGAATCATGCTTTGACCACTTGGTCCCTAGCTTGTCACTATTGTAATACTTATGGTACCTTTAGAAGATGATCCTGGATCTCAAAATGCAGTCACTAAGGGTGGAACTTAAAGCGTATACCCACTACTGCCTCCTTGTTTGTGAAGCTGTGACCTGTCCTTACAATACAATTTTGCAGCCACACACTGGCTACTCCTACCTACTCATTCTACCTTTCCAGTCACATGGAATTTAAAATCTTTCAGAAGCAGTTAACCAAAATAAAATGTTAACCCAATTAAGTTGTTTCTATCAGATATTTTGTCACAGTGACCCAATCGTTTGTATTTTTATCAGCTATTCTCAACTTGCTAATAGCTCAAAGACAAGAAAGACAGAAAGGCTCAATGGAATTAGATAACTCAGAAAGCTGGGCTGCTTTTTAAGATAAATTCACCCTGTAATATGTTTGGTTTATTCCAGGGTTTTCCACAGATCCTTCTGCATGGGATTTAATTGCTCCCAGACACTTTGAGCTGGCTACAGGCTCTTACTCTCAGAATCTGAACATCTTCTAGCTAGTTTCCCAAAACAAAAATCCCCAGTTAGTTGCCTCTGCTCATCCCTCACTTTCAAAATGTAGCTGTCCTATTTAGCATTAACTGTCAATTTGACATAGCACAGGGTCATATGAAAAACAAGTTTCACGTGGGTAATTGTATTGATCATGTTGGTTTGTGGGCATATCTGTGATGGATTTTCTCGATTGATAATTGATGCATAAGAACTCAGCCTACTGTGAGTGATAAAATATCCTCCACAGATGGTTCCAGTTTTATAAGGAAGCTAAGGAGTGAGCCAACAAGCAGTGTTCCTCCATGATTCCTTGCTTGAACTCCTCCTGCCCTGATTTTCTCCTGTGGTGGGGAAATCTCCAGGCTCTTTCCCTCTCCCTCTTATATAATTACTGATGTCTATGTTCTAATTTAGTATAAGCACAATGTATAATGCGGGCGCAAGGGACATAAATAGACATTATCATGGCCTCAACTTGTAGAATGAAGTGTCCTAGGACAACTGTGGTTATCTTCTATAGAGCAGTATTACTTCATACTGAATGTTGTCTTTGCTGTGCTCCTTAAAGACCTTATTTACTGCCCATATATCAACCTTGTTCTGACACCTTCCAGATTCACTCTTGTACCTGTCTTCCTCTATGGTGAAGAACCTTGAAAATGAAGGTCGGGTGCTGTTGTAGTAATTATTTTAAAAAGCAGCTGCTGGTCATGCCAACTATCAAGACTGTGGCGTCCCTGCCTAGCTCAGCCATGTGGCCAGAGGCCACGTGCGCGCTGCAGCTAGAAACGACCAGCTAGAAACACCAGCCCTACCACCCATGAGATGCCAGTGTAGGAGATGGCTCTGCTAATCTTCTACACTGTCTCTGCAAGGCTGGGCAGTGCCCGGACCATCCCACCAACCACATAGGCTTGGTACAAATGAGACTCTAATGCTTAGGTTATCCAAAGGCTTATATATTTAGTAATGATCAATAACAAGATACTCTTACAATCCGAGGTATAACCCAATACCCAACCTAGATATACCAACTACCTTTGACTGCTACAGACAAGCGAACATCAGCTTCCATGTCCACTTCTCTCCTTTTCCTTGGTCCCCTTTCTCCTCCTCTTCCTTCTCCTCTTCCTCCTCCTCTTCCTCTCTTTACTCCTCCCACCTTAACTCCTCCTACAGGGTGCTTAGCATCTTCATACCCTGTCTTCCTCACTCAGTGCTTAGCTTCTTCATACCCCCATCATCTTTACTCAATTCTTGGGAAAAAGAAGAGATAGTTCAATTGAATTATGAAAGAGTTTAAAGTGTACCATCAAATAACAAAATTCAGTCGGAACACATGACTTTACAGTGCTACCCACAATGGAAGCCAAACTGTACTGAAATGGAAGTAAATGAAAATCAGTGCAAGAGCTCACAAAAATGTCACCAAACTGGTGATCAAATAAAAATGTGGACCTATTCTAATGGTTGTCCCACTGCTAACAGCTGAAGAACATCCCATGAGAGCAACCTCACTCCTTCCCAAGGCTGAGTCCACCTGACTATGTATGCTACTTCAGCTTTAGGCTTTTTGACTTGTATTAGTCTCCCTTAATAATAACCCATATTTATACAGACTTCCTGGACACAACCAGATATGCAATGCCTTTTCAAAATCTGTGCCTTTGTGCATCTCTGTCAAGAGCTTACTTTACTATTTCAAGACTACTGAAGGCATTGTCACATGTTTTATCAAAGTCCTAAAAATAACCTTGTATAGCTGACCACACTCACCCCTCTGTATTTTCCTTGCCGCTCTTGTTGAGTTCCATAAGAGCTTGGAGTTGACTCCCATAGCTGTTGAAATGGCTTCTCCAGCTAACCAGAAAGCACACTCAATTCAGATGTTGATTGCAACGACCCACACTTTCTTCCACATTTTATTCTCTTGAGTAATGAGTCTCATGTCTAACCTCCACAGCTTCCTTTGCTATATATCCTCTCCTCTTCCTCTAGGGAAGAGAGATTTGAACTGAGAAGCTGCACCACTTGTGTTTCTTTTCGTTCTTGGAAACACTGCATACTGTACTTTTAACAGTACCTATTCCATCCTTCTCTGAGCTATCAATTTTGTAGGGTCCAAAATCCAACGTCAGGAATCTGGAGCCTGCCTTTTTGGTCCATAGTTCACAAGAGATGATAACATGCCTGAGTCTCATTCTCCAATAGAAGCCTGATTTTAGTAGTGAAATTAATAACTTTCTTTCTGCCTCAAAGTTGGAGAATTGTGTTCCCACTTAGGGTCCTGTCAGCCCTCAACAGTCCCTTCCTCTGTGGCAGAAAACAAACACCCAGCTCCAGAGTAATTGGGGAGCTTGGTCTTACATTAGGCTTCCAGATGCTGAAGGAGAAGCATGGGAGATAGGGGTCTGGGGATCTGGAAGAACAGGTGGTTGAACAGAGGCAAGTCATATTTTACAGCCAGAGATCTCAAAGTTTCTTCTCGGCACAATATTCCTTCCTCCGTGGAAACTCACCGGAAGTGCATTACCTACCTTGTTCACAGTCTGTTTCTAGAAGCCACTAAGTGAATGTATTATTTTCCCCTGCTGGTTTTATTTCTTACCTAGCCTGTCCTCCATCAGGGCTCACAAAATGCTGCCATACAATTACAGCAATCTGACAAGCACTTCACAATTTCCCAGAGCTCTTAAGTGGGCTTACTTCCTCCGTTCCTTTCATTTTCCAAAAAGTAATTGGAGTGAGTCAGTCTCCTATTGCCTCCAATTTCCAGAGCACCTTCCTTAAGGAGGACTAAGGCAGGTATGGCTTCAGCATTCTTACCAATTTGCAGTAGGGAGTCAACAGGCATGCATGTTTTATGCCTTCCCAGCTTCTATTATGCTCTAGTCAATTCAGTGCTGGCTTATGATTTAAAAGTTCACTCTGATGATCAAAGCCTCCCTTGTTTGTCCCAGTTCATGCAAGATAAGCACCAACCAGTTGTCTTGCTCAGGCCCTACAATCCTCTGAACTTTCAACTTAGGAAATGTGTTTTCATTGTTGCCAAAAACCTTTCAGGTTTTTTTTTTTATAATTTTTCTTGTATAGTTCTCCTTTAAATTTTTCTCGGCCAGGAATAGTGGCTTATACCTGTAATATTAACACTTGGGAGACTGAGTCAAGGAAATGGTTTTGAGTTCAATGCCAGCCTTGGCTATGTAGAGAGTTCCAGAGTTGCCAGGGCTGCAAAGCATGACCCTACACCAGAAAACCAAAAGAAAAATTATATATACATGCAAATATACATATATACATGTATACACATATACATACATATATTCATGCATATGTGCAAATATGCATATATACATACATACATGTACACATATAATGAGTCCTGATATTCAGGATCATTATCTTTCTGGTATATTGTTCTCCAGTGTACATCAATGCCTATTTATCCACCCCCAGGGCCTTCTCCCTTGTCTTAGGAAGTGCTGGGACATACGATCTGTGTTCTGTGCTTAGACTGGAAATGGACATATAGTATGATTTCTGTTAACAAAGATTTAGAGGCCTTAGCTAGCAGAACCACCTGCTGATAGGAAACCCCTATGTTCTAAAAAGCAGGCTCACTGGATGTACATATATATGTTACACAGACACACACACACACACACACACACACACATATATATATATATATATATATATATATATATTTCATGCATATATGTTATGTGTGAATATATATGCATATATGTAGACATATAGGTTTATACTCACACATGCATGCTATATATGTGTGTATACATATATGTATATGTACATATATATACATATATGTGTGTATATTTTTTTCTGCTAATACAAATCTAGCATTCAAGGATAAATCTCACTTTCTCAAGAAGATATTTATCCTACACTTACTACTCCAAGGATAAATAAATCACTCAACTTTCTAACTAAAGGTATTTCTGCACGGCTTATCTACTTCAGTTGTTACTAACACTGTCCACTATATGAAACCTTAAGATTCATATGCATAAAGAAGCCCAAAAAATTATCAGTATTGCAGAAGAACAGATGGCTTATCTCTGTGCCTTGCAGGGTGTATGCATAGTGTAACTACACTGTTAAAAGAGTGTAGTTAGCCCTGGGATCCAGGTGAAGGGTACCTACCCAAGAATGAGGAAGGCTTTTCAGGGCAATACACATAAGGACCTAGGTAGAGTTAGTTAGATAACTAAAACAATCATGGGATCATCTCAGAGGAAAAAGCATACATAAACTCTCCAAAGAATAAGTAGACCTATTAAACCAGGGATCTGTAAGCAGTCATAGGAGCCAGGGCAGAATAAGTTGGCACTGATTTTTGGGAAAGTTGGCGAGAACCAAATGTGTTGATGCAGAAGCCAGAATGATCCTGAAGACTAAAGTATAGAGCTTGGTACAAACTACAGGCATATGGGTCATGATGGAAAAGTTGTAACTGAATCTCATGCTCAAATAGGCTTTTATGAAATGTGACATGTGCCAGATGCTTGACCCTGTATGAAATCCCTTGACTTGTTGGCCTACTCCTTCTCCTAGTGCCTAGGCAATCCAACATGGTCATCTGACATTGTCCTGCTTTACTTTATACGCTTGTCTCATCGTGGATGTTCTTGAATAATGTATTATTGTGTTTTAATGTTTTTCATCTCTCTAAAATAGATCTGCTTTTTGTGCAGGCTTCTAAGATGCATTTGTCGGCAGTAATCTGTGTCTGAGGCTCAGCCAGTCAGACTGAAGTATTTGCTTCTACTGCTCTATACTGTCAACCAAGTATAAATCTTACCATGTGTATTTGTCCATCACTCTTGCCACAGACAAGTAGGCTCCTTTGACTATCACATTGCTGCTGTGTGGCCTATCCTTCCATACATCTTGACCTAGGAATCTTTTTCTATTCCTATTATTCTTAGGTTTGGTCTTTTCACAGTATCTCAATTTTCCTGGCTTTTTTTTAATGAACATTTCAGATTTTGCATTTTCTTTGACTGATGTATTAATTTCTTCCATTGTATCTTCTATGCTTAAGATTCTCTCTTCAATCTCTTGTATTTTGTTGGTGATACTTGTGCCTGTAGTTCCTGTTCTCTTTAGTTTTTCCCTCTCCAGGATTGCATGCATTGGTGTTTTCTTTGTTTCTTCTATTACTATTTTCAGTTCTTGGACAGTTTTCTTCATATCTTTCACCTGTTTGAATGTATTTTCCTGTATTTCTTTAAAAGATTTAATTACTTCCTCTTTAAAAGCATGTATCATCTTTATAAGACTAGATTTCAGATCATTTTCTTGTGCTTTTTTAATGCTATTTAGGGTTTATTGTAGCAGAAGGGCTGGACTCTGGTGTTGTCACATGGCCCTCGATCTTGTTGGTTATGTTCTTATGCTGTCCTTCAGCCATCTGCTTTTCCTTGGTGTTGACTACTTTTCCCTGGTATTGACTGTTAATTCTGATGCTAGCATGACTCATTGGGAAGACATGCACCAGACAGTGGTAGTAAGGGGGCCTGACTCTGCTGGCTGCACTTCAGGTGGACTCAACTGCCAAGAGACTGATGGGGCACTGTTCCAATCTTGTTGTTGTTGAAGACTCCACAGGGAAGCAGAATGCTCTTGGGGTTCCCCAAGGCTCCTTGGGATGGCAGGACCACCCAAAGCCAGAAAATGGAAATCAGGAGACTACTTACAACTCACCTCTCACCTGATCTGAATAGTAAAAATGTAAATAGCAAATGTAAAGATTGTTTTGAAGACTTTTTAAGTCTAATTATTTATCTAGTCATTTGTCATGTGTATATGTATCTATATATTTGTATGTGTGCCATGTACATACCTGTACCCACGGAGGCCAAAAGAAAGCTTCAGGTCTATTGGGACCAGAGATACAGGAAGTCATGAGCTATCATGTAGGTTCTGGCAAAGGAACCCAGAGCCTTTGCAAAAGGCAGCAATTGGTTTTAATCATTGCACCATCTCTTTGTCCCAAGAAGAGAAGTTTTGGCATGATGTTTGAAGAATCAGAAGACTGTCAATTCATACACATGCATTCACAAACAAGTGTACCTACACATGCCTATCACATGCATACACAAAATAAAAGAATGTAAACCTCACTTACAGAAACATAAGGAAGACATAATATTTATGAGTATATGGTTCCAACAAGCCAAAGGCAATATTAGAAAATAAGCCATATAATAACATTAAAATCTCAACTCTACCTTTGTTACATAGCAAAAAGCCCAAGAAACAGTAGGAATGTAAAGCCCTGTAACCAATGCCATTCTAGACAAGTGCAATCAGTAAGAGTAATAGTGAGAGCAACCAGCATGTTTGTGTTGCCATCATGCCACTGTAAAGAAGCCGTAAGTAGGCTTATCATTTCCTACTGGGAATTAAGGTAGGCATTAGAAACTGAACTTTGATATTTCAAACAGCACCTGGTGTGGAGGCCAACTGTGAGGACCATTTTGTAGGATTCAGTTCTGACTAACTATGATCTTTAGGTTGAAGTCCTCACTCTTAGTGGCTCACAGTATGAGCTTAGTTAAAGATAAGATCCTTGCAGGTAGAATCTGCTCAGTTGTAGTAAGGCTACATGGAGGTAAGAAACCCCAAATACAGTACTACAGATTTTCTAACAGAAGAAAAAAAATTACATCTGTTCACACATGTCTGCATTTGGTCAGATTTATAAACCCCATTTATAGCAACAGAATAATCACCACTAATTAATGCGAGGAAGTTGAGAGCTATAAAGCATATGTAGAATATTACCATTGAAAAGCTAACCTCACTCGTGTGAACATGAACTTGATTCCCTATACTTGGTGCTGCTGAGAACTCACTGTTCTTATAACCCATTTGGTCAACAGAAATGGAACAGAAACCTTTCCTCAAAACTAGTTGAAAAATATATAAAAATTATAAAACATAATCTCAGAATTGAATATAATGTGAAATTTAGATATAGAATTGTTAAATTTATTTGTTCAAATGTTATTTTGTTATTATAAGACACTCAACAATGTGAATGCTGGAAACTGAACTCAGACCTTCTGAAATAGCATCAGATGTCCTTATCCACTGATCAGTTTCTCCAAACTCCCAATGTTACCTTTTTTAGTATCAGAATGGAGACTTTCTCATACAACATGGGAATAGTTAAGTCATTCATAATAAATTATATTTTGTTAAAGGAATACTTGAAATATACCATTAATACACCATTGCAAAATAAAAAGGGTATCCAAAATCTAGTGCAAAGATTCTTGGGGTTCTCAAGATTTTTTCGGGGAGTCCATGAAGTCCAAACCACTTTCACGATAATGCGAGTATACCATTAGCTGAGAAGGACTCATTCTTGCATTCATGTAGAGTAGACAGAAAATATTGACCATACTGTGAGTACCTGGTAAGGCTCTCTTCCCTTTTAGTTGTGTACCCACAAGAGAGTGTACTTTCTTTACATGATTCATCTGGAAAAGTGTCATAAAAAGCTGAATGCTCTGAAAGAATCCAGCTGATAGTGACTATCAGATACTAAAACTACTTGTAAACCCATGCTATTGTGTTCACTAAATATTTATTGATTTGGAAATAAAAAATTATTATCACTAAATATATCCTCTTGATTAATTAGCATGTAGTGGACCCAATATTAAAATTTTTAATAAATATTTTCCATCACTTTAATATGTGACTGAATAAAATACATAAGTGTGGGGCTGTGAAAAGATGACTTGGTTTCTGGTAGAGCACTGGCTAGAAATGGCCAGAGACTCTGCAAGGAATGGTATACATTTTGCCATGCTCCCAGATTCCAGACTCCCGACACACTGCCAAAGACCTCCATTGATCCTCACCTTTCAGTCACATAGGGCAATATAGCCCCTCCCAAAGAGAGATTTGTGCTCTTCCACAGGTAGAGGGCATGACTACAGGCCTCAGGCTCTTGAGAGAGTTTCATATTAATGAGATATCTAAAGGCCAGTGGGCATAGCCAATTAAGCATTATTTCCCAGTTCCTCCTCCCTCCCTATTTAACTCAGGTCTGTCCTGAGTTGTGTGGGGGTACAGCCAAATCCATCTACTTCCCGCCAGGACAATAAACCCTTTTGGAACCATGGACTTCCTTGTGTCTTTGAGGCCCATGTAGAAGGCCCATGTAGGGAACCATGTAGGAGGTCTCAAGTATCAAGCCTTTGTGTAATCTCCCGTGGAGGACTTCTCTGCATTCCAGCCATGGGGACCACCAATTTAAGCAAGCTAGCCAGGCTGACTAGTCAGCCAAATGAATACAGTAACCAGAGTCTCTTTCCCAGGGGGTGTTGTCAGGGCTTTCTCTCTCCCTCATTTCCTCTCGCGTCTCTGTTCTTCTTCAGCCCCAGTGGCATCTGGAAGCCCAAAGGATGGAGACCACCAGCCTCTGGGTCCACTCAAGAGCCTTCCACTTCCCCCCCATGAAACTTCAGACTGAGTGAGATCTCCCCACACCTGGGCGTGAGCCCCACAGCATTTGCCCTGCGTGCCTTGGAGTGAACTCAGAAATCCCATGCTTCTGCTGATCCCTGAAGCCACAGGAACCACAACTCCGCCCAACAGGATCCACGCACGACCACCTGTGAGCTATCAGCCCCACACATAAGGAAGTTTTCTTCAGCCCTCCACAGCTTTTGAGCTGTGAAGAAGCGCAGAGTCCAAAACATGAAGAAGTGATATAGTCTGGGCTTTCTCATTTTGGGAAGAAGGAAGAGAAAGGGAGACTTACTGGCACACTGAGAAGATGCTGAATCACTAGGACGGGTTGCCTGAGACTGATGGGTTTAAAGGTTATTGTTATCTTAGCATCTTTTAAACATCTTATAGGTATTGCTAAAACTTTCTACTTTAGGACACTGGTGGGGTGTTTTGTTTTGTTTTGTTTTGTTTGCATCCAATAAAAGCAATTTGTTTTAATTTTCACTCTTGTTCTTCACTTAAAAAATCTCCCTGCCTTCAAGCCATCATTTAGGACCAAAAGTTGCAACGTATCTATTAATTAAATTTTCAGAGTCTCAGCTCATAAGATTCTGCTAGATCTACAGTCTACAGAAAAATTAGCCATGAGCTATATAGAAGTAAAATTTATCAAAGTAATTTGAGTGGCACCAGCAGTTTTTAGAGAAATGGCCTTGAAAACAGCACTAGGCAGAAAGACTCATTTTCCCAGGGTACTCATACAGAGGCTAGGATGAAAAATAATTTTGTATTTAATTATTTATAGGTCCTATTATGATAAAATGTTAGGATTGTCAATGATATATCACAAAGAGTTTGACTAACAAAGTCTTAAATAGCTCTGATTGTTCATTTGTTTGGTTTGGTTTTGAATGCAAGCTGAGCCAGTCATCAGTATCTGGAAAAAAAAACTCAATGTGTGACTTTGAGCTAGTAACATAGGTCACACACCATGTTCTTAACACCATGCATTGTGAGATTGGTGGCATATGTTCTCATGGAGCTACTATGAACATTACTTATTATAATACATGAAAATAAACACAGCGGGACCTAACTGATGTTCAAGTGCTACAAGTCACCCAATGCTAGTTTAGTTTTCTATAAACTTCCAAATTTGTATTGGAATAAGCTTATGGCTTCTTCTCTTTCTTATGAATAATAGAGAATCTATTTGCCTCCCTCTTTCTATGGTTAATCTCACCTTCCCATTTAGTCTCTAGAAACTTTCTGCAGCCTGCTTAAAACTCCCCTCTTGTCTCTAGAGTATCAAGAAGATACATTATCTAAGATATTTTGGGTTTCCCTTGTCCTAGAGCTCATGCCTCTGATCAAGCAGGTTCTTATATTTCTGTTGGTGTCTTCCACTGATGTTTTGTGCTCATCTTTCTATGACGATACATCTCTCTCCTGGGTTATTCAACATTTACCTTCTGGATGTTGTGGGATTATGTTAGTCTCCTTGCTTTCTTTTGTGGGGTGACTGTTAGACTTGATCAAATCCCTATTTTCCTTTATCATTGTGATTCTTGGAAATAATAGGAATTAAAATAGAAATCTTTAAAAGGATTCTACAGCACACAAATAAATAAACCTTAGCTAGCCTTTTGCCTTGCCTTTGTATCATTTAAGATTAGAAAATGTCTTAGGTTGATTCTCACACAGGGTTTCACACAAATCTAAATTCTCATATGTCAATAGTTCTCCAGATGGGTTACCATTAATTTCACTTTTATCCAAGCAAGAGCCTGGAATTATGTAGAACACATGGAGAGCAAGGAAGAGTGAGGTTAAGTCAAAAAGTATGTGTTACTGTTCTATCTGTGCTTGATACAGGAAACTGGAAAATTCCAAAAAAAAAAAAAAAAAAAAGTGGATTTTAGCATCAGCACACCATGTCCAAAATGCAAATTCAACATATCCAAATGTCCTCAGTGTTATCTTTTTTTTTTTTTAATATTGAAAACTTTCACGGAAATTTTAATTTTGGGAGACAATTTACAGGCTTTCATCCTTCAGGTTCATCCATCTGAGACTTTGTTACAGTTGGACATTCTCTAAGATTTAAACTTTATGCAATGAGTAACCTTAATTTTGAGTAGGTATGTTCTCAGTAAGTACAATAGAAACTCTGAAGGAGGTAGGCCGATGGAGGTAAGGAACATGGTAGCAGGGGTTACACTGAGACACGTGAGATTTCTGTGCTTACCACCCCAAATTCTGTGTCTCCTGTTGTAGGAACCAGGTCAAGACAGTCGAGTAGAGCTAGCCATGAGGATGAGTGAGATCACCAATGCCTGATGCTGATGCACAGTCGGATGTAGCATGGATTTTATTAAAACTACATGCTACAGTTCCCTCCCCATTTTATCTTTTTAAACATTTGGAAAAGGCATGCTTTGGGGAATCTTAGTAGACGCTCAAGGAAACGGGTGGGCAAAGGTGCAGCAGTTTCAAGGATGGTTTGTCTTTTCTTTGCTGAGTAAATAAATCGCCTTCTCTTATGGCTCTTTCTCCTGGATATTCTAAGTGAGGATCCATTGTTTTAAAATGGATAAAGAATATTCATTAGTCAGATTACTGTTGCAAAAATTAATAAACTATATTTGCATTTTTGCCTTAAAGAGTCCAAACAGAATTTGGGAGAGTGTCCAACTTGAAATTTACAGCATTCATACTGAATTCTGCTTAAATAAGAATTCTCCTTTAGCATAGAAATGAAATCTGAACAGTGTCATGAGATCATGCATGAAAGCTTCCTGAATTGTACCAGCTGTACCATATGGTCAAGATCAATGTTGCCATCCACATTCGCTCCCCCTATTTTCTACATGCTATGCAAAGTTTGAAATATTTTTCTGACTATAGACTACACTAGAGAACTTGGCAACTACTTTTAACAAAGGAAATATCTGTCAATCATACTCTTTGAAGCATATCTCTCTGACATTTACTCATCAGAATGGATGTTGCGATTTGACAGGTAAAGCTGTTGTTGGTGCATGTTCTTCATTACTGCTAGCGACTTTAATATTTTATAAAGTACTGGGAAGAATCCTTCTGTACATTTGAGTTTGCTGAATCCTTGTGTCATACTGTCAGCAACCTGCACCTTCTTTTTCTATATCGGTTTTGTGAGTCTCTCGTTTCATATTGGCACAATGAATTGTAATAATAAAACAGTGTCATGATGATACCATATACTCACTACCATATAACTTCATTAGCCAAAATTAACTGGAGAAATTGCTTCAAATTCTTCTTCACATGATATTAACGAATCTCATTATACCAGTCTGTTAATATCTTTGCAATCACTGTGGTTACATAATTTTAACTCATCTCCCTTTATGTGTGCAGATGAATTCAAAGTTATGCATATGAGTTTTTACTTGCACTATTTTGAAACAAAATGTGTGTAGATCGCATATGTATTTATATCTATATTGAACATACACCTGTATGTGTGCATATGTTCCTGTGGACTTCAATACAAAAGCTAGGAACTCCATCTCCCTTCTCTTTGGAAACAGAGAAAGCTCACCCTTGTTAATGTGTTCTTACATAAGCTGGGTTAGTTTAAATGCTGTGAGTTTAGAAGGAGGAAATGGATTTTGCAGTTTCTCACTATATCTGTTATTTCTTTCTCCCTGGTAGACAAACCAATGTGAGTGAATGCTGGTGAATCATCCTTCTGAGAAAGGCGGGGCTGAGACGCTGTTTAACTGAAGTAACATTGAAAGAACTTGCCTATTTTACTCTGCTTAGAATTATTGATAAAATTATTCATTCTCTTTTCATCTTTCCACCTTGTGTGAGTTTGGTCATGCTGATCAGATTCATCCATGGAAACTATTGAATTCCAGGCCTAGCTGAGCTCATCTGGAAAAAAAAAAAACAAAAAAACAAAAACCTTGTCTTGGCTGTGCTAAAATTAAAGAAAATAGGAATAGTGGCAGGCTGTGCTATCTCCTGGGGGTCAGCAGCTGTCTGCCCAGATTTAGGGTAGTAAAATCCAATTTCTACTCTTCTCACATGGACTGGGAAACAGCAGGCAACCCCACTGGCTTGCAGAATTTGGGTTTCTTCGGTTGGGGAACAGGATCAAATATCAATTTCAGTTGCAGGCAAGAGATTAGGAGGGTATCAGATGGGCATGAACAAATTGCAATCATTAAACACAAACTGTCGTCACTAGAGCAGTAGATTAGAATCTGAGTCTTACTCCAGGTTTAAAACCCAAAGCTAAAGCACAGTGAGGAAGGAAGAGCAGATGCCCGATCTATCTCTGCATGGATCACAGGGGATTGCGAACAGTTTTTACATGTACAGCTCATATGTTCCACTATACAGCTACCCTCAGGACTCTGTTCCATTGTCCATGGAATGAAAATTAAACTTTTAGCTTGTGATTCGAGGCTCTTTACCATTAAGTTTCACTTCTCTTTACAGTGTGATTGCCTGAGGTCGCTTCGTTACACCATCTCCAAATGACTCACTGGTGTCTCACTGGTATGTATGAGGATACATACCCTGGAGCTACTTATATAGGATGCTTTGTCAGGTTTCTCACTTAATGCCCTAACCAGATTGTGAAAACTCAATCCCTCTTGTTCTTTTTCTCATTCTCCTGCTTTTCTGTTTCCATTCATATCTCTCTCTCTCTCTCTCTCTCTCTCTCTCTCTCTCTCTCTCTCTTATATTTGTGTTTCCCCTGGTAGTTTTAGTTTCGGCTTCAGTTAATATTATATATCTGCACATTAAGAATCATGAAGGAATGGGCATGCATCTTCTCATTATTTTAGAGCCCTATACATTGTATAATGAGTGAACAGGTGAGCAGATACATGGAAAGCATCCAAAAGCAATACTAACTGCATATTTTGACCACCTGCATGTATGCCCATGAACAGTGAACAATTAGAAATATATTATTTCATAAGCTGATGTAACCAATACTAGGCTATTTTACAGGGAAATTTTATCCAGCTTTAAGTATCTGGTCATTCTGATCTCACTCCTCATGACTTAGAACAATGAGTATCTACTATAGAGAGTCACTATAGCTGATTTTACTTACTAGGTACCAGTACCATCTGTACATCTCATCACGGGCATGCTGTAATTATCTACCTTATTCAAAACTTTTGATAAATTTTTATTTTTAATTAAGTGTATTAGGCTAAAACAGAGAAGTAAACCTAAATCTTAGACAGGAACCTAAATTTTAGGCTAGAACAAGGAAGTAGGCTTCAGATATGAAAATGACTTTTGGCTAGGACAGGGAAGTAGGCTCAGATATTTTGGTCATCCTGATAAGCCCTTAGAAAAAGTGATCATGGGAATGTTCACAGAATTTTATTTATTGCCTTGCTTGTTCATTGACTATTGGTGTTTATTGTTGTGCTTGTTCTTTGACTATTTGCATCTATTGTATTGCTAGTTCCTCAACCTAGAACTGACCTTAATACTTGCATGTAATTAAAATGGTATGAAAGCAAAAAGGAGGAGGGGGATGGAATAGAGGGTTTCTAGGGAGGGGAAATGAGGAAAGAGGATGGCATCTGAAATGTATATATGTAAAATATTCAATAAAAAATTAAGTGTGTGTGTATAGGAGTATATGTGTGTTTGTGTACATGAGCACAAGCATGCTTAGAGACCAGAAGAGAGTGTTGGATCTACTGGAGCCAGACTTACAGGGTGACTGTTAACTGCCCAACGTGGGTCCTGAAAACTGAACTTGTGTTCTGCTGGAAAATTATGAGTTCTTAACCATCTCTCCAATTTCCTCTTCCAACAATTTCTGTTGGTTCATTAAGTCACAACTCTAATCTACTAAAACATTTCTCCAGATCCTGAATTTAAATTTTCAAGAAAATGGTATGGTTCCATTTTATACATAAAAGAACAAAATGAAAGACAATATAAAAAAAATTAACAGAGAGGAAGGAAACACCAAAGGAGGATAAATCCAAACAGATATAGAACAAAATAAGAAAAACTCAACTTAAGGAGATTAAACATGCAGAACTGGTTAGAAAACCACAAAGAGATCACAATTATTAGAAGAAAAATAATATCTATGTCATGAAGATAAAGGATGCCCAACTCTCAACTGACTGGTTTTCTTAAACAACAAAAATAGAATAAGTGAAGCAAAAAATAAATTTAAATATTTAATAAAAGAACATTTTTCTACATTATAGAAAATCTGTGAATAAACTTGAAAGAACATACTGTGCTCCCAGAAATTCCATACAGAGCCAGAACATTAAAAATGACCCAGTGATGTCATTGAACTTGTAAGTCAACAAACAGAAGAGATCAGAATTTCTATGTCCTTTCTCTGAATAAAGTTGTGTACACCAAGTCTGGCATTCAGTCAGACATTAATGTTTCTATTAATGGAGTTAAGATGTTAAACTGTATTGATTTTTCTCTTCTTTCAGTACAGAAAGTCAACGTGTTGATGTAAGTAAGTACATTGTATGTAAAGCACATATAAACGTGTGCCTCTTAATATGATTGTTAGCTACAAAAAAGGGCCAATATTAGTTCAATCTTTCCAGAGTTTTTCAAATAAATAGACGTGCCTGTGTAGCCCTGTGCTTGTACACATACTCCTGTACATTCTCAGTAATGGCAACATCAACAACAACCACAAAGTGGTAATAGAAAATGGAACTATGTAGTAGATCCATCTTATAATAAGTGAACATAAGTGGATAGTAATTAATACATTTTGCAGGAGTAATGCCCAAAGCAACATGCCTCATAATATAAATTCTCACAGATCTAGTGTCTATAACCCCTCAGTCCACTGGTTCTCAACCTTTCTACTGCTGGGACTCTTTAATACAGTTCCTCATGTCTGGTGACTCCCAATGATAAAATTATTTTGTTGCTACTTCATAACTATAATTTTGTTGCTGCTATGAATGAAATGTAAATATCTGGTATGCAAACCCAAAAGAGTTACAACTCATAGGTTGAGATCTACTCTTCTAGAGGGTATCTGCAAGGTCTTGTTTCCTTTAGTCCACAAAATAGAGCCGTGCCCCAACAGGATCCTGCCCCACTGGAAGGCTGTCCCATTTGAAGATACATTAATAAATAAGAAAAAATGCCAGATCTGTATTGTCAATGGCATCACTGTAGGCCAAGAATGTTACTAAGTATTGATGATGGTGATTCTGAGACAGAGTCATTGGAAGGCTACAGAAACATGTTCCTATTCTTCAGATTTCTTTTCACATATAATCGACCAAACATGTCTCATCCTCTGTGACCTGATTTGCCACACTGGAAAGATTCTTTGACAATATTATCAACATTGCATACAACTTCATGGACTTCATCTGGGAACATTTACTATGCTTATTCACTATAGCATATTGCTTACTTACCTAGATGTAAATTATTTAACTTGAAAACTTTCCTTCATTTCTAATGTCATACCTGCATGTGATATTGACAAACTTACTTTAGGAAAGGCAAAGGATATACAAAATTAACTCCAAACCATTGTCCTAAAGGAACAAACAAATTAATCAAGAGAAAAAACATAATCAAGAGAAATGTAAGAGATATTTCAAAGACTGGATGCTATCTAACACAGGCTATCATGCCTTGTTAGCCCTGAGGCACAAGGGCTACATAGCAACTCTGCCCAGACCAGATCCCTAAATCTGTAGCCAAAGCAGTCCCATAACCCCAGCCACTATCAAAACCAACATAATTAATGATTTGCACTGATGAGGAAAATTCTCAGATAAGAAAAAAGAGGAGGGGGAGGAGAAGGAAGAGGAAAGATGTTCTACCAGATTGAAGATAATTAATCTTAATAACGTATTGGTTTTTCTCTCAATGTGTTGAATTGAGAATGATAAAATATAAACTGTCCCAAAGAAAAAAATGTGCTTCCATACTGGTCTTGACATTCTATTTCTTTCCCTTTTCAAATCTTGGGTCTGAAATATTTTAGTTTTAGTAGTAAGGAAAAGTTTTCAAACATGGTTTCTAAACTATTTTTTCTGTCAAAAATTGTGGATGTTAAAAGATTATAAATCCTGAAAAGAAGTGTGAAGAGTTAAAGACTTCACATTTGATAGTTGCAAAGCTATTTTGTTACAGTTTCACAATAATATAGAAGCCATGAAACCATTGGGTCAGATACAAAGCACAGCTTATTACTCATGAAGTGCCAGAATCTAGGATGACATTCTTGGCCGGTCCCCAATCCCAGACTTGAGAAGGGGATGTTGAAACCTCCAGGTAGTGTTTGTTTGCATTTGGTACTGTTCCATTATATATATTTTGAGCCTAGGAAATGGCAACCCCTTCTAATAATTTCTATGGAAATTTAATTGTCATTTGATCCACTATGAGAGATATTTGCTTTACAAACAAGATGAAAAATGTGGTTTAAAACAAACATCAGTATCATCATTTACAAGATAAACCAAAAGGTAAAAGGTCCATTGTATTTCAACAAGGTCTTCCTCTATCCATTTTAAGTGCCTTGATTTTAAGTGCCTGACTTTATTCATCACTAGTCACCCCAAATAATCTAGCTGATAGGTGCTATAATCAACTTATCTTACATAACATTCAGTTAAGACTACTGTGAATATTTCAATCACCAGGACAGGGTCAATTTGAAGTATTAATCTTATTTCTTCCTCCTCTTTCCTGAGTCTAGAATTTAGACCATTGTTGTCTATCTTTCAAGTCTGGCTTTCCATATTGGTATTTCTTTTTGACCAGTGTATTGATGAAGACTGTATTAATGACATTCTGCTTGAAGATAGAGATCTAGCTCAAATTTGCTCATCTATATAATTCACCTAAAGACAAGAACAAATTTCATATCAAGTGTTCTAGTGGATGATTTCTACTGCAAGAAAATATACCCATTTTTCAGCATATGCAAGTATGAATTGGTTCTTTCCTGATGAGGTCTATTCAGGTACTTAGAGTTCTCTAAAAGTACATAAGGTTTAAAGGAGTTATTGATGATTTATTATGTTCGTCTTGATCTCTAAGGATCTATCATTTTCTATTTTAGTATTTTCTAGCATCCAGGCAAGATCTCACAATTTCAAAGATGTGCCTAGTGTCACTACAGAAAAATGCTGAAGCTCTTCTATATCTAAAGTATGGCTTAATGGGACCTCCAGCTGACCTTTGCAGTCAGCTGGAGTTAGGTTCTAAGTTTAATAAAAAGAATCTTCCTTGCTGGCATGATCCTGGGGACAGCTGTGAGCTCAGTATGTCTATAATAACTATCCATATAATAACTGACAATGAGGCAGAAAAGGCAAAGAGAAATGCTGGTAGAAATGGAATGGAATACGTCAAAGTACTAAGCCTACATTGCTGTTTCGGCTGAATTTTCTAGTAGACCCCTTAGATCATGTCTGGCAGGAGAATGCCAAATCCAACAGTTAGTGAAATTTAAGTCTTTTACAACAATTGGAGACATGGACATTTAAAAGGAGCTCTAGTAACAACTCTGAAGAGTCAGGAGTAAATAAAACAAAGCTTGGGGCTGGAAATGTCTCAGTGATTAAGGGCACTGAATGCTATTCCAGAGGATCTGAGTTCAATTCCTAGCCCCCACATGGCAGCTCACAACTGTCCATAACTCTAGTTTTAGGAAATCTGATACTCACACAGATGTAAATGCAAGCAAGATACCAATGCTCATGAAATAGAAATAAATAAATTTTTAAAAATCAATTGAAAAAATAAACAAGGCTTTAATAAAACTTACTCTCATAAATGGCCTGACTATCCTATCTGTTTTTTTTTTCCCTGATTATGCAGTAACCAGAGGATATACCTATCAACTACCCCAACTAAAACAAGTTTCAACATGACCAACAGTATTCAAGAACTTTCAAATATAAATGTGGGAGCAGTATGAGTACATGAATACATATGTCTACACAGATTTCTCTAGATGTATATAGATATGTAAATTTATATCTTTTCAACACTTTAATTCTGATCATCAATGAGGAATCATTCAAGAGAAAGTTAAATTTCTTTGGACACTCATATTCAGTGGGCAAACTGCCTCCCTCAGATATGTGGGCCAGGTAAAGATTAGAAATGGAGACTCAGAAATGTTGTTGGGCCAGTATTTGAGGACAGGGTTCTAATATCAATAATATTGGGTTGGATTACTCACTCTAAATGTCCAACAATATGGAAGTTCCATGAGTTGACTTTGTGAGGGTTTGGAGATAGAAGCTAAATTTCTGTTGGACAAATAATAGCTTGATAGTAGGCTTTAGTGGTATGATTAATATTGATATTAGTCACAAATCCTTAATACATATATTGACATTCACTAATGGGACGAGACAGTTTCTCTTCTACCTAAAATTACATGAACCCTGAAGGGACTAAAAAGTCTGACATTGCCAATCATCCAGGATCAAGCAAAATACTTCCTACCTGCCATGACACAATTGGGTAAGGAATAATTAGTTATCTTTGAAAAAATATAGTGTTGGTCTTTTACAGTTGCTACACACACACACACACACACCCCACCACCACCACCACCACCACCACCACTACAGTACAGTACAGGTGTGAAAATTAGAGGACAACTTGCTAGAGTCAGTTCTTCCTTCTACTACATGAGTCTCAGAGAATTGAGCTCAAGTCCTCAGGATTGGTAAATAAATATGTTACATGCAGAACCATCTTATTAAACCAAACATTTACATTTTAAGTTCATTTGCTCTTTTGAAATTTGCTATGATAGTTCTATAAGATGTTTGAATATTTTAAGTTATCCATTCTGTTCCCTGCTATAAAACTTGTATGGAATCCAACTTTAAGATACTCCCATTGATACCAAAAATAAATTTATCCTTTAGTCATCTGTCCAAAAAATATGTAATCTTTCTACTTTTATATCACAAAACAATTTATGCCATGACTTAATAGTTTATTTTCTTGAATATTTCTCTCCCTACCTTTTGTAGAATATTAAAGTTAGGTCCAATTTTCTTTAGTGGAATAGCTACAGGAAAGTTTTGCATGCACCTGTGAATATCTCCTCACTTATGTTTGAGTTGAGTATTTGTTTGAATTGCTTTTCTATTGCTGTGAAAAGACACATGATCAAGGCAACTTATAAAAGAAAATGTTTAATTTGGGCTTATGGATTTAGAGGATTGGAGTTCATGAAAACAGAGCAAAAGCATGGTGACATAAACAGCTGAGAGCTCACAGCTTGCTCACAACTAGGAAGCAAAGATAGCTTACTAGGAATGACAAAATTCTTTTGAAACCAAAAATCTCACTCCCAGTAACATACCTTCTTCAATAAGGCCACATCTAATTCCTCCCAAGCAGCTTCACCAACTGAGCACAGGTTTCAAGAGTGGAGATGTAGGAGGCCATCTTATCCAGCAAATGGACAAAGTCATAGAAGTTCCCTGGAAACTACCTTGAATAGAGTTTTAAATATTAAAAGGCAGTTGATAAGATGTAGTTCTTATACCACAAAGAAGGTCAAAGAAAGATTGTGAGGGGGAAAAATATAAGCAAGGAAAGCAGAAACAGGAAAACTATTGCTTTATAGACTATGATAGGCAATTGAGTTTGAGTGGGCCTAAAGGGAAAGGCAGATGAAAATGTAATAATAAGAAAGGGTAGTAAAAGACTTTGCTACATTTTTATTTTGAAGAGGCTTTACCATGCAGCCTAGATTGGACTTGAACTCCTATTAATCCTCCTGTCTCAGACTGTTGAGGGCCAAGGTTACTGGCATGACTCACCACACTCAGCTCTATATTATATTTATAAACAGGACTTGAGGGTCTATTAGTAGTTTAACAGGAGAATTATACATCTTATTTGAACAAGGTAAAGTATTCCTCTAAGGTACTTTGTATGGATAATAAAATAGCTCAAAAACGGGCTAAGGTATGGACAGAGACCCAGTTCAAATGGAATTTAGTAATGGATATAATTTAGACATTGAGCTTAGAGGGAGCTGCTTTCAATCAATACTTAGATGGTAAATTGGAAGCCTCTTAGCAAAGAGAATCAGAGAATGTGAAGAGACATACATTGATATATTCCATTTTCTGCTAGCATAATGAAAATCCTAAGGCAAGATAACTTTGTAAAGAAAAGGATTTTCTAGCTCACCATTCTGAAGGATATCAACCTCATTTTGGGTCCAGTAAGACCATCATGAGTAAAGGACAAGGGAGTATATAGAAGAACACATGTCCTAATAGGATGCCAAAGAGGCTAATGTTTCTTCACCCTCCAAGGTGATACCTCAATTGACCTAAGGAATTCTCTTTTCTTAAAGTTTTGACAACATCACCCAATACCATTACTCTGGGAATCAGGCTTCTGACACTCAGACCAGAGTAAACTCAATCCCACAGTTCTATTAATACAGTGGTTTCAAAAGTGACTGACAAGTTCAGATGGACAAGACAAGAGTGAGTATTCTCTGAAATGTATAAGTCAATCAGAACTTTAACCACAATACTTACAACTATATCCCTTGACTTATGTGTGGATATCTAGATAATATAATTAGGAAGGTATGGTGGGAAGTACCCTGAAGAGAAATAATATGTAATAGGCTAAAGTGTCAGTAGGGAACCCATAAAGTAGACTATAGGAGGAAGCAGAAAGCCCAAAAGGAAGTGGGAGAGATTAACTGAGAATGGAGAAAGGACTGGGTGCTGGGATTAGCATGATGAAGATGAAAGAGCAGGAATACTTATGTGGAAAGGACAACAGATACCACAAAGAAGCTGTCAATGATGGAGAAGTAGAGTCAGGAGGCTACTGGTGGAAAACTGACCTGCCAGTCTAGACAGTTAATGGAAAGTTTGTTGAGAGAACCTGTCTCCAATAGAAAAAAAAGGTGGAGACCTATAGAAAACATTGATGACAACCTCCAGCTCCTGTGTGAGTTTGATTTGCACACTTGCACATGGGCATACACTTGCAGAAAACAGTCACACACTAGTAGGTAGGTAGATAGGTAGAGAGAGAGAAAGAGAGAGAGAGAGAGAGAGAGAGAGAGAGAGAGAGAGAGAGAACCCCCAACTAAGAAATCTTTCATCTGTACAGCTTGAACACATGGTTGGCTTTGTGCAGCATGCTAAATGGAAGATCACATGGAATATAGCCTGGCACAAGGAAAAAGATGATGTCTAGAAAGGCAGTTGAAATGGTTGACATCTCATGACTAAAGATTTTGTGGTTTTCTGTGTTTGTTTCAATGATCCCTTGCCTTCCTAACCCCCACTCCCAGCTCCCCTTACCCTTTGGCTTAATTGTGCCACACCCTCTGGCCTTGATAGTGTTTTCTTTTGACTTCCTTTTCCAAAATTTTCACTATAAATGACAGTGACTTCCCCCCCCTTCGTTTTTAAAAAGAAAAAAGGAGGAGTTGTGGTGCAGTAGGGCAGTGGGCTGTGAGAAGCAGCTGGGTGCTTGGTGGAGCATAAGTCTGGAACCCCAGATCCTTGTTGGACAGCAGGAGTTCAGCTCTACTTCCAGGCTCTGGTTCTTTTCATTTAGCTTCAGCCCTCCACATCCCCTCCCACAGAGAGGTCTATGGCCATCAGTCAGGAGGAACAGGCCTCAGGCCCTAGAGCGATTTACATACTAATGAGATGCCTAAAGACCAGAGGGTGGAGCCAATTAAGCATTCTTCCCCAGCCCCTTCCCCCTCTCTTCCTCCCTATTTAACTCAAGTCTGCCCTGGGTTTCACCAGGGGTGCATCCAGATCCATCCACCATCTGTCATGACATTAAAGCCTGGAAACCTCCCTCCCCCCAAAAAATAAAGATTTTGTGGTTTCATTAAAGAGAAAAAAGGAAATGGCCTGCATGCACTTCTAAAACTGTATACTAGAGTTAGGACAACACATGTAATCATCCAGATACAAACTGTCAACAGTTCTAGCATTCTCACATCAACTAATTCCTTTTTATGTGTATACTCCAAAAAGTATATCTGAAAGAAAATAGGAAATTGTGTCTGCTCAGTTCTATTGAAAGTGAATAGCGGAAAAAAATATCAAACAAAACCAAAACAGACTCATATAGCTAGGTTTGTAGATACACCTCAGGCTGTAACATGTGTTAGTCCATTGTCTTCCATGTTGGTCGAGTGTGGTGGGGCATTATTTCATCATGTAACTAAGAACAAGACAAGGGTACAGCAGCAGCAGGACATGGTGTCCCTCTCTGCACTTCCCAGCATGCCTGACTCTGCCAGAGCCACCTCAACACTCAGTATATATTAGCTCTGTGTCGCTCAGCAAACTAGTTGTTTCTCTAGACCTCATAGAGTTTCTTTATATTTTGTTTTTGTTTTCCCTTGACAAAGGAAGTTTAAAAATATTTTTCTAAAAATACTAATTTTCTAAAAAATTACCCTTCAAAATATTCAAATGAGCTTATGAAATACTCGGCCTCTAGGATAATAAGCAAATCCTTCCTGCTTTCGGTCTCTCGCCCTCCCTCTCTTTCCCTGCCCACATTTTTCCCAGTAGACACGTGCATCTTCCAGTAAAAATCCTGAGGTCTTAATAGTGAAAGTTATCTAAAACTTTAAATTATTTTTATGCTAATAAGCTCTCCCAAATTGTGGAAGGTAACTTGAAAGTGTCCCTAAAGGCAGAGAGGCCTTCAAAGGCCCAGGAGTTTTCCTCAGCTCTTTGACCTTCACCAGAGACTTGGATACTGCAATAAATTCTCTGGAGTTACAGAATGACTCAGCCTCTGCTAGGGCCGTCTGCACACTTTTCCGTCTCATTAACAAAATGCTTATTCCTCATAAAACCTTGAAGAAAATGAAATTCCCTCCCACCAAACAAAAAACAATCTCTCATTTTCCATCTCTAAAACTGGATTAAATATCACAATACAAAAGGAAAAAAAAATATCCAGTAAAAATGACTCTGCTCTCCAGACCCAGCAGGAGACAGTATCTTTTTTGGTTCTCCATAACTATATGGCACTTTTTTACATAAAGGTATAAATAAGCTTTTTTGAGTCACATACAAATGAATAAAAATGCCAGAGAAGAGAGATAAACAGAGTTCAGGCAGGGGAGATATATGCCATAGTTGCTATTACACAAGGAAGAACCTTACCGTCCTTTGGTGAAGGGAGCTATCCCCTTAGTGTACTTACCATAGATTTAAAATAATGTTCAATAACATTTAAATTCATAATAGATAATAAAAATAATTGAAGTAAAAAAGAAAAGGCATAGGCATATGGCTATATCCGAGAAAAGTGAGCTAGCTAATGTTTATAAACAAGAGAATAAATGCTGAATATAGAATATAGAGAAAACCAAATGCCATTGCAGTTAAGAAATATGTGCTGAGTGATACTGGAGAATCAGTCCCCATTAGGTCAGCCCTGCACAGTGCAATGAGGATGTAAACCTGAGAGACTAGTGAGCTCTGCAAGTCTTTCCATCCAAAACTGACAACCCTGATGAAGGATCTGACTCTAAGTTACAAGTTCTGGGAATTTCATTCATATGACTCAAATTCATCAACAATATTGGGAAAGGATGTGCTAGAAAAAAAGAAGCAGATGAGAGAGATTCAGTAGGAGCTGACACACTTAGAAGACACTGGGATATTATGTTACTGCAAACAAATGTCAAATGGTGTCAAGTCAATGATATCCTGATAAAAATTTATTCCTCCCTATGTAGGTTAACAATCCTAGTGCTTTTAGAAAAGAGACAGGGCTTATCTATTTTCATGACTTTAAAAGAAAATCAGTTTACATGAGTATTGCAGATGTAAGTGCAAAGAAGACCCTCCACGAGCATTCCTCCTTGTATCAGCTGAATATTGCAATCCAGCTTCCCTGTGCATCGTCCCTCTTCTACTATGCTGTGTCACTACCACATACCACAAAAGGACCAGAGGCTGGGACTCTGATATTAGCATAAATTGTAAAGTCTATAAATATGAGCTTGACAAAATGATGAGACCATATTTTTCTCGAATCTCAGTTACAACTCCTGTCAAACCAGAGACTGCCATTCAAATCTACCTCTGGTTAGTGAAATTGACTTACAAAATGATCAGATCCCCTGCACCAGCCATCATTTGGCAGAGGTAGCCAAGCTCTTTCTCCTAATTCTACCAAGCAGGAAAGAAGTAAACGGGGTGTTTAATAATAGGACTAAGTAATAACTTGCATAAAATATTGTGGCTCTATGTTTTGTGGTTGGTTAGAAATAGAAATATCAAAAAAAGTCTACAGCCAGAATATCTTGAATACACCCTATCTTGTCTGGTTTTTTGAAACTAAACATGGTTGGTCCTGGCTAGCACATAAATGGGAGAAGTATCAGAAATATATGAAAAGCATTAAGAAGTTGGAAACAGAGGCAGCTGTAGACTCTTCCCTAGTGTCTTAATCACACTGGAGAATAGCAGATCTGGGCAATCTCATTGTGATTTTGACTATCTTTTACTCTGTAGCTCATGGTAGCTTCCCCCCCCCAATAAATGTGTTCATCATTTGAGTTCTTTGCAGATGTGTCTATTTATATAATTTTCTAGCTTCTAGACTGGGGTATTTGGGTTGTGTTCTTTTTGTAGTACTGAGTGTTTTAATTCCTGATACATTCTGGCTATCAATCTTTCATCAAACAAACACTACAGCCATGTTCTCCCAACCTGCCAACTGTCTTTTCAGTCTGTCCATACATTGCTGCACAGAAAAAGTTTTATGGTTAGATTTTTATATCTATTTGTATTTATTTCTCTTGCTTGTGCTTTTGAGATCAAATCATCCAATTTTGTTTTCCTTTTGCCTATGTCTTAAAACTTTTTCCCCACACAGATACATTTAGAGCCACCTATATCCTAAGAACTTCTTGTTCTACAGCTGAGACTCTGTGAAGGAGACCTGTGGTTTTCCTGTCTGATTCCGACTATGTGTAATAGGATGCAAGTCATTTACTTAAGATAAAAGAAATGTTTGAAAGATAAAGGAGAAGGGAATAAAGTCATGCATGGCCATGTTCATCTTGAGAATGTCTAAGCTATTTCAGGACTTAGTGGTTTATAGCAGTTGATGTGCAGTTAATGAGGATGAAGAGCCTTGTCATTCTGAGCGTGGCCTGAGAGGTATTGTCCTGTGGTTACATGGTGAACTACATCTGCACTTGTTGCGTCAGTAGCTGATTCACACTGAGATGACCACCCACCATGCACAGCTAGTCACAGCAGAGCATTCCACTTCCTGCCACGCACATCAGTGTGAGGGTCCCTGAAAATGAATGACACAGAGAGCACCCACTTACATAAAATGCAATGATAGGTGGAGCCAACTGTTGTAAAATTTTAAAGAGGAAAGAAAATACATCCTCAAGAACATGTGAATATTTTCCTGAGAATTGTGTTATAGAGGATTTCTAACCATCACATTAAATATATTCGATATGTGATTTTATTATTTTAAAAATGACTGCATAACTCTAGAGTATCAAATATATTCTGCCAATGTCACTTATTCAACAGATTACAGACTGTGGAAGAGACCATAGGTATCCAAAAGTTTAAACAACCTGAGGGAGCACATGGCATAGTTTCTACAGATTCATATATTTCAGCACCTGAGAGTTGTTAGAGTTAACAGTCACACATATTAAAAACACCATTAATTCTACAAAAATCAGTAGTATTGTGAAAAGAATTTGAATATGATCCAAGTTCATTGATCTGGATCGCACTACATCAGTATAAATGTTGCCTCTTTGTTTAAAGTAGCACATTGTTTTCAGCTAGTGGTGTACCATTAATACCTTTTAAAAATGTATTGCCAAGCTGTTTTCATGAGTCAGTAAAAAATTGTTGTGTGGGGTATGTGTGTGTGTAAGCAACAAAATCATATACTCTAAAATAAACCTTATTTGTTTCTATTCAAAAAAATAAAAAAAAAAAAAAACTTCCCCCAAGTTTCCTTCTAGTGTCTTCATGATATCAGATCTTGCATTAAGTTCTGACTCAATTTCAGTTAATCTTTACATTGGATGAGGGGAAAAAAATCATTTCAATTTCAGTCTTTCGAATGTTCACTTTACTCAACATTATTATTGAAGTTACACTTTCCTCTAATTCATCACTCTGTTTCCTTTTGTCAAGAATCAATTAGGTATAAAGACATAAGGTTACCTAGAGGAACTTCATTCTATTGACTTGGTCTGTCTACCATTTTTTAACGTTAGTGCTATGTTGCTTTGATTAGGATACTAATTATATACTAATAGCTTTGTAGTATACTTTATACTTATACACAATAATGTATTTTATCATGACAGTGTCATACTTGTATATAACTCATTTTGATCATATTCACCCCCAAGGATTCTTTCTAGTTTTTTCCCTAATTAATCCCACTAGCCCCCTTTCTCTTTCAAAACATCCCCCTTTAGTGTATGGTGTGCCAACATTTCTCCCTTCCCTTTCCTCTCTTGAAACCTTTCTATATACATCTCCCTGATTTCTTTCAACCTCATGGTCTCCTTTTTTAAGCTAATTGTTACTCATGCACATATGCATATTCATTTATCTTTTTAAATTCATTCTATATAATGCTATTTGTAGATATGTTTTCAAGACTGATCATTTGGCAGAAGAAACTCAATTGGTATGATCTTCCCTAAAGACCATTTCATCCACTACCAGCTTCCCTAAGTTGCCTATAGTTCTTTGCTTAGGATTGAGGCCTCGTGGGATTTTTCCTATCTATATTGGCATGTCTGCTGCTGTCATCCTTGTTCGTTTTGTATTTAGGCAGTTATTGGGGAGACTTTACGAGTGAAGCTTCTGACATCACTAAAAAATGTCAAACTCTCTGCTTCTCTGGATTATACAATCTTTCCACTTCCTCTTCCTCACTGTTCCCTGAGCCTTATTTGTGGGAGTGTTTTGTAAATATATCTACAGGGACTAGGCTTCACAACTCTGAAGTTTGGTTGGTTGCAGTTTTCTGTTGTGGTCTCTATTGCAAAAAGAAGTTTACTTGATGAGGGGTGAGGACTGCACTTATAAACATTTATAAGTGTAGCCTATAAATGTTTATAGATTGTTGTGAGGGATTATGCTACTGTCATAAATCAGTGATTACAAATTTTCCTCCAGTAACAAAGACTTCACCAGCACTGAGGAGTTAGTTAGACTTCCAGTATCAGGCATAGTCTCTCTCTTTTTGAGAATGCCTAATTTCAATTTGAGAGTGGCTTATTAACACCAAGATATGCATGCTGCTGCTGCACTCTTAGAGATGTCCTACCAGGCTGGTCATTATTGTGGCTCAGAGGTATCAGGGCTGAGATGGACTTTTGATTGGTTTTCTCCCTTGGAAGCTTTTCTGGTGCCTCTTGGTACCATGAAAGCTAGTCCTCAGGGAGGAAGCCTTCATTTCATAGCTTAAGAGTCTCTGGGCCCTGTTTCTGAAGTTCTCCTGCAATAGGGACTTACCTCCCACCTCTGGAGGACAACTAAGGGTAACAGGAATGGGCTATATGTTTGGGAGTCTCTTGAATAGCCTGATCGACATCTTAAAAAGGGGATTTTCATGCCTGGTATTAGTGCTTTTGTTACGTGGGCTTTGGCAGACGAAGCATCATCAGCTCAGATTGTAAAAGTTCATTAAAACAATGAGTATTTATTACAGAATTATGTGTAATACTATGATTCCTTGTGACTTTGAGACATTCTTATTGTCATTTTACTCTCCTTCTAAACTTACCTCCTTCCTCTCCCTAAAGAGGCTCATTTCTCATTTCCCTGATGAAAATCACTTACAACTTAGTATTCTCCACTCTATTGCTCCCCAGCTCTCCTATGCTGGAATTGACCCCATTTTATATTTCTGGTTTCTGTAGTTACTCCAAGATGTGTAATCACATCTAAAGATCTGGAGCTTGGAGCCTCCAACAAGAGACAGCATGTGGTGTTTGTCTTTATGAATATTAGTTGCCTGGCTCAATATGATCTTTTCTAGTGCTATCCATCTAGCAGCAAAATTCATCTTTTCATTTTTCTTTACAGCTGAACAGTATCCCATGGTGTATGTGTATCATGCTTTCATTATCCATTCATTGCTTGTAGGAATTTGTTCCATTTTCTTGCTATTGTGAATACAGCAGTGATGAGCATGGCTGAGCAAGTGTCTGTGAAGTAGGATGTCAAAGCCTTTGGGCCTATGCCAAGAAGTAGTGGAATCATAGGGCAGTTTTTTTTTTTAAAGTATTCTCTACATTGTATGGTTGCTTCAGTCCTATATAGAAGGGGGGACAAAATAATCATGGAAGGGAAAGGAGGGAGAGAACTGGGAGGGAAAGAGGAAGGGGAGAAAAGGGGGACAGGATCAGGGTGGGAAGAAATGATGGAGATATACAGAAGGTCAGGAAATTGAACAGAGGTGTGTAATAATGGGGGATGGGGAACTGGGAGTAGCCACCAGAAAGTCCCAGATGCCAGGAAAACAAGAGGCTTCAAGGACCCAATGGGGATGACATTAGCAGAAATACCCAACAAAGGGACCTAAAGAGACCATATCCAGAAGTTAGGCATGGCTCCTGGTTGAGGGATAGGGCCACCTCCTCATCTCAAAAGTTTTAAGCCAGAATTGTTCCTGTCTAAAAGAAATGCAGGGACAAAAATTGAAGCAGAGACTGAAGGAAATACCAAACAGAGACTGCCCCACCTAGGGATCCATCCCATTTGCAGACACCAAACACAGACACTATCACTGATGCCAAGAAGTGCTTGCTGACAGGAGCCTGGTATGGCTGTCCCCTGAGAGGCTCTACCAGAGCCTGACCAATACAGATGTGGAGGCCCGCAGCAACAATCAGACTGAGCGTGGGAATCCCAATGGAGGAGTTAGGAAAAGCACTGAAGGAGATGAATGGATTTGCAACCCCATAGGAAGAACAACCATATCAACTATCATCCAACCAGACCCCCCAGAGCTCCCAGGAACTAAACCACCAGCCAAAGAGTACACATGGAGTGATTCATGCCTCTAGCTGCATATGTAGCAGAGGATTGCCTTATCTGACATCAATAGGAGGGGAGGCCCTTGGTCCTCTGGAGGCTTGATACCCCAGTGTAGGGTAATGGTAGGGCAGTGAGGTGGGTAGGTGGGGGAGCTCCCTTATAGAAGCAGAGCGGACAGAATAGGGGGTTTGGGGAGGGGAGATCTGGAAGGGGGATAACACTTGAAATGTAAATAAATAAAATAACCAATAAAAAAGGAAGAAAAAAAGAATTTTCCACAATGGTTTCTATGGCAGTTACACCAGTTTGCAATCTCACCAACAGTGAATTAGGGTTACCTTTTTACCCACATACCCTTCAGCATTTGTTTTTGGTGGTTTCACTGACCACTGTCACTATGATTAGAGTAAGATTAAGTCTCAAAGACACTTTGATTTTCATTTCCCTAATTGCTAGAGATGATGAATATTGTTTAGATAATTCTTAGCCACTTTTTTTTTTCATTTGAAAACTCTCTATTCACATCCCAGGCTCAGTTTTTGAACGGGTTGTTTTTGTTTTTGTTTTTGTTTTGTTGTACTGGTGGTATTTTGGATTTTTTGAATCTTTGTTTTTTGAATTATTTGTATATTCTGAATATTAATCCTCTGTCAGGTGTTCAGCTTGTAAAGAATACTCTCATTCTGTGGGTTTCCTCTTCCCTCAGTTAATTGTTTCTAGAAGTGTTCAGGTGCAATATATTGGAACTCTAATGTGTATCACATCATCTGTATTTGTACCCATTTAATTTCCTTCTCTTGCCTTATTGTTCCACCCACTATTTCTAGCACCAAATTGAAATGTACTGGGGATAGTGGATATCCCTGTCTCATCCCAGCCTTCAATGGTATTGTTTCAAGCTTTCAAGCTATGGGTTTTTTATAAAGAGCTTTTAGTGTGCTGAGATATATTCCCTCTAGATCTACTTTCAAAGACTTTTTATTCTGAAGGCATGCTGGACTTTGTCAAAGCATGATGTTTGTTCGTCTGTTTGGACCTATTAGGATGATCATGAGATTTTTGTCTTTAAATCTTTTTCTGTTGTTTATTACACTTATTGACTTGCCTATGTTGAACCATCCTTGCATTTCAGAGATAAAACTAACTTGAGTATAGTGTATATTTTTGGTGTATATCTGTACTCTGTTTGCAAGTTTTTTGTTGAGTATTTCTGAGTCTATCAGGGATATTAGCGTGTACTTTTCTCTTTCTGTTGTTTCTTTACCTAGTTTGGTATTAGAGTGATACTTGCTTTACAGAAAAAATTGAAAGTGCTCCATTTTTTCTGCTTTTTTTCTTCCTTTCTTCCTTATTTTTCTTTCTTTCTTTTGAACAGTTAAAGATTGCACAGCTATAGATCATCACTGGATTACTGGTAGAATTCTGTTGTGAATCTATCTGGTCTTTTACTTCATTTCAGCTGGGAGGATTTTACTACTATTTCAATCTTCTTATTTGTTATGGGTCTGTTTAGGTTGTGGACCTCTTGATTTAATTTTGGTATTTTTGTTGAATCAAGAAATTAATTTATTTCTTTTTATGTTTTCCAGCTTCATGAGGTAGAGAATTTAAAAATATTCCCTTATATCTGGCTTTCTTTGGGTGTCTGTTGTAATGTATTTTGTTCATTTCAGATTCTGTTGGCTTGGGTTGTCTACTTTTTGTTTTTGTTTAGTAGGGTCAAGGGTCAATTTTGTTTATCTTCTCAAGATATGAAGATATATCCTGTTATTGCCACATTGTGCAAATGAGGAAACAATAAAGACTCACGATCATGAGTGTGACATGTTACTAAAGATCAATCCTAAATAATGGAAAAAAATGGCATTTGAGTGTTATGTTATTAAGGTCAATCCTAAACAATGGAAAAAATTGGCGTTTGAGTGTCAGGAGCCATCTGGGAGTGGTAAAAGCTAGCAGACACTTTCCTGGAGATCGCCCACCAATTTTGCATAGTCTGTCATGGGTAAAACCTGAATTGCAAGGCCTTTAGAAATCTCACCTCGGGATTGATTCTTGTAGCTAACATGACTTTCCTGAAATTATTAAATATTCTAATAATTTGGGGGCATTTGTCCACCATATTGGGCAGGTTTTTTGCAGACCAACAAAGATGTACTGTCTTGTAGTGATGCTGTGTAGACATAATTTCTAATTGTGATTCTATACAATTCGAAATGTATACAAATAGATTTTTAGCACTTCATAATATAAAGGCTGCAGTTAGGGCTTTTTAAAATCTTCATGTGTCATGGGATAACTGCACTAAGATAGAAAGCATGTGTGAAACAGATTTATAATCAGGGAAATTAAATCTTTCTGGAATAGCTGTCAAACCATTATATGATAACTAAAGGTCGTAAAACTAGGTATGGATAATTATTGTAGGTAGAAGGACAGAAAATAAAATAATGTCTGGTTTATCAATACAAAATTTTAATACTAATGAGATAGAAGGCAGATTATTTGCCTCTTGACAAAGCTAACTCAGACATACAAATTATGGTTTTAAACTTCTTTGCAGTTTGTAGAAATGTTTTAATTAAAGGATTTGTAGATACAGTGGTTATTCTGTTGCCCACAATTTCTTTCCAATAAGGTTTCATGCTGGGATACCCTCCTCCCCAGACCACATTCTCATGTTATAAGATTCACATCTCTGGTATTCTAAGGACTGCAGTACTTCATAGCCGGGGACACTACAGTTTGCTAGAAACATCAGTTACTTTACAATACTTTAACTATAAAATATATTGAATTTCCATATACTAACCATATACACGTGTACCTATTACTAAATGTAGTCAGTGGTTACAAAATAAGACATTCTGAGAGCAGGCTACACACACACACACACACACACACACACACACACACACACACACACACCAGCCTGAACTCCCCAGGTGAGGCTTCATACCATCAGCTGCAATTGTCCATTCAAACCCAATTCCTGATTGTACCCATGACTAAACATACCCACAAGGCACTGGCAACCCAGCCCATACAGGTGCCACCAGCTGTGAAAGCACAAGTCCCTCCAATTTCAGAGTGAAGCTTCCTGGCTGCAGACCCCACTTCCCACTTGATTGGTCCCCCACTGGTGCCTAGTTCCCCTGTCAAGGGTCTTGCAAGACGCCTCAGGAAAAAGTCTGATGGAGACTAGTCACTGCCTATGTCCACCTCCCTGTGTTCTGTAAGCCCCAAGTTATAGACCCAGTCCAGCACAGGTTAATGAACCTGTGAGGCTAGTGGTGGATAATGAATAGATAACTAGTCTTAATGGAAATACACATAACCATTACTTCTGTAACTTTTTATTCAATTCATAATTTAAACTTATGTTTGCACTTGTGAACTTTTTTTTTTTTAAAAGATGCTAGGAATACCATGTGATCATGTATCCTGAAAAAGTAAAACTAGGAACAATGACAATAAAAAAAGACAGAGCAGAATAAGAGAGCAGAGCAGAGAACACCAGGCCTGCTTTTCTTATCATGAGTTTGTTTTCTTAATAGCAGGGCTTTTTCTTACTGACAAAGACAGAGTTTTTTTTTTTTTTTTCTTACAGACTTGGGTTTATTCATTCAGCAATAGAAAGGTAGAAACATTTTCTTTCTCTTAGCAACAAAGATTGGAGCTTATTTTCAATCCAGAATGAGTGAGTTCTTTTTGTGCTGCTATTTGCTCAATGTCATGGAGTTTTGCTCAATCCACCAAGTATATATACACGGATGTATATATGTAAGTCTGAATGAATACTTGTGGAGTTGATGAAACAGGTGGTGAGGCCTGAGATGTCAGTGTGTGTATAAATATATGCATGAAAATGTGCATGTATGCATATTTGCTTGTGTAAAAGTTTTTCTTTCTGCAAGCATGACTTTCTATTCCTGGCTCACTAAAAGTTAATTGCTCCAAGCCTCCCTCTCACCTGGCCAGTGAGAAGTCGGACATTCAGGCAAGAGAGAAAGGAACCTTAGCAATAAATCCTTTACTGAATTCTCTGGTGCTATATTGCATATATTAATTGTCAGATGATTATAACATTAAGTTTACAAAGTAAGAGTTTTCTAGCACTTCCTCAAGCACAGAGGATTAGAAAGTAAATAAGAGAGATAAAGAGTTAAGTTTTCCCAATGCTTAATGAAGCACAGATTAGTAAGAGAGAATTAAGCTTTTAGCACAGAACAGTAAGAAAGAGTTAAGTTTCACAAGCCTAAAGATCACCAGTCTTTTGACCTGCATCTAACACTCTGTCCGACTTCATCATGTTTCCCTACAGCTGGGCATGCCCCTGGCATTTGAGTTTTTAAATTGGGCCATATCTGAGTTCAAAACCCATGATCCTAATTCTTATTTCTGACATATTATGTTTTTTATTCCCTCCTACACAGTGTTTTTAAAAGATTTTTTTGCTTTTCATTTATGGTGTGTGTGTGTGCCTGTGCCTGTTTATTGCATGTGCCTGTAGGGGATAAGAAGGCATCAGATCACCTGGAACTGGAGCTATAGGTGATTGGTGCTTGGTTTAGATGCTTAGAACCAAACTTGAGTTCTCTGTAAGAACAGTAAACTTTTAACTGCTGAGCCATCCGCTAACCTCTATTTCTTGAGCATAATCCTAATCGGTTTGTACTTAAAAATCACACAGAAAACAACTTGATACCTGACATTAAATGTGAGTTCTTCTTAGAGTGACACTGGATGCTTCACAATACGTTTCTGAACATGCTTTAGTTGCTGTGTAACATAATAATGGAGTAATCTAGAAATTCCCACTTAAAACTAAACCAATACATCATCTGCCCTGTGACTCCAGGAGTTGTTCTCCCCTTTAGAGCCTGAAGAACTGTCCCAATAGGCTTCGAACAAAATAAAGTCACAATCTGAGAGCATTTGTCTTCTTCTCCATTATTTTACTTCAGACACACAAAACATTAACTACTGACCAGACACATTGAAAATGATGATTTTATCAGGTAACTCAGCAGTGGGAAACAGACTTCTAATAGAAAATTGATTTTACTTTTTATCCTTCAGTAAATATGAAAAGACCCTGTGATGAAAAGAAAATAAATATACATTGAAATTGCACTTTTAGAGAAAAAAAAAAGAAAGATAAAACTCGAGTTTTGGAAGCACTGAAGTGTAGTGACCATAAGTTATTGTGTGTGTTTTTATATGTGTGTGAACATGTGACCAGGTGAGAGTGGAGGATGAAAATGTCTCAGGAGCCATAAGTTTTGTTTATTGAGACTGGATGTGGCATTGACCTGGTGCTCACTTATTTGGCTGAGCTGAGTTGGAATGACAATTGCATGGCACCATGACTAGATTTTAAGTGACATTGTTCTGGGGATTCAACTCAAGTCTTCATGCAAGTACTTACTGACTAAGCTGTGTCTCTGGTACAAACTGTATATTATGAGGAGCAGTATAGTTCATATATGCCTATCGGTGAGCTAGTTCACATACGGATTTCTTTAAAATGTGTAATTTTTTCCCTACTGGAACTAGCTTAAACAAGTCTGGAAAATAATTTTTACCAATTCTCTTTCTTGACCACAGCCTATCTGTCAGCAAGCTCCATTTGTCTTGTATTTTCAGCATCTCTAAGGTCCAGCAATTATGCTTTTGTTCCTACTTTTCACTAGCTAGGTTTTTTTTTTTCATTTCCCATCACCAATTCCTGGGGCCCTTCCTAATGTCAGTTTCTAGCATCAGAATAATACCTCCTTGTGATGTAAAATAATGCCCTCTTCACTTCTCATTCACCATCCAGGTCTCACTTGCTCCCTTTGCTTCTGGAATGTTCGCCTAACTCTGTCATGATCCCAGAAGTCTTTCACTCTGGGTATCTCTTTATCACTCCTACTCTGTGTCATCCAGCTTTCCAACAATGCCACCTTCACCACGCCTCTCACTTCTCTTTCAAGAGCTGGGATTACAGGTGTGCACCGCCAGACCTAGTCCCGTTTACTATACTCTTAATGAGTCAATAAATGATGAGGGATTTAATTACCAGGTGGGTGAATATTTGAGATGAGATGCACAGAAAGAAGGTTTAGGAATGGAAAGTTTTTACGAAGGGGAAGTTGAAGCTATGCCAGTCTCTGATTGATACTCTGCCGGCTGCCACAAAAGAAGCTGATTGCAACTGTGGTGGTACAAGAGTATATTTATTAGACTTGAGCAAGAGACAGAGTGGCGGTGAAAATACATCAAGATGAAGAGATTTTGATCAGAAGAGCTGAGAGACAGGAGGCTTTCATTAAGAACCTCCCGCTTGACAGTAGCAATTTTAATCACAATGTTTGCTGACCCAGGGACACATCTAAAAATCTAATTTTTTTTTTTTTTTTTGGTGAGTCTGTGTTTTCTTCTCAGTCTGAGGTACTTGACTTTTAACAATCCTAACTTCTTGCAAAGAAACCCCTCTAGCTAGAACCATATTATATTGGCTTTCCCACACAAATGGAGTTTTTAATTCAAACCCTACAGGAGAATGTATTGGACATCATTCCACATGCTTGGCGCACTGCTCAGCAATGTTTCTTCATTTGAACTCCACACTCTGTAAGTGTGCGGCTGGTTAAGGGGACTAAGGATGCTAAATTTCACTTCCTTTTAAAAGCCTTCTTAAGCTCTGAGGACTAAAAACATTGATAGTAAAAGGTAAGGCTGATGTGATCAAAGCTCTGTAATTGGATCCAGGAAGTGGACTCCCCCCACAGGTGGGTGGGAGGCGGAAGCATTTCCCTTCACGCTCATTGGACTTCATGGGTTGATGGTTAAAGAATCTATCACAAAATCAGACTGACGTGATAATATCTTATGCTGGTATTTAAGATTGCATAACAAACAATCAGGGAACCTGTGGTTTTTTTTGGGGGGTGGGTTTTTTGTTGTTGTTGTTGGGGTTTTTTTTGGGGGGGTGTCTTGTAGTAAATTTGGTGTAGTAGCTTTAATTGCCAACTTGATAATATGGACTCTATGGAGATGGCTCTCCGAGCGTGCCCAAGGGAGTTTATCTTGGTCTTCTTAATTGAGGGGAAGACATACCCAATGTGGAAGGAACCATACCCAGGTTGTTAATTCTTACCCATGTAGGTCAGCAATTCTCAACTGGTGGGTCAAGACTCCTTTGGCAAATTTTTATCTCCGAAAATACTTATATTATAACTCATAGCAGTAGCAAAATTACAGTTATAAAGTAGCAACAAAAATAGTTTTATGGTTTGGCATCACCACAACATGAAGACTGTATTGAAGGGTCACAGAATTAGAATGGTTGAGAAGCACTGGTATAAGTGAAGGAAACACATGCAGTAGTGTGCAAGCAATCATGGCATTCATTCCTCCTTGTGTCCTGATCATGGATATGATGTGACCATATCCACATCAACCTACCTCAAGCTTTTGTGTCCTTGATTTCCCCACCTCCAACTGTGAACTAAAATAAATGCTTCCTTTCTGAAATGTCTTTGTCAGGATACTTCTTCACAGCAACAGGAAAATAAACTAAGACAGTTGGTAAAGTAGTTGGTTTCAAAACACAAGTGTACCCAAAGTAGCCAGGAGGCACTAGTGGCCCTCCCAGCTATTAGACTATCCAGACAATGTTCTGAAGGACTAATATTTCCTCCAACATGCCCATGCTAGGGGAAGATGAATGTCAAAACATTGTGCCAATGAGAGGAAGAGGTAGCTTTGGTTCTTCCTCACAGAAAGAGATTCACACAGTTCCCAAGATTTAAATTAACATATGAAGATTTCCTGTCTTTTATTTTTTATTTCCTACGAATCTATATAACATTACTATAGGGAAGGCAGAGGAAGCTTAGAGTTGTTCACATCCCAGTTTGACCAAACTGAAAACTTGACTCTCCTTTTCTCAATTTTTGTTTTGTAATAACCATTTGGGTTTTTTTTTTTTTTGGAGGGGGGACGAGATTGTTGTTGTTGATGTTGAGCTACAGAAAAAGTATATAGTGGGTGTATAAATCCAAATGCCCAGCAACTAAAATAAGATCTGGTCTAATAGTGATGGGGACATAGCAAGGTCACATGATTAGATTTTGCCTGGACTCCCCTGAACTTGAGAAATAAGAATGTCCCTTTCCTCTGGATATAGTAGACACTTTTCTCATCGGGGTTTATAAAGATGAGACAAAAATATGAACATAGATGATACTTAAACAAATGTTCCAGTCAGTCTCTGTGGCTGATTTAATAAGCACTAACCAACTAACCTTGATCCTGAGCAGGACACAGTTGTCCAAAATATAAAGTTTGTGACTCTGTAAACTTTCTACTATTTCAGCATTTAGGTGTCTAGCATTTTAATGGGACATGTTTGTCTACCTGGCACTTAATAGTCACTTGAGATATATATATGCAAAGCTAACAGTTTGACAGTTTGTAGACTGCTTACAACCCTAGCAACGATTGATAATGAAAAATGTGTTCAGTAGTATCCCATGACATGTTTATTTGCTGAGCTCACATAAATAAACTGTTACTCATTAAATTATGTTCTTTTATATGATACATAAACAACTTTCTGGAGCACAGTATTTTACACTCATTTTCTATTTGCTTTCACAGCAATTCCATAATGGTAGACATAGTAATTATATTTCCTGTGCTACACCTAAAGGTTATGCTATCCACCGGCACAAGGTTACACAGTGAACAAGTATGAATTGCAATTTAAAATACAATATTTTTGCCTCAAATATTAGAGTCTTTCTAGTGTGTGACTTTACCTAAGCTTAAGAGGTTAAAGCATCCATAGCAGGCAGATGCTGTTCTATTTAATGCTCTGCTTTTGAGTTCTGCATAGAAAACAGTTTCGCATCATAAAGCATACCTAATCCTCTAGAGGTGGCAAATAACCTTGCATATTTATTCATTCGCTCATTTCACACAAAGAGAAGCTTCATCGGAATTCAACCTCTATTGCCAGGAGGTTACAAGAAAAGAGTTGTTGGTTGTTTTAAAACTAAAGTGTTTCAGATGCTCATCCCATCTGCATTTTCAAGAGACTGAACAACTGACTGTCTTGAGTAGGAACTACATGGAACATAGTTAGAAGTAACTATTAACACACCATGGGATATTGGTTGGGTCTTTTTTCTCTAAAGATCTACCTTCATCATTATTCTCCGAGATACCTTCTAGTTCCTGGAGCGATAGAAATAGCAGGCCATGTTGAGAAAGATGCATCACACATGAAAGGTACACTAGAAATAAGCCACTAGTCAGTTGATAGATGACACATGCCACAGTAGAGCTGACAATATTTCTACTAAGTCCAGTCCCTTAGCTGTCCTGTGACAAAGACATACAAATTCACATTGGTCTTTATAATTTACCAAATTTTGCTGGTACAGAAAAAGCATAGGTGTGGTACCAAGATCTGCCTCTGACCACCCCTCAGCAGCCCTTGTGATCTCTGACAAATGAATTCAGACAAGAACACTATAATAGACAAGCACGGTTTATTACAGCACATAATGCATACTCAATGATGAGAATAGACAACAGTCAAAACGAACACTTTAAAAGACATGATTCTCAAGCTGTAAAAGTGGACAATGACCAAAGGAAAAACTGGACAGCGTATAAAGTACCAGATATATGTTTCCTCCTGTCAAATACAACCAAGAAGCAGTTGACTACCCCTGTAACGGTCATGCCACTATTGTACCAGTGGGCATATCTTACCAGGCAGCTCATTATTGTAGCACGTGTCTTATATGGCTTGGTAGACCTATTGATGACTTTTCATCCCTAGCAGTTTGCCATAGTACCTCTCATCATTATGAAAGTTCATCTGCAGGGATGAAGCTTCTAACTCAGATACAGCTGGATTTCCCAGTGTCCTGCAATGCAAGTATGTGAAGTCTTTAGTAATGAGTTCTTATACTACCATTTCAAGTGGGTACCCAAGAGCACTGGCAATAGCCTGTAATGTTTTAGAGAATCCTCTGCATCCTCCCTGACCAACAGCTCAAGGCAAGTACTTCATACCTGGCATTGGATTTTCGTTTGTTTCAGCTTCTGGGAAAAGAGTCTTCTACTCACACAGAGTCTCCATTCCAATCTCTTAAACAGTAGTTTAAAATGCTAACAAAATAATTGGCTTCCAGGGTGGTTTTGAAAATTTGTCTTTAATTTTGGTTAACTCTTCCCCCACCCTGTCTTCTCCCCTCTTCCTTTATCTCCATCTTCATTTAAGCTTTTTCACTTTGAAATTCCCATCCACTTTCATATTGTGTGGATTCCATTTTCAAACTATGCATGTGCGTTCTACTGTCCCTTAAGACATCTTCTTCCTCTCTCCCTCTGATGATCACTTTCTATCTTCCTGGTCTTTATAAGCACCTCAAGTCAAAACACTCCAGTCTTAGAATTCAAAGCTGTGGTTCACATGTGTGAGAGAGAGAGAGAGAGAGAGAGAGAGAGAGAGAGAGAGAGAGAGATCCATTTGTCTTTATGAGTTAGTTTACCTCACTCAGTGTAATTTTTTTTTACAGTTCTGCCTATTTCTAAAAATTTTTTAATTTAAATTTTCTTTAAAGTCGAATCAAATTTTATTGCATGGGTGTATATGCCTATATACCACAAATTTCATTATCTATTCATCAATGGACAGTCATGCAGCTGGTTCTATTTTCTGGGTACTGAGAATAGAGCAGCAATAATCATAGATGTGTTTCTATAACAGAATATGGTGTCATTTGGCTATGACCAGGAATGCAAAAGCAAGCTCATAACATAAACCTATTTTAGTTTTGGGTTTTTTTGAGAAATACCCAAACAATAATTTCATAGTGCCCTGTGAAATTGTTTATACCCTAGTTTATACCCCCTCTAGCAATGAACATATTTTCTCCTTTCCTTTTTTCCTCACACCCTCACCAGAATTTGTTATCATTTGGTTTTGTTTGGTTTTCTGTTAATAGCCATTAATAGCAGAAGAAGCCATATTTTATCACATATTAAATACCTCGTAGCCAAAAAAAAAAAAAAAAAAGTTTATCATAGAATTTGTTCTTAAACCCAAAAATAGCTTTCAAATGACACAAATCATGGTTACAACAATTTTATTTTATCAGAGTTAGTTACTTTACCAATGCAAAAACTTGACTCACAGAGAAAAGAATTGCTTTGGTATCACACAATAATTGGGTTTGAAAAGGCATCCTTGGTTGTACCACCTCCAATTCCATCCTAGCTTTTCATGCTCAGATTTGATGCCATGGCCACAATTCACATACCCCTTGTCCACTGAAGACCCTTTCCTGATCAAACTTTATCAGATTCCTCCGGATCTTCTCCATACCCAACACTGGGCTTCTATCCTAATGAGTTCAGTTTAGTGAGTACTGTGATAAGTAGGTCTGGACAGAACTCTCACACTCTTCCAACTCACACAGGGCAGAAGACCTCAGAGCTCACAACTTCCTTGCTGCTTACCTAGAGCAACCCAGTGAGATGACTCTGTCTCTGACAGAGCCATGATGTTCTTGAGGTTTCATTCAAATGTCTGCATCTAACCCATTTTTTATGCACGTACTGAACACATCCCACATTCACAATCATGCCTGCTTCTCTCCCTAATTACAATGAATCTCCCAATCTCTCATAATCAGCTACCTTGTAAGGGTCCATTTAGAATTCCTTTACAGTAGTTTTCATGCCATGCCTGATTCCACATCATGCTTCATGGGCCTCTATTAACCATACAGAGCATGCTCTATTGATCCCAGGTTCCCCAGCATTTTGGCACCTGACATGTAATTGATTCCTTGTTCATATTAATTTGATTTAACTGAACTGACTTGCACACTTAAAAGATAATGTCAAAATAGGCTTTTTAGTTAAATGTAACAAAACATTGTAAGTTTGAAGTAAATTTTAACTCAGTTCTGTGATATGTAGTTTGATTTCTGTTGTCTGTTGCTTCAACCACAGGTGGGACTGGAAATAAGAGAAAAATATTCCAGGTGTCATGGGGAAACAATCTAAAAATTTGACCAGTCTATATAGTACCCAGTTCAAATGAAGTGTTAATTTTTTGAGAAAGTCTCTGGAACATACTTATTGATTAAATTATCACCCTCCTGACACTGATCATAGAACATAAAAGGTGTTGTTCCTCATTTATTCTTTTTACAATAATTATTAAGGGCATGTAAAAATACGAGTGGTAAAGAAGGAAGTCATTCATAAAGTCAAGAACTCAAAGGCCCAGGATATACGGATTTGGTTTACTTTTGAAGATATATGTATGTGAAATATCTTCAGGGAGGCTGTAAAAGTGTCATTCCTCCATTCATCTGTCTATCCATATAATGAATAAAAAGAACAGTATATTGATTGGCTGCTTCAGTTGAGTTCAGGGTATATGGAGATTCACTGTGCTCATTTCTCTAATTTTACTACATTTAAAATTTTTATTAATAGAATGTGAAAAATTAAATTGAGTGTTTCTTGAAAAGATAAGTGATAAAGAACACCAGTTGGATGTATGCATGAAGCAGAGAGCTCAAAGAAGGGGATACTGTGAGTCTTATAGCAGAGCAGTAAAGAAGAAATGGCCTCTGTGCAACCAGGGAGGAAGAAGGCAATGCATAACACTACAACAGGGTGGTAACTACCCAGAGTGACTTGTCCAATATCAAGGTTTCCATGGATCAGAATGCATGAATGACCTAATAGCCTTCTCAGCTTTACGAAGTAGGATGTTGTACTTGCTCCTCCTGAGATGATAGACGTAATAGGGATGATTGATTGATCCAGAAGCATCAAGGGGCACACCATTCTCTTTTCTGCAGGTTTTGTTGTAGGTACAATAAAAAGTAGGATGAGCAGACAGAGGAAGCCATCCATGGGCATAGAAGTTCTATCTGACTAGACACTGTGTGGTGAAGAGTTGTAAAGAGAATGAGATGTGGAACACTCAGGACACTGGCACACATAGTAGCATTGTGGAAGACAGGCTCCAGCAGGCAGAAGATAGAGTGTGGCCAGAAATTGCTTCATCTGATCCTGAGCCATCAGTCCCTGGATGAGGGAGTCTACTAAGGAAGACCATGGCTTCTGATGTCTGCTAAGTAGGACATGCTGGGGAGTAGACAAGACTGGGAATTGCTCTCATTTGATTTCATGTCCTCTTTCTCCCTTACAATCCTATGACCTCAGCTCCTCTTTCCATGAGGGCCAAATTAGGATGTGCCTTGACAGAGTGGTGAGTAATCACAACAACATGTTCAGAGTCACCAAGTGCATAACACATACAGAGCAACTGGCACATGGCTGGACTTAATGATTTAGAAATATCTCTGCCTAAACTGTGCAAGAATAGTAGACTTAACAAAGCTGAAAGGTGGGAAGAAACCTCCTCCAAAGACCTCCAGTTCTTGTCTCATGGAAATAGAATACTGGCCACATAGAGGACCCAGGAGGTCCTATTTGGGGGGAATTAGTAATGGGCTTCCTTTCCTGTACCAATTTCTATATGATGAGAGTCTATAAAGAGAATTCAGCCATTCCTTTCCCGTCACTGAATATTAAACCTTCTTGCAAGTCTAAGAAAGACAGATCATTAAAGTCTGAGCAGTATTTTGAACAAACTTAACCATTCCCTATTGTATGTCATTGTATGTCATGTACAGAGACACATGGTTCCAAGAGAGAAACCATTCTGGTATAGTTAGAAAATGATGAAGTAGAATCAAAGTGTTTAAATTCTATTTCTGATTTCATAAATGGAGATGCTGGCCAATGTATAATTTAATTTAGAGATATAACTAATATATTTAAAATAACAGTGTACTTAAAACATAGTTTAGGGCTGTCTAAATTCTAAGTGAATGACCCATTACCCCAGCTGCTGCAGAGACAACTGGCAAATGAGTTTTTCTGGGGCAAATTGAATAACATATACCAAAGGAAGGGAGAGAGGAAGAAATGAAAGACAGAAATAAAGAACAGCTGGAAAGTGGAAAGAGGATTAACTGCCTCTAAATTAAGGTGGCTGGCCTGAGATAGTAAAGATTTTCAGCAAGAGAGTTCACAGGAAGCCTATAAAGCCTCTGCCCTTGTGTTAGCCTTGCAATCTGATTTCACTGTCTGCACAAATATTTTCTGTCCTCAACTCTGCACACAGACTCTGGGAATGCTTTGCTTCCTCCTGCTGTTGGCACATGTTGTACCACTAGCAGCATTCACCTGGCTTATGACCTGTTGGTATGCATTTCTCATTTCAGGAATCTCAGAGGCCTCAGCATCTCTCAGGACTCTCCAGCTTTTAGAACTTTCACACTGAACTACAATGGTCCAATTTCTTGTTTCTCTATCACTAAACTATGAGTCCCTGGAAAAAAGGGATGGGTGGATTTTACTATCTTTATTTCTCTAATGCCTGACCCTTAAAAAGAAAATCCCCTCCTGTGTTTTTAAGTGTCAATGAGTCAGGCATAAAGGAACACTTAATCTCTGTGAAGTTCTTACGGAGACGCATGTTAATATCTGCATAACTATTTCATAATTTACTACCAATACTTTATGACAGACTTTTTCCAGAAAGCATCTCCACCAAGATCATTCTATTTCATCAAACAGTACTTATACATGCTGAGTAAATGGTGTTCAAAATACTATGAAAGTGTGTGTGTGTGTGTGTGTGTAGCAGGGTGTTGTAGGAGGTATTCAAATCATGACATGGTGGCATATGTCTTTAATCTCCGTACTTCACAGGAGGCACAGGCAGGCAGATTCCTGTGAATTCAAGGCCAGCTTGGTCTATATAGAGAATTCTAGGATAACCAGGGCTATGTAGAGAGATGTCTCTCTCAAAAAAAAAAAAAAGTAGGTGGTAGTGGCACACATATTAATCCCCATTCTCAGGAAGCAGAGGCAGTTAGATCTCTGAGTTTAAGACCAGCTAGGTCTATATACAGAACTCCAGAAATGCTAGAGCTATGTAGAAAGGGCTCTCAAAAAAAAAAAAAAAAAGGAAGGAAGGGAGGGAGGGAGGGAGGGAGAAACAAGATTATTGCTCTCCCTCATACATACATCCTTCCCAGTCATTTCCTTATGATCTTCTCCCTCCTTCCCCCCTTACCTCCCTCCCTCCCTCCCTCCTTCCCACCTCCTTCATCTTTTTGTTCCTCCTCTTAGTTTCTCTCTTTCACATTTATTTCCTTATTTCCCACATCCAACCTGAAAGCAGTACAAGACAGCGTTATATCTTGAGTAATTCTGGGTTTTCATAACTGGGGACATCTAGATCACAGAGGAAGTCTTTGAGACAGACACCTGAGTGTTCTGCTCTCGGTAAGAGGCACACTCATAATTGCACTATGACCTGATCCTCAAGGCCCAGGGAAAAAATAGGCCAAGCAGAAAGGAGATGTCCACTACCCAGAGCAGACATGAAGTGGGTATCTGTCTCACAACTTTACCTTTCAGTATTTTAAAATACCCTTTACATGAAAGACACACTTGAAGAATTTTCAGCATCTATTATCCAAACATAGCATCTCTGTCCTCCCCCCTACTATTCTTTAAGTATCTGTAGTGGAAACTTTAGCTTGATAATCTTTATATAGCATCCATCTGATCATGAACCATTCTTAAACACATATCTAATGAATGAACAAACAAGTGAATTAACAAATGAATGAATGAATGAATGAATGAATGAATGAATGAATGAGAGTGTCGTGAACTAACCTGATTCACCATCCAATTAACTCAAGCACAACCTAACCCCTAACCTGGTATTCAAGGCCTGCAGTCCGAAAGTGTGATAAGTGGGCTCAAAAACTTCTGTGGTTTTTTGTTTGTTTGTTTGTTTGTTTGTTTGTTTGTTCAATGAGGAAAAAGGTTGGGTTTAATTATTCCATGTTTAATGAAATAAGCCCCCCCCAAAAAAAAGAAGGAGGAAGAGGAGGAGGAAGAGGAGTAAGAAGGGGAGGAGGGGGAGGAGAAGGAAGAAGAGGAGGAGGAGAATAAATCAGATAACAAAACTAAAGAAAATTTTGTATCATTTTATTCTAAATTATACATTTCTGGTTATAGGTTTTGGGGAGATTTTAGTGCTCCCTGCTCTGGCATGCAGTGACAGACTGGCCACACTTGGCTGCTCTTGATGGGTTTGCAGAGCATAGAGTATACCCCACAGGCACTGCACTTGTTCTTTTAGCTCTTGCTGCAGTGAGCACTGAGGTTTATTACAGAAAAGATAAAAGAACACTCAGTGAGGCGTGGACTGGACCACATCCTAAGCTACCCAGGCAAACAGACAGATGCATCATGTTCTGCCTCCCTTGGCTTGCTACATTGAATTTCAGGGCTAACAACAGGTTCAGTGTGACTGTGGGGGGCTCCTTCAGGCTGTCTGAGAGCTAAGAACATCCTTGCTGGGCCTTGATTGTACATGACAGAGGAAGAGCACAACCTCGGGAAGTTTCTAGCCAATAGCAGGGAGGGCAACCTGAAGTTAGACTTTCACAGTTCCTGGACTGCTCCAGAGTGCCTGCTTTCTTTCTGAACTGAATGGCAGGGTACTAATTATGGACTCTTTGCAAAGCTCCTTAGACCACACTGTGTCTCTGTAGGCACATACATTTTATTTGATGAGTGACATTGGTGTATAATAGTTTCCACCTCTGCAAATAATTATGGATTCTATAACTGATGTAGTTGAGAGGGTTTCTGTAAAATTTAACATTTTACAATAAGTAAGAAGCACTCTCCTATGTGTGAAGTTTCTGTAGTTGTGATCTAATACAGTATAAGTCTCCCTTGTAAAACTACTTGTAAGCAGAGCACATGATTTCCGTTCTGATTCCTCTGCCTTATAATATCCTCTCATTCTGACCCCACTACTTTCTTCTTCTTATGGTGCTTGTGATTTTATTGACCCTATCCAAAGGATTCAGAATGATTTCATGTCTATATGCTTTTGCACAGAGCCTTTATATATGTAAATTAGCATTATCACAAATTCTGGAAATTTGGAAGTAAGGAACACAGTTCAGCCTCTGTTAATTCATTTATGTTTATAGGCTTTTCTGTCTGTATATCAATTACATTTTGATGATGTGATAAAATACTGCCATTATCAAGGCAACTTATAGAAGGAAGGGTCAATTTTGGCTTATGATTTCACAGAGGGAGTGGAGAAGTTAGGATGAGAACAAGGTGCCAGGTCAGAAAGCTCATATTTTCATCTACACACAGATTGCAGAGAGGGAACTAGAAATAACACAAAATTGTATATTCTCAAGGTCCACCTCCATTGAAGTACTTCTTCCAGCAAAGCTCTGCCTTTCAAAGGATCTATAACCTTTATAAACAGTCCCACCAGCCAGGAACCAATTGTTCAAATAACTATGTGAACCTATGGGAGATACTTCCCATTAAAACCACCATAATTGGTAAACATATAAGATATAAAACAGCCAGCCCTCACACTAGGAAAGGTTGTTATGAGTACTGAATAGTATATGTAGTGTAAAAATAGAGATACCAAGACCACACAGATATAAGACACAATAAATAAGAGCCACTCCTACTATTTCTATAGCCCCATATGTTTTATACCCAGTTGAATTTGCCAGAGCAGATTAGAAATGCATTCCATATTTAATAACATAAATTCAAGTTCTTAATGTTTTATGGTTTGGTTTGAGCCCTTAAAACAATTTAACAGGGTTGGGGTCTAGAAATTCCATGGACCTTGTCACTTGGTTCTTGCACTGACTTGTTCATTTGGAAACAGAAGGCACTCTCATTGATGGAACTCAAGTTGCTAGCAAGAGTAGCATTTCTGAACATAGACGAGAATAAAGAAACAGCATCTGGAGAACCACAGCAGACCCTAGTTTCCCATTACTTGACACTGATACCTTTAGCTGTTATCGCTTGAGATGCATTCAAGATTATTTTTCTTTTCTTCTTCCTGTTGTTTTGAGAAGCTTTGTTATTATCTATGCTGCTGCGCCTTTGCAATACTGCTTAACAAATCCCCACAATATCCAGTGTCTAAAACTGCTGCTTCTCTGAGCTACTCCATAAATTTATCTGTAGTCAGGCATCTTGGCAGTGTATGCCTGATCAGGCCCATCCCTGGAGAGGTATATTATACTCACAGTGTAGTATTCAGCTGGAAACTGAAGTGCTTGGTTGGATTTGTCTTTACTTCCTTCTCCTACTTGGAGCTAGAGCTAGTCTGGGCTCAGTAGGAACACTTTTCATCTTCTTGTCTCCATCCAATGTTAGAAGTTCTCTCTCATCTCTCCATAGAGATAGGTAAATTTTTTACCTCCAAGAGAGAGTGCCCACTCTCTTCTCTATTTGGCAGACTAATCATTGAAACTCTTTAGATTTAGAGGTGGAGACAGATATCAACTTCCTAATGTGCAGAATACCTAAGTGTCACTTATGATACAAAGCTATAGTCCAGTCCCACTGTAGTCTCAGATTCTCTCTCTCTCTCTCTCTCTCTCTCTCTCTCTCTCTCTCTCTCTCTCTCTCTCTCTGTGTGTGTGTGTGTGTGTGTGTGTGTGTGTGTGTGTGTGTGTGTGCACTCATGTGTGTGCCATGGCATACATTTGGATGCCAGAGGATAATTTGAAGGAATCAGTTCTCACCTTCTGCCACGTAGGTCCTGGAGTTTGAACTAGGGTCATTGGCCTTGTCCATGACTCTTTATCCAGCAAGTTATCTTGCTCCAGTGAAGAAGTTCTTTTTAAAGATCTTCATGAAAACGAAATTGAAATATGTGTCTTGAATACAAAAACATTGCAAGGCCAATCAATATGAAACAGAGTAGGAGATTTATTAAGAGGTATTTTTAACAAAGATCTTTGGCAGGAGTTAATAGAAGAGAGAACAGACATCTTTAGGCACTGGTATAAGTTTTTCAAGGGGCAATGGCAATTAACTGACTTATTTTCTTCTACAATAGCTACATTTAGTATTTTGATGGCTCTCAAGTTACATCTGAGTGTTGCTAAGAAACTCCACCTCCCCCCCCCCCACACACACACACTTTTTTAAGCTTGCCTCCGTGTGCAGTTACAAGATTAAATTTTTAAAGAGTTTTTAAGCAAAGTTACACGGTGGATTTATGACAGTCACAATTCAAGCTCATGAATGAGAGAGGAAGACTAAAGGATTCAAGGTCATAGATTATTTTGTCCCTAAGAAAGCATTACTCATCACAGTCTTTGACATCTGCTATCAAAATGTCTACAGAAAGACATAAACAGTCTTGGTCCATAATTTTGACTTCATCAGTAGTACCTTAAGGTTCCTGACTGAGTGCTACAGGCAAGCCAGTTTCTATGCCAAAAGGTTGTTTTCCTTTGCCATGCATCATGTTCCCTTCCTATGTCTTTATGATTTTCTCTATCTTGTTATGCTGCCTCAAAAGTGCTTTCAGCTTTCTGCCATCTGCTGTAAACGCTACCAAATGTGTGTTCCCAGTGTGCTAGCCACGAGAGATCAGACAGTCACAAAAGGAAGAAAAGGATGCCATCCCAGGAAATACTAGGAAATATTTAGATCGTCATCCCTGGCAGGCACACAAACTGAACAGAAATAAGACTTGACTAGAAGTAACAAGGACAAGCAAGAAAAAATATCAGGCGAAGACGTAGGACTTCAAGATGGTCACAACCTGCAGCTGACATGTGTATGGTCAGCCAGCCAAAAGTATGTGCAGTTCCTGAGGACATCCATGGTCTCTCTGAAGGTTATCAGAAGGTTCATCCATCTGTCTTTGTATTCAAATTAACATTTCCTTAGCTTCTACTATCAATGAAGCCCAAAGCTGGTTACAGCTGGTATTAAAGATGGATGTCTTGTCTTCTAAGAGAAAGATGGACAAATGTTGAAAAACAACATGCTACAATGTCTAAGACTTGTTCTCTCTGGAATGGTTTGAGCTAGCAAAACTAGGCTACACCAAATTAAAGTATTTAAGAAATTCAAATAAATAAATAGGATCAGATTATATCCATTGAATTATGTTTGTAATTACTATGTTAAAATATATCCCCAACGAAACTTAACTGCTAAATTTTCTTAATATTCTAGAAAGTTCTTAAGTAAATAATTGATCACTTTCAATGGAATTACAGTTTGTTTCCCAGTCCTGACTCATTCTTTATACAATATTGATTGATATACTTGGTCTTTAGAGATGACCCAGTTCCTGGAGAACTTCTGCCTCTCTCTGGTGAAGGAAACAAGCCACCCCTTACTAGTATCTTTATCATGCCATTCAATAGAGAATCCTCCTTATGTGCTAAGTTCTTGCCTAGGTAATAACAAGATGAACTAAAATGTTTCTCTTGCGGACCTGATATTCTCCTGGAGATGCTGAAATTAAAGAAGTAAACAAGTATGTAAATATTACACTCTCAAAGAACTGTATGCTGTATGAAAAAGAAAAAGCATGGTAAAAGGCCAAGGTATCTAGCGACAGTGGAGTGAGGAGAGGGGCTCCTGCATTTATATTAGTAATCATGTCCCAGGCGATCAGTCTGCGAGAGCAGTTCTAAACCTGTGGATAGTGACCCCTTGGTGGCTGAACAACACTTTCACAGGAGCCTTATATCAGATGTCCTGCATATGAGATACTTATGATTCTCATAACAGTAGCAAAATTGTAGTTATGAAGTAGCAACATAATCTTATGGTTGGAGTCACCACAACATGAGAAACTGTATTAAAGGGTTGCAGCATTAGAAAGGTTGAGAACCACTGGTCTAGGACTTTATTTGGAGGAATTTGGTATCACCTGGCTTGATCCGTATGATCATTTAATCAGTAAGCAATTGTTTATAGTCAGTGGAAGAACAGAAGTTACATGTCTTACCTACATTCTCAAGCCACAGAAAAGCCAAGAGAAAGAATAAATACCAGCTGTATTTGGTGCAGTTACAGTCTGCATTAGATGCTTTAGAAACACGTCCCTATTAAATTTTCTTGACAGCCCCCAAAGGTAGATTTTCCTATGGTCTGAGGAGCAGTGTCCCTTGCTTAAGTTCATATATCTAGTACTGGCAGGGCTCTGGCTTCTCTTCAGTGCTGCCTGGCTAGTGAGTCTGCATTGATTGTTGCTGTTTGGACTTTAACAACAGCAAAAACGTTTAGTGTTTATCAAGGCTCATCAACTGGATGATTTCCATCTCTCTGAAAATTAGCAGCCCAAGACTGCTTAACTGTTGCTGTTTAATGCACTCTTCCACGACAAAGAAACTCAAACAAGTCCAGTCCCTCCATCTCATGGTGAGCAGCTGGTGGGTTGCTCCTGGGATCTGTGACATTCAGGAGTCTACCTCTGGGTATAAATGTTCCTTTGTCAGCAGGCAACCTTTCTTTTAGGACTCCACACTTCAGTTAACTCAGGAGTTAACAAGCATGCTCCTCTGATGCCTTGGAAGACTCAGACATCCCACTGAAGCAAGAAGGAAAGGCTCATTCAGTGAGTCACCAAGGCTCAACTATCACGCTACTATTGTATAAACCAGAGCAAGTTCCGAAGTCAAAGCCACAGCCACTGTGAGAAGGACAAAGCATGACATGCCGTTTCCATGGCCATTTACTATGCAACATGGCAGGCTACTCTTGATCAAGTGGTCCTTAATTCATTTACTTGGCCAGCTTCAGCTATGTACCTCTGTGGCTGAGTTAATCCATGACTGGAAAAAAAAAAAAAAAAAAAAAAAGCTTCAATTTGATCTAGAGTTTCTAACCACGGAGGAGAGATAACTGCATGAAAATGGGGCCAATATAGTATTTGATGTGATAGAAATGTTTCAATTGGATACCTTATGAAGAACGTGGATTATTTTCTGAGATTCTAGAAGATGGGCAATCTAAGATCAAGACCCTGCCATGTTTGATGTCTAGTCCATATGACGTGGGTTCTGGGAACCAAATTCATGTCCTCTGGAAGAGCAGCAAGTGATCTCAATCACTGAGTCATCTCTCTAGGTCAGTGGCTCTCAACCATCCTAAAACTGTACCTTTAGTTCAGTTCCTCATGTTGTTGTGGTGAACCCCAACCATAAAATTATTTCATTGCTGCTCAATAACTAATTTTGCTACTGTTATGAAGCATTGTAAATATCTGAAATGCAGGTTGTCTGATATGCGACCCCCAAAGGGCTCTTGACCTACAGGTTAAAGCCCATTGCTCTAGTCCTTCATTAAAATTCTTAAAGTGCTGCTCCCCACAGCCCTCTTCCATGATCGTTTGTCTGCCTCATAACTCTGCCTATAATGTACATAACTAATACTAGAGTTAGGCATTGAGGTGATGGAAAGGGGTGCAGACCCTCAGGCAGAGCACTTACATCAGACTCTGATGACACTAATTATGCATCATTGGGGATCTTTGGCAGGTTAGAGAATCTCTGCACTCCAGCTACCTCCAGCAGGGGCTAATAATGGCTGATAATGTTTAGGGTTTGTACAACAGATTATCAGAGCTAATGCTATGCCTGGTTTAAACATAGACTAATTAGTACAACTGTGTTTTCTTGAAGTCAGTTCCTTTACCAGGCTATTGATACTCCTGGGATGTGCCACCACAGAATGACTTTCTAATGGCACAGCCATTGTCACAGCAGCTGCAGCAGGTAGACGGATACCCTCCCTGAAAAGCAGATTTATAAACCAATGAATACAAACCTCATGTCCAACTGGACTTCACTGTTGTGGAAAGAGGTGGAGCTAAGTCCACAGCAAGCCTTTTATAGCATTCTTTGTTCCAAGAAACAAAGCACAGATTCTAAAATTAAACCAGCACCCCAAACTGCCGTGTGCACTTGAGTGTTGCCTACATTAAGAAAAGGTTTTTCGTCTGATCTCATTACCATGGTTACACCTGCAAGAGCAAAAATTACACGGCTGCTGCCTTTGTGCAATCAGGCCTGTTTCTGTAGGTTCTGGCCTGTGGCTGAAACAAGGCTGGTGGCTATTCTCCAGAGGACCATTATCAGACAGTAAGGATGGGGAAATGGGGCTTCTCAAATTGATGAAAGCTTTCTAACACTGGGCTGGAACATAGACTTGTAATTCCCTCTGATTGGCCACTGAGTAAGGGGTGCCTTAGAAATTAATTAGTGACACAAAGTTGGTGAGACTGGGACAATGACAGAATCATCATACAGATGTGGAATGCAGTACTAACTACACATGTGTTTCCTAGAATCTGAGAAGGATGCACACCAGAATCATGGCATGGAGGACATATTAAAGACTTGGGCTTCAAGCATTCAGTATTTCCCAGTGTTGGCATCACTAAGATGTAGAGATAAAAATCAAGTAGTCTGAGGTCACCAGGCCTCCTTTATTAACGATCTAGTGGGTTGGGGGATTTGACTTTTGTTCACTAAAGCAGGATCTGGCCTGTACTTTACTGAACATGTTAACTCACTATTGCAGCCTCTGCAGGTCAGAGGCCTCTCCCAAACTGAAAAGCAGCCTGTATGTCCTCCCACATACACTGTTGAGCAAGCAGGCCAGAGTCATTTATTCAGATCTATCACTATGCAAAGCGTGCTCTTCCAAGAGTTTTAGCAAACGGAAGCTCTGTAAAGGGTAAGGTAATAAGCATCTTTCACTCTCGGTCTGCAGAAGATCTGTCCATACTCTTCCCACCAGCCCTAAGCCATTAAAACTGGAAGTAAGGAAATAGCTCTGCTCCTGGGCCAGACAAAAGCAGGCCTCTCTCACTTCCCTTTCTCCAAGGTTGTCCTTTACCTCACTGGTGTTTAAATCAGAGCCCAGATTGCTCTTACAGAAGAACTGAGCTTGCTTTTCAGCTGCCTCCTCAGGAAGCTCACAAATGCCTATAACTCCAGTTCCAGGAGATCCAGTACTCCCTTGTGTCCTCCTTAAGCCCTGCATTTCTGTACACAAATCCCCACACAGACACATACCTATGCAGTTAATTCAAAGTGAAAAAAAAAAGAATATTAGAAAAGAAAGAAATCAGAGTCCCATGACCCACTTCAGATTCACTAACACAGAGCGTGCATTTTAAGCTTGATTCCAAGGAAGGTTTGAGAAGCGCTTTTAAAAAATTGCTCATAAAAAGGTAATAACAAATGTTTTTCTAGAGAGAAGGAAGAAATGAGGGAGGAAAAAATAAGGAAAATGAGAAACAGATAGGGAGACATGATGTTCCTCATCAGCAATGTCTGTGTGTAGAGCTCCGTCTGTCACCTATTAGCTGTCTATCATCTATCTATCTGCACATGAATCATTCATCTACTGTCTATCACCTATTAGCTATCTATCATCTATCTATCTGCATATGAATCATTCATCTACTGTCTATCATCTATTTATCACATATCTACCCAACATCTATCATCTGTCTATCTACCATCTATTTGTCTATCACCTATCATCTATTTGTCTATCAATCTATCATCTACCAACATTCATCTATCTACCTATCATCTTCTATCTACCTATCATTTATCTGACATCCGTCTATCTACCATCTATGTATCATCTGCTTATGTATCATCTTTCATCTATCATCTATCAGTCATCATCTATGATCTAACTATCACCTATCTATTTATCATCTACCTATCTCTCCTTGCCTTTCCTCTCCTCTCCCCCCACCCCGTGTGTGTCTGTTTGTCTGTCAGTATGTATGAATGTATGTATGTATGTATGTATGTCTCTGTCTCTCTGTCTCAATCCAGCATTACACTCAATCTTCTGGTAAGGATGTGAGGTAAGGTAAAGGGCAACTATTGAGTCATAACATTACCCCAAGCACACGCATATTCTCTGGCAGTAAATCAGATGATTTGAGGTATATCCCTGTGAATAGAAGGTAGGCAGCATACCTAGTTTGGATACATTAGATGATTTGTATCCACACTGTGTCCAGGGAAGGATGGAGTAGGATGTTGCAAGATTTTATTTTATTACAGAGAACGTGAAATTTACCAAAGCGTGTATTGAGTTCTGAAACTTCCACTTGATATTTTCACACTGTGCAGGGCTCTGGCTAATCAAAACCACCGAAAAGGCAGTACAGTTGTACACGGAACAAAAGTTTCAGTACCCTGGAAGTTCTTAGATAACCAAGATGCTGAACCTTGAGTCTGCTATCCAATTACTTGTTGTGAATGAGCACCATCTGCTGGATATAGAGGATCATTAACAATGGCCTCAAATTTTTTAAATTGTCAAGTGGATGTAAATTGAGATTCTGCCTGTTGTGTTGCTGTTCTCGTTAATGAATAAGACAACGATAACAAAGTTATGCAGCTGAAAATTCTAGAATTTTCTTTTCACACCCTAGTATCTTATTAAATCATAGGAGAAATCCAGGGAAAAAATAAGAATGTGCTTCAATGTATATAAACTCAAATTTGACATGCATAAATTCAATATCATATATTTTACATAAATAACTCCCATTTTATCAATGCGTCAACAAATTTATGCTGAATGTGTTGAGTTTCTATGATATTTTAGGAACTCTCTGAAGGGAATAGTAGGAAATAGAGATACATTGGGAGAATATTGAAATAAGATTTGAGTAGGTAAGGAAAAAAAATTCAGGTGCATTGGTGTCTGGAATTTAGGCACCCAGGTCAGGGAGCTTCCAAAGCAAAGTTCCAGAGGCAGGGTTGATCCTGAGATGTTTTCAGATCACAAGAAACCTCTGTGGGTGGAGTGGAGTCAGCTACAAGATAAGAAAAGCAATGAGACGGGAAACTCGGAGGCAGGGTGTGTTGGCTGTGTCAGATCTTAAGGACAAAACTGACTTCTTATAATCTAAAATCATTGGGTTTTGAGAAAGACTGGTATGATCATGCTGAGAACTAAGGGAGTGTCATTCTGGATCTAAGATGAAATGAATACTGTGGATACTTCAGAAGCAAGGCCAAACAAGAGGTCATTGTCTTTTCTGAAGTGAAAATGATAGCAAGAAACATGTGCAAAGGAAACACCTGCCTCCCAGGAGGCCTTGCTCCAACCTAGGATACAGGTGAGAGTCTCCCATCCCAATCCCCCCACTACACCAACCCTAGAAGTCATGGGTTCTACCCCACCCTGTTATAGCTCCATCTTTCTTCCAGTCTGCACCTCCACCTACAGTCTCAGATGGTCATGCCATCACCTACCCCACAGCTCTACCTGCCTCCCTGGAAGCCTACTTAAACACAGGACACTCAGCACAACCAACATCAGAGACAACCAGATGGCCAAAGGCAAGCACAAGAAGGTAATCAACAGAAGCCAATGTAATGTGGTACCATCATAACCCAGCTCTCCTACTACAGCAAGCCAAGATGTCTCAACTCTGAATATATCCCGAATGCAAAGGCACCCATGTTCTTTCTTTTTTTCAATTTTTTAATTTATTTTTTTATACTCCAGATTTTATCGTCCCTCCAGTCCACCCTCCAACTGTTCCACATCCCAAACCTTCTCCCCACCCCCTGTCTCCTCAAGGATGTTCCCACCCCATCTGACCTCTAAACTCCCTGGAGCCTCCAGTCTCTCGAGGGTTAGGTACATCATCTCTGATTGAACACAGACCCAACAGTCCTCTGTTGTATATGTGTTAGGGGCCTCATATCAGCTGGTGTATGCTGCTTTTTGGTGGTCCAGTGTTTGAGAGGTTTCAGAGTTTCAGATTAATTGATATTGTTGGTCCTCCTACAGTGTCACCCTCCTCCTCAGCTTCTTTCAGCCTTTCCCTAATTCAGCCACAAGAGTCAGCAGCTTCTGTTCATCGGTTGGGTACAAATATCTGCATCTGACTCTTTCAGTTGCTTGTTGGGTCTTCCGGAGTATGGTCATGACAGGTCCCTTTTTGTGAGCATTCTATAGTCTCAGTAATACAACAATGTTCTTAAAAGAAACTTTATTAAAATTCAAGTAACACATCGAACCCCACATAATAGTAGTGGGAGATTTCAACACCCCATTCTCATCAATGGCCAATGGCCAGTCATCAAAATTTAAACTAAACAGAGAAACAATGAAACTAACAGATATTATGAAACAAATGGATTTAACAGATATCTACAGAACCTTTCACCCCAAAACAAAAGATTATACTATCTCCAAGAAGAAAACCCTCTCCAAAATTGTCCATACAATCAGGCACAGAGCTCAATGAATACAAGAAGATTGAAAAGCCCCTGGCATTCTATCTTATCACCAAAGATTAAGGATGGACTTCGACAACAACAGAAACATCAAAAAGCCCACATATTCATGTAAACTGATCAACTCTTTACTCAATTATCATTTGTTCAGGGAAGAAGAAAAGAAAGAAAGAAAGAAGAGAAAGAGAGGGAAGGAGGGAGGGAGGAAGAAAGACTTCCTAGAACTCAATAAAAATGTTTGGCACAGTGTAGCCAAACTTATGAGACACAGAAAGACTAGTCCTAAAAGGAAAATTCATAGCACTGAGTGCCATCATAAAGAAATGATGGAATCTCTTGCTAGCAATTTAACAACACACCTGAAAGCTCTAGAACAAAAAGAAGCAAACACACCAAAGAGTAGACTCAAACTCATGGCTGAAATCAATTAGAAACAAAAGGAACAATACAAAGAATCAACAAAACCAAGAACTAGTTCTTTGAGAAAATCAACAGATAGACAAACCCTTAACAAAAATAACTAAAAGACAGAGAGACAGTATGCAAATTACAAAATAAGAAATGAAAAAAGAGACATAAAAATAGAAGCTGAGGAAATTGGAAATAATCACTACATCTTACTTCACAAAACTGGAAAATCTACATGAAATGGATGGTTTTGTAGACATCACTTACCAAAGTTAAATCAAGATCAGGTAAACTATCCAAACAGTCCCATAACTCCTAAGAAAATAGAAGCAGTTATTAAAAGTCTCCCAACCAAAAAATGTCCAGGGCCAGATTGCTTTAGTGCACAATTCTACCAGACTTTCAATGAATATCACTCAATGAATATTCCACAAAATACAAACAGGATGAACACTACCTAATCCATTCTATGAGGCCACAGTTACCCTGGTACCTAAACCATACAAAGACTCAACAAAGAAACAGAACTTCAGACCAATTTGACTTATAAACCTCGACAGAAAATTACTCAATAAAATATTCACAAACTGAATCCAGTACCATATGAAAACATCATCCATCATCATCAAGTAGGCTTCATTCAAGGGGTGCAGAGGTGGTTCAATATATGAAAATCCATCAACATAGTCCACCATATAAGAAAAAAATCACATGATCATCTCACTAGATGCCGAAAAAGCCTTTGACATAATCCAACACCCCTTCATGTTAAAAGTGTTAGGGCAATCAGAGATACAATGCACATACCTAAACATAATTAAAGCAATATACAGCAGGCCAATAGTGAACATTAAATTAAACTGAGAGAAACTTGAAGCCATCCCACTAAAATTAGGGACAAGGCTTTCCACTCTCTCCCTACCCAATATAGTACTTGAAGTTCTAACTAGAGCAATAAAAAAAAACAAAAATAAATCAAGAACATACAAATTAGAAAGGAAGAAGTCTAAGTATTGTCATTATTTACAGATGATATGATAGTATAGATAAGCAACCCCCCAAATTCTACCAGAGAACTCCTTCAGCTGATAAAACAACTTTAGCAAAGTAGCTGGATATAAAATCCACTCAAAGAAATCAGAAAGCAGCCTTTATGCAAATGATAAATAGGTTGAGAAAGAAATTGGGGAAACAACACCTTCACAATAACTACTAATAATATAAAATATCTTGGTGTAACTCTAACCAAGCAAGTGAAAAACTGTATGACAAGAACTTCAAGTCTTTGATGAAAGACACAGGAGGTATCAGAAGATGGAAAGATCTTTAATATTCATGGATTGATAAAAATTAACATAGTGAAATTGGCCATCTTACCAAAAGCAAACTACATATTCAACCCAACTCCCATCAAAATTCTAGTACAACTGTTTACAGATCTTGAAAGAATAATTCTCAACTTCATATGGAAAAACAAAAGCCCAGGGTGACCAAAATGATCCTTAACAATAAAAAAAACCTTCTGGAGGATTCACCAACCTTGACCTCAAATTGTACTACAGAGCTTTGTACAGTGATGGAAAGTGCATGGTACTGGTACAGAAATGTACAGGTCAACCAACGGAATCAAAAGGAAGACCTAGAAATAAATCCACACACCTATAGCAATTGATTTTTGCAAAGAAGCCAAAACCATACAATGGGAAAAAAAAAGCATCTTCAACACATGACACTGGTATAACTGGATGTCAACATGTGCAAGAATTAAAAATATATCCATATATATCACCATGCTCAAAACTCAAGTCAAAATAGATCAGGAATCTCAGCATAAAACTAGATACTCTAAATCTAATAGAAGAGAAAGTGGGAAATAACCTTGAACTTGTTGGTACAGGAGACAAATTCCTGAACAGAACACCAATAGCTCAGGCTCTAAGATCAAAAATTGATAAATGGAACCTCATGAAACTGAAAAATTGCCGTAAGACAACGGACATTGTCAATAGGACAAAATGATTGCCTACAGATTTGGGAAAGTATCTTCACTAAACCTATATCCACAGATGCTAATATCCAAAATACATAAAGAACTCAAGAAGTTAGACTCCAGCAAACCAAATAACCCAATTTTTAAAATGGGGTACAGAGCTAAACAGAGAATTCCTAAAAGAGGAATCTCTAATGGTTGAGAAACTTAAAAGAGTAACCAGCATCCTTAGTCACCAGGAAATGCAAATAAAAATGATCCTGAGATTCCACCTTACAACAATCAGAATGGCTAAGATCAAAAACTCAAGTGACAGGACATGATGGTGAGGATGTAAAGAAAGAGAAACACTCCTCCATTGCTGGTAGGATTGCAAATTTGTATAACTACTCTGAAAATCAGTCTGGGAGTTACTCAGAAACTGAAGACCCAGCTATATTATATGTCTTTCTTTGTGTTTTACTGTGTGAACAGACACCATGACTAAGACATCTCTTATGAAGAACAACATATATTTGGGGCTGGCTTACAGGTTCAGAGGATCAGTGCATTATCATCAAGGTGGGAACATGGCAGCATCCAAGAAGGCATGGTGCTGAAGGAACCTAGAGTTCTACATCTTTATTGAAAGGAAGCCAGGAGCAGAATGTCCTCAGACAGCTAGGAGAACGGTCTCAAAGCTCATGCCCACAGTCACACACTTCCTCCAACAAGTCTACACCTCTTCCAACAATGCCATGCCTCCTAATAGTGCTGCTCCCTGGGCCAAGCATATTCAAACCACCACATCTCTCCTGAACATATACCCAAAAGATGTTCCACCATACCACAAGGGCATGTGCTCCACCCTATTCATAGCAGCCTTATTCATAATAGCCAGAAACTGGAAGCAACCCAAATGTCCCTCAACCAAAGAATGGATTCAGAAAATGTGATTCATTTATGCAATGGAATACTATTCAGCTATTAAAAACAAGAACATCATGAATTTTGCAGGCAAATGGATGGAACTAGAAAATATCATCCTAAGTGAGGTAACCCAGACCCAAAAGAACATGCATGTTATATACTCACTGATAAGTGAATATTAACCATTACCTTACTCAGGGTGTTTAGTCCTGCACAAAACATCATGACCAAGAAGCAAGTTGGGGAGGAAAGGGTTTACTCAGCTTACACCTTCACATTGCTGTTCATCACAAAAGGAAGTCAGAACAGGAACTCACACAGAGCAGCAACTTTGGAGGCAGGAGCTGATGCAGAGGCCACGGAGGGGTGCTGCTTACTGGCTTGTTTCCCCTGACTTGCTCAACTTGTTTTCTTATAGAACCAAGGACTACCAACCTAGGGATGGCACTACCCACAAGGAGCCCTCCCATCCTTGATCACTCATTGAGAAAATGCCTCACAGCTTGATTTCATGGAGGCATTTCCTCAAGAGAGGCTATTTTCTTTGTGATAACTCCAGCTTGTGTCAAGTTGACACATAACACCAGCCAGTACAACTGACCCCTTGTCAACTTGACACACAAACACATCACTATTACGCCTCAACCTTTACTTTCTTATTCATCCCCAAGATCTAAATAACTTGAAAAATCCCACCATCTTTACAAATTCTTAAAATTCTTCAAATTCTTTAAAAATTCAATCCCTTTAAGATATCCAATCTCTTTTGAAATTCAGTCGTTTTACAATTCAAAGTCTCTTAACTGTGGGCTCCACTAAAACACCTTCTTACTTCAACAGGGAAAATTATAAGGGTGCAGTTACAATCAAAATCAAACTCTAACCTTCCAGTGCCTGGGATCCACTCATGATTTTATGGGCTCCTCCATGAACTTGGGTCACTTCTCCAGCTCTACTTTTTGAAGCACGCAGCTTGTCTTCTAGGCTCTATCTGCCTGTACGCCACTGCTGCTGCTGTTCTTGGTAGTCATCTTATGGTACTGGCATCTCCAAAACACTGCTGACTTCTGCTGCATCTGGCTGCACTTTCACAAATAGCCTTCTCATAGGCTCTTTTCACAGTGCCAAGCCTCAACTTCCCTGCATGAACCCTTCAGTCTTGGTCCTTCAACTGCCACTGAGGATGCACCTTCACCAATGGCCTCTCCTGGCCTTTCACTGTACCAAGCATCAGCTGCTACCCCTTCATGTTTTCAAAACCAGTACCACCTGGGTGACTCTCATATTACCAAGTCCAGCTGCCTACACAAGGTACAACTGTGGCTGCCTCTGAAACACAGCTTCGGTGATCTCGGGAAACATTTCCCAGAAGATTTCACCTTAGTGATACTAGTCTCTTCTTAATCACAGCTAATTTCTTAGCTCCAGCCAAACACCACCAATAGTCCCAGTAATGCAAAGGTTTCATTTTAGTAGTTCTGGTGTCATGTTAATCACAGCTGATTCTTTAGTCCCAGCTGGCCAAAACCACAGAATCTTCACAATCAAAATATCAATGGCCCTGATAAGAGTCTTTAATCTTCCCTCTGAAATTTCACAAACCAGGCCTCCATCTTTTGCATTGTTTTCAACATTTTCTTCCAAGCTCCTACAGAACACCCAACAGAAATCTTAATACTCAATGGCTCTTCTAGCCAAAAGTTCCAAAGTTCTTCCACAGTCCTCTCCAAAGCATAGTCAGGTTGTCACAAAAATACCCCATTATGCTGGTATCAGTTTGTCTTAGTCAGGGTTTGTATTCCTGCACAAAACATCACGATCAAGAAGCAAGTTGGGGAGGAAAGGGCTTACTCAGCTTACACCTTCACATTGCTGTTCATCACCAAAAAAGTCAGAACAAAAACTCACACAGGGCAGCAACTTTGGAGGCAGGAGCTGATGCAGAGGCCATGGAGGGGTGCTGCTTACTGGCTTGTTTCCCCTGACTTGCTCAACTTGTTTTCTTATAGAACCAAGGACTACCAACCCAGGAATGGCACCACCCACAATGGGCCCACCCACCCTTGATCACTCATTGAGAAAATGCCTTACAGCTGGATCTCATGGAGGCATTTCCTCAAGAGAGGCTACTTTCTTTGTGATAACTCCAGCTTGTGTCAAGTTGACACAAAAAAACCAGCCACTACAGCCATAAAGTGCTCATGATACATCTCACAGACCCAAAGAAGTTAAACAAAAAGGATGGCCCAAGTAAGGATGCTTAAATCTCACTTACATGGAGAAACAAAAATGTCATCGAAGGCAAAGGGAGAGAGGGGTCTGAGTGAAAGAATGGATGGAGCAGGGAATAGGGGACAGGGTCAGGTGTTTGGTGATTCAGGAGAGAGGCCCAGAAGGCCAAGAGAATGAATGGAAATCTGCAGCTACCCAGTATGTGGCCAGGGAGGGCAATGCAGGGGGACCTCTAGAAATTCCCAGATACCTGGGATTGGGGAGGGTCCCAGGAGTCAATTCAGGTAACTTCAGCTGAAATGCTTAACAGTGGGGACATGGAACCTGAAGAAGCCACCTCCTGTAGCCAGGGAAGACCCCCAGTGGAGGGATAAATACGCCAACCCATGAGCAAAACTGTCAACCAAAAACTTGTCCTGTCTTAAAGAAATGCAGGGACAAAGATGGACCAGAGACAGAAGAAATGGCCAACCAATACGTGGCCCAATTTGAGACCCATCCCATGGGCAAGCACTAATCCCTGACTATTACTGATACTCTGTTATACTTACAGACAGAAGCCTGGCATAACCGTTCTCTGAGGAGCTCTACTCAGTAGCTGAAACAGTTTCAGATACCCACAGTCAAACATTAGACAGAGATTGGGGAGCCCTATGGAAGAACTGGGGAAAGGATTGACGGCGCTGAAGGGGCTAGGAACCCCACAGGAAGTTCCCAACAATGCCAACTAACCTGGATCCCTGAGAGCTCTCAGAGACTGAGCCACCAACCAAAGAGCATACACAGAATGGGGGGAGGCCCCAGGTACATATGTAGCAGAGGGCTGCCTTGTCTGGCCTCACCTCACTGTGAGAAGATGAGCCTTCCCTATAGAAACTTGATGCACAGGGTAGGGGATACACAGGGGGTGTCCATCCTCTCAGAGGCAAAGAGGAGGAGGGAGGGGCAGTGGCTCTGTAAGGAACAGCAGGTACAGCATTTGCAATGTTAGTTATTTAATCAATTAATTTAAAAAGAAAGGAAAGAAATGTGGTATTACACTGGGTTGTGATGGCACAAGCCTTTAATCCCAGAACTCAGGAGACAGAAGCTAGTAGATCTCTGACTTAGAGGTCAGCTTGGTCTACAGAGTGAGCTCCAAGACCACCAGGACTACATAGAGAAACCCTGTCTCGAAAAACCAAAAAGCAAGCAAACAAAACCAGACAAACAAACCGACAAAAACCATAACATTAGAATTCTAACATTTTATCTCTACAAGTTGTGAGAGCACGCTGCATTAGAAACCATGAATCTGGGCTTGGGTTAGTGGTTCCATTGTTCTAAATGTAGGTGTCCATCAGTGCATGAATAGATGAAAAGATGAGGTGTATGCACTAAGTGGTGTTCGATTCAGTCTCAAGAAGAGAAAGACCACCTTGTAACTTACAGCATGGGTGAGCCTAGAAGGCAGTATGTTAAATAAAATAAAGTCAGGCACAAAAGGCAATACCAAGATACCTCACTTATCTAAAAAATTAGGTAGACTTGAGAGGAGAGGTTAACCAATACTAAGGAAATACAACGAACTATGAAAACATACATAAAAGTAACACTATGGGCTGGAGAGATAGCTCAGCGGTTAAGAGCACTAGCTGTTCTTCTAGTCCTGAGTTCAATTCCCAGCAACCACATGGTGGCTCACAACCATCTGTAATGGGATCTGTACTCATATATACGTTAAAATAAATAAATAAACCTTCCATCCTCACCCCCATTTAACCCTTCTTGTCACACTATATTCCTTTAATCCTTTACCTCACTTCCTTCTATCCCAGTCCTTTGGAATCCTATGGCCATGATCCTTGACTAATTCCCTGGCTTCTATGAGTATTCCAAATGGAGCATAAATGTCTGAATATTCAAATAGAACCTGGGCATCTTTAGCGTTTTGCCTGAGTCGCATTATACAGTAACATCTTAGAGAATAAAGGGAGTCAACTTAGTTTTCAAATATTTTATGCACCCTGTTTCTGTATTGCCGCATGAATTTGGAGTCTAGAATCAACTCTCACATTCAGTCTGCACTATGGGTGACCCCAGATCACCCATCACACCACATACTGACTTGAAGTGGGTCATGGTGATTTCATCTTAACAAATGGTCACTTAGCTTAAATATTTGGTAGTTGTTATCTGTGCATATAGTTCCAGAGAGTCCCTAATATAGACTTTCATATCATTTTTAAATTAAATTATGATTTAAATTTTTAAATAAAAATATGAAGATTTTTTTTTAAATATTGAGCACCTGTTCAATAGCCACATACCATGTAGTTTCAGGTCGCTTTGACCATGGACAATGACAAGCTAAAGGAGTCTGGCTTTGCTGGATGACTGCACACCACGGGTGTAATAATGGGTAATTATTCATGCTTGCTTACCTTCTACTGGAAGTTCTGCAAATTAGACTTGAAAGTCTCAGAGTTATGTAATTAATTTCATGCAGCTTCAATAAAGATTACTAATTGATTCAAGCCACCAGCAGGACACCTGGCAGTTACACATTACAGGTGATCCCATGGGGCTAAGATGACAGTGAGCTCTCCATCATTAAAAGAATTTAAGTTCTCTGTTTGACTGAACTCAGGTTGTTTATATTTAGGCCCGAGTTGGGAGATTTGATTGTCCGGTTTACAATGAAAATTCTTTGAGTGATTTGGAATATAACAAAATTAAATATAACTAATGTGTCAGGTGTATTTCTAATTGCTGATAATAAAACTAATAAACACTGTGACCTTTTTTATATATACTTGTATGTATTTATGCATGTACGTGTATGTATGTGTGTATGTATGTATGTACGTATGTATGTATGTAAAAAGGTCATGACAGGAATATAAGGACATAGCCATATACACAAACATGCCCATTTGTATGTGTGCATCTAAACACGTACATGTATGATAAGGACCTTGATAGGCACATGAAGGGAACAAGATAAGCATATATGTTAAGACTGTTTCCTCTTTCAGCCTTGCCTCTTCACACAGACCTCCTAGGATCATAAACTCTGAAGGAACACAGGGGTCAGATATGGCAAGACCTTCAGGGTTATCAGACATTCTTTGCTCTCTGGTAAAGTGTATTTATGGGTTACTTAGTAATTCTGCTTTCTTGTTGAGACAATCAAGAAGGGAAATGTTTAGAGCCTTTCTACAGTTTTCTCCAAGTCTCTACAGGCTCTATTCAACTCTTTTGTAGACGGGGATGGGCACTCACATTTTCTGCCTATACAGCTTTACAGTGTATCTATGGGCCTAATACAGGGGTGTTTACAACAGACTTTTGATGCAGGGAAAGTACACCTCACCAGTAGGTGAGCACATTCTGCTTAACCTATGATTAATTGCTGATAGCCTATGTATTGTAACTTGGAAGAAAGACTCCGACTTACATTTTCTGTTCCATGATTAGGTAACCAAAGTTAAAAGAAGACATAGTCTGAGAGATTCCAGACTACCACCAGTCACCCAAAAGACACCTCAGGATGTTTAGGGCAAAGTCAGTCACTTCAGATTGACTTTATACAGAAGGGACTGTGTGTCACAGAGTGGTGGCCTCCTGCTTTGGGCCCAAGGGCAGGCAGCTTCTCTTCTCTGTGTAACAGAGCTTTAGTGCCGGACAGTCCTTCAGAGTATCTAACTGAATATTCCTGGGTCCTGAGTGGCTGCTTAGGTAAAACTTATGAGCAAAATAACATCTGATTGAGACTCACTTGGTGCCAACTCTCTCAGTAAGGGAATTTTGTCGCATGATAACAAACTTGGCCTTGGTAAAATTCCATTTACAAAATTCTCACTAAACCACTGGACAGGAAGGATTATGCCAGAGCTGACCTGGGAAATGACAGGTCACAGATAAAATTTGTTTGGTGCTTCCTCCCAACAGGAAGTAAGAAGTCATCTTCCGGCTCACTCTCTTAAAACTAAAACATCGAAAGAGCTTGTCTTTAAGTCTAGTTTGAAAATGATATGCAACCATTTGTGTTTTCCTGAAAACCTCCCCCAGTTGTGGAATTTTCCAGCATATCTGCTGATGATCTTGACTCAGAGCAAATCCTTGAAATAAAATACAAAGTCTATGAATGAAGCGTTTTAGGGAATACTTTCAACAAGCTTTATGCTTTTCACAAGATTCTTTGGGAATCATGAGTCGACAATGTGCTTGCAGCTGTGAGTGCACACACCTATTGGCTATACCAGGGGAACATACCTTTTATTTGGGATATGAATAAAAATAAAAGTAAAAAGGGGGGAGAAGAAAGAAAGGAAGAAGTCAAAGAAAGAAACTGTGCTCCTTAAAAGCCTTGGCATCCACTTATTTGCAGAGATCAGGAAAAAAGGAAAACTATCAAAGACTGAGAGAAGTCTTGACCCCTGGAGTCAGTCTTGTTCAGACCTTAGAAGGAGAAGAATCCACAAGGAGGCAAGTGTGAAGACAGGAGACCAATTAAGATGTTTGCAGAAACAACCCAGGTAAGAGGATATAGTAGCCAGACCAGAGGAATAGCCTAGAGGAGAAGGAGCAGCCTTCTGTTGTACTTTGAATGTCGACACAGCAGTCAACATCACTTAAAACCGTAGCTATGCAGCCATGATCTTGTGAAAACGGGCTTTACTCAGCTGAATTTCTTAGTTGGAGGTCACAACCCCTTTGGGGTCAGCTGATACTTTCAATGGTAGTGTATACCAGATGCCACGCATCTCGGGTATTTATATTAAGATTCATAACAACAGCAAAATTACAGTTATAAAGTAGCAACAAAATATGTTATGGTTGGGGGCCAGCACACCATGAGAACCTGTGTTAAAGGATCAAAGCCTTAGGAAGGCTGAGAACCACTCACTTAGACTCTGGGGGTCATTTATCATTGAGATAACAGTTGTTTTGCTACCAAGCTCACTGGTGGCTTATCCTAAGAGCTGATGTCCTTTGTGCCTGCCTTGTCTTGGTTTCTTTATATATCTCAATATGGAATTGTATTTCAAGAACTGGCTTGTGTCTACGCCTTAGCTATAATGTTTCTTTTTTGGGTGTTGTATATGTTTTTCTGTCTTAATGAGGTTTCAACTACTTTCTACTCTCTGAGATAATAATAATAATAATAACATTAATAAAATAATTCTGTAAACTGAGGACAAATGTCTTTTAAGCAGTGTCGTGTCAGTCACCTGAAAGGTAGGAACTTTATCTTCATCTGATAGGGGGAGAGAGCAAACCTAAATTTAAGATGTATATGTCACAAATCATGAGAACTAGGGTTCAAAGCCAATTTTTAAAGACCAGGTCTATGTTTCTAACTATCATCCCTTCTGCCTCCCTACATAAATCCGCCTCAGCGCTCATAACTGGGATTTTGAAAGAGAGTGAATCATAAATTGCAAAAGTATAAATAGCTTTAATTTGAAAGTGGTTAGAAGTGGAGCTTGACAAAAATCACAAGGTGAAATTTTTTTTTCAGTCTTTCTCTAAAACGATTTCATTTTCAAATGCCATTTCCATTCTGGGTGCTTACCCTAACTGGTTTGAAATTGAAAGGGACCAATGTTTCCCAGGCTCTTTGCTAGGGTGAAAGCCAAGACCCTGTTGCTATGGCCTTAGCCATTGAAAAATGTAGTGATGACTGGTATTTGCATCACGGGGACAGGACCCAAAGAAACATCACTACTTCCTTCTTTATCACATTTTCACTTAGAGCTTGAAAGTCACATCTGCATGTGTGGGATATCCGGATATCCCACAGCAGGAAGTCAGGCCCTGGGCGCACAAGACAGGCTGGGTGGATGGCAGGATTTCAATCACCAGCACAATCATTTAGGGCAATAAATTCACTATGCACAAGGCCAGCTGCGACTCACACATGGTGCCTAGGGACTGAAATCAAAACAAACACACCTAGAAAGGTCCAAGCCTTGCTACTTACACATTCTGTATGGGACCGTTTCTTCCTGTAAGATGACAGTAGCATTCCCTGTCCCTAAACTCTGTGTTTGTTGAAAAGTCATAAGAAATTTCTTGTCAATTCCACTCAATCTCTTTTTTTCCAAGTCAAGTTACTGTGAACCCCAGATCTCTGAGGACTTCAATTTGTGTAAGAGGCACTCACAGGGGAAGTGTGATGTAGAGGTGAGGCAGCTGCTGCTGTCTGGGGAAGTCTGGAAGGTTAGACATGATGTTTGTAAACCTCTTCAGTCTTCTTGCTAAATGCATGGCATATCCCCATATGCCCCTGCAAGCACTGGTTTCTCTGCCTGCCTTGCTGATCTAGGATGACGTAATCCCCCACTATCTATTCTCCCATGCACCATTTACAGGTGTCTAGACCTGTCTGCCTCAGCTCCTGGCACATTCACACAAGCATCAAATCTGTGCTGTCTTCTCTTGGCTTAACTCTGGGCAGTCCATGAAACCCAGATGATAACACCTATGGGATGTAATTTGCCAGCAAGAAATTGCTATGTACACAGCAGGGACATAGCTCATAATGGGCATGAGGAGGATGGAGGAGGAGAATACGGTACACTAGAACCAGTGCATTACAACAACGACTCCTTTGTGTCATTGGATATCGAGCAAGAGTCTCCTTCTAAAACTGACAAAAATCGGGAGCAAATTCATAAGTTTGGAAGCCTGGTTCTAGAGCCTCCTTAGCAATGTAGCTTTTGCTGAGCATGTAAGACAGCTTTCTAGCACTGTAATAGATGCCTGTGATGAATCAACTTATAAAGTAAAAAGGTTGTTTTAGCACACAGCATTAGAAAGTAGTTATCAATCAGTTTGCCCAATGTTTTGGGGTCTATAATGGATAGGAGAGCACACTATGGTGGGGATCGGGGAAGATCTTAGAGGAAACTGCTTTTCTCATAGCTGAGAAATGAAATAGAAAATAAGAGCGGTGGTGGCGCATGCCTTTAATCCCAGCACTTGGGAAGCAGAGGCAGGTGGATTTCTGAGTTTGAGGCCAGCCTGGTCTACAGAGTGAGTTCCAGGACAGCCAGGGCTACACAGAGAAACCCTGTCTCGAAAAACCAAAAAAAAAAAAAAAAGTAAGGAAGAAAGAGACATCAGCCTTATGATTCCCCTTGAGGGGGTGCTTTCAGTGAGCTAATGACTTTACATCTTAAACTTTTCATGGCCTTGTATGAACACTAAGCTGAGGACCAAGCCTTTAACCCATAAAATTTCCCTTAGGGAATATTTAAGATTCAAAGTATAACAGTAATGTATGGACCTCCTTAGGGCTTTAGTAAAACTCCCTACACTTCCTAATGAATTCACTTACAATAATAACTCTCACTTTGAAATTTTGATAATATATGTGTAACATACCTAGTTCAAGTTTGACACGCAATAGGTATCAGAAAAAGGTTAGTCAAATGGCGTATTCCAAGACCATACTCCATAGAGGCTGGAGTAAGAAAGATGGAGGCTGGCATCAAAGAAACAGTGTTTCCCAGACACAGCAGACATCCCAAACTCACAAATGTTTGTGACAGCACGAAAGAGAGCTGCCGAAGCTCAGTCTCAACGGAATCCCGGTAAGGGGGAGGAGATACATGCATGCAATCCCACCCCTAGCAGAGGAGATATTGGGGTTTGATAACTGGGAAAAGAGAGAGACTCAGTTTTTTTTAATAATGTGATGCCTGATAGGTTGATCACACTCCACAGCAGGCCCTCTTTCCAAGAACAGTAGGGCGAAGTAAACTAGGCACGATGGAAAAATGAATAAGTTAATAAGTATAATATCAATTATTATAATTATACAGTTAATGACATATTGTAAATAAATGAAAAATATTGACAAGGAAGATAGGGGTACAGTACAGGAAGAAACCAGAACGTCTAGCTCATCCTTCCCATGTGAGCCACGTGTGTTTGAAGAAGGCTATCAATGAAACAGAGACCAGCCTCGCTGAGGATTAATGGAGGAACGAAGCTTTGGACTGGTGCATCTTGTAAATACACAACCCTGCACAATAACAAGTGCACGAGAACAGTAGGTTAGCCTCGCTGTGGTGCTAGCCTGGTCTACAGAGAAAGTTCCAGGATAGTCAAGGCTGCACAGAGAAGCCCTGTTTTTTTTTTGTTTCTCAAAACAAAACAAAAACAAAAAACCCAAGATGTTTTGTCTAGTGTATATTGTCAAAGGGAATAATTAAATAAAATATCTTTATTCATTAATTCAGAATTCCATCAACCTATACCACCAACCTCATCCTCTCCTTCAGTCTGACTAAATGTGTTCCCTCTAAAGTCTCCCCATGCAACTACCAAAGCATACAACTACCACCATAGATGCTAGGACATATCTCATTAGAAATAGCCTGA
>JANHMN010000010.1:46041541-46088637 GCA_030674055.1 Rhabdomys pumilio | reverse complement strand
GGGGTGCTAGCTCCCAGGGGATGAGAAGGAATTCACACATAATCAGATAGCAGAGAAAAGTAAAACGTGGGGAGGATGCTAAGGAAAACAGGTTCTTCACAGAGTGCAGCCATGCTGCGTAGGCGTGGGGGGGGGGGGGGGGGGGGGAGCTGAGTTCTATCTCAATACTTACTTACTCTGACCTAATGATCCCCCACACCCCCACCTCTGCCTCCTTGACCCGGCACTACCCAGTGCAACCTCCTCCCACAGCTGTGAACTCCAGACCAGGAGGATGTTGCAATCTTTGTTTTGAGGGGGAACACACACTCACAAGACAGTTGTTTCTTTGACCCATGGGGTTTGGCCTGTGAGCCCTGCAGCTGTTTCTACATGAGCTGAAGGCAGACAGGGCTAGAGAGACAAAATCTGGAGGCCTTCTCATCAGAGCCTGGTGCTGTCTCTCATAAATTCATCAAATTCCAATGAATTTTTCATCTATGCCAGGCCTCCAGGAGACAGAGTGGTCCATTTCCGGTTACCACTCAATTAACAGGCAGACAGAGGTGACTCGTAGATAAAGGTCAGATGATAGAGGGAGGACGAGTCCTAGGTCCACCAAGAGGAGAGCAGTATACTCATATTCCGGTGGGGGCTCAGATTGGTGAAGCTGATGCAGCTGGATGAATGGAGGGAAAAAGAAAGAAAAGAATATGACCGCTCTTAGGAATGGTGGAGGAGAAAGGTCATTGTAGACAAAAGGGAGAACATAACCAGCGATAGACACATCTGGGAAAGTCCAAAGTAGTAACGTCCCTGAGCTTTGTAAGGAATGGGGGAGGGAAAAGAAAATGGTGGTGGTGGGGGGGGAAGTTCAGCAGCCAGGAGGCCTAAGAATTGAAAGGGGCAGTAACAAAAATGACGAGATTATATGGAGAAGAACCTCTGGGGGAAGGGCAGCCCAGCCTCTGGGCTGGAGAGTTCAGACTATAGGTGGGGTATGCCGGCCATACCCTGTTACAGATAGGGACTGAGGGATGCTGGGAGAAGAATCTGGCTGCCTGGTCTGCTCTTTGATATGTTAAATAAGCACTATCAACCTTTTGTCCCATTGTTTGAGACTTAACACCGAAGACACAGGAGCTGAGAACTGAAGGGCAGGACTGTACAGGGGTGCTGAGAACAAAGATTTCTGGCCATTAGAAAAAGCCTGGGGCTTGGAAGGGGGGCGAGTTTTGGTGCAGCTGGGACTTTGATCTTAAGATAAGGGACATCTAGTTCACAGACAGGGAGGTGCTGTTGAATGCACAGTGGATAATCCCTTCTCCGTACTGGAAATGTCTAAGTGATGCACGGTTGTGCTTTAGGTAGGAGAATGGCATAGCCAATCTTGTGGCAAGATGGTGGCTGTGGCACATACAGAGATGGGTCCTCAGGGGAGGACCTAGGCCAAACTTACAGAATACTATTCTACAGGTTCATGAAGATGCCTGATTAGGGCTGTGACCACAGAACCAAAAGATATCTGAATAGTATTGCTTGCCAGCAATGTCAGCCAAGGAAAAACAAATCCCCTTTCTTGGTCAAAAGCATCCTTTTGATAATGCCGTGGAAGAGTGACCCTCAAGATGTAATTTATGTGTAACTTAGCCTGTGTTCTCTCTAGCTGACAGAGGAGGATATTTGAAGATCTTGTCATCTCCCCTCTTTGTTCACTGATATTTTCTGATGAAACTGTTTGAAAATCCCAAGATTAATATGCCTCGGAACTGTGCAAACCTTAGCTGTATACAGTGTCATCTCCAGGAGTCACTGACCTCAGTGAAGCATCATAAATGCACAGAGGGGATGAAGCCAGAAGCAAATGGCAGAAAAATAAAATACGTGACGATGGAGCAGAGAGGATCATGGGACTGATTTCCTTTCACAGTTGTTTTTACTTAGTGTTTATAGCACGTCTCCACGGAGTGTAGATGGCCCTCCTCCATGCTCTCACTGCCCCTCATCAGAGGTAACTCAGAAGCAAGGAGGGCAGCCAAGTGCTGAACACGTGAGAAAGGCTCCCTCCAAGTCCCAGTGCCTACATCTGCTGGATGCATCTGTTCTCTGAGTACTTTGCAAAAACCAGGGCACGAGCCCCAGCTGCTCCTCAGCAGTGTGTCTTATGGGGAGGGGAAAACGGAACTTATCCTGAGGAACTAGGCTGTGCTGGATACCTCTCTGTTCAGATCCAATACAGGTAACTACATGGACAACTTGCAGAGGGACAAAGGGGGGGCTGCTGAGTTTTGCAAGATGCCGAGGGTGTTGGTGAGGTACACACCACCGAGAAAGTTCTCCGTAAACTGAATGACAAGAAAATGAGACTATTATCCTTGAAATCCCAGATACAGAATGTAGTTTGGAAACAGGGGTATGTATGTCATAAAAATGGGAGGCAAGACTGTTGGCTTATAGTCCTGACTTCATAGTGAAATAGTTATATAACCTTCAACCCATTACTTGGATTGTCCTAGATTTAGACTTTTTATACCCACTCCTCACTCATCTAAGACAAATGAGAGGGTTTAAAAGATCAACGTCTGTGTTCCCATGTACCATTCTGGGTTCCACCAAAACTGATTTGGTATGGATCTTCAGTTGAGAATAGAAGATGCATCCCAGATAATTAACAATCACGTTGCACCCATCAGCCAGAAGGCGATGTTATTCCTGTAAGTCAGAAGGCAGTGTTATATGCTGACAAATACCATCCTGCAGAGAGATAAAGAACAATGGGAAGGAAACACTGGGACTGTTCAGGGAGACAGACACCAGTAAAGTGATGGAGCAGGGCAAGTGCTAAAGGCTAATGAGGAGCCTGAGAGACACCAAATAAGATACAGCCGGCAGATGAGGCAGCAGGTGCGGTACAGGCTGAGAAAAGCGTAGTGCAGCCTCCTGTCCACTTATGAAAACAATGCATGTGGTACTAGTGGGAGGGGCATGGGAGCTCTTTGTTCTTAGAAACTACTCCAGCTAAAATGTGGGTCATGCATTAGGGTGAATGGGAGGGAAAGAGATTGGACGTTGGTTCCTACAGTAGAGAGATACTGAAGTGTTACGTACATCAGCCACTTAAACCTTTTAACAACTTTTGCTGCCACAGTTATTATCTCCAGTTTAAAAAATAGAAACCAGGCAACGACAGTGGGAAACAGAAACCAGACCCTTCAGTATGAAATAAATTGCTCAGCTCAACACTGGTCACCAGGACTACTAACTCCAGGAGCTCATGCCATGATGGAGAACTACTATGTGCTAACTCCAGGAGCTCATGCCATGAAGGAGAACTACTATGTGCTAAAGAAGGGATCGAGCCAGTGGGGCTGGAAAGATGCAGATGAAAATGAGAAAGATGCATACAGTCGACAGAAAATGCTGATGGAAGAAGGTCAGAAAGCGCAGTCTCCCACCCTGACAGTGGATGAGGACAACACATACACTGTACTCACTTCCTAGAACTTCCAAAGCAAAGTTATATTGCTAAATAAAGCAGTGCATTAAAGCGCCATACATTTGTTTTCTCCCAGTTCTAGAAATGAGAATGAGCAGCTGATAACCACTGGTGTTTCCTGCCTGATCGTTGCATCACCCTGATCTCTGCCTCCATTCTCCGTGGCCTCCTTCCCTTCCCTCCTCTACTGAGGGAGGACTCTTATTGCTGGACTTAGAGCCCATGGTAATTTAGGACCATCTCATGTGGGGGCTGTCAACACAATTACAACTGCAAAGATCCTTTTACCAAATAAGGTCACATATTCAGATTCTGATACATATGTATTAAAAGAAGCATCCTTGAGCCTGTAACACCAGCCAAGGCCAACAGTTTCAAAAGAAGAAGAAAGAAAAACCATCCTTACTAATATATCGTGAGGCTCATGTGTTTGCAATGCCAGCATGGACATGATCGTGAAATTACTGAAGACAAGTATCTAGTAGGTAGTTGGACCTAAAGTCATAGTGCACTGTAAATTCTGGAGTTTCAGACGTCTTCAGTAAGGTTTGCTGACCCAGGGGGCAGCAGGTGATGGGCGGGGGAAGGAAGGGGTGGGAAGAGAGTAAGGAGGGGCTCATTAAAATAAACAAGTTAAATAGATAAACAAATATAAATAAATAAATGCACAAATGGCTTGAGACTAATGGGGTGGGGTGGGTAAAGAGGATGATTCACACAAAGAAAGAGAAAGTATCCAAGTTCAAGTCCAAGAGACAAGGAATGGGTTACCAATCGGCCAGTGGGAGAGACCTTTAGAAGCAGCTACAGGACACTTGTGGCAGATTTTGGGGCCCTTTAGAGACATCATCTCAGGTGAGAGCTGAGAATCAGACACAGGTGGCATGGAAATGAGAGAAATGAGAGGGGCACCGTTTTTTTTAGAGGTGCACGAAAGATAGAAGCGATGTGAACTGCAGGGGGTGAGCTGGGAAGGGGAGAGGCTCAAAGGCCAGGCACAATGTAAACAAGACTTTGAGAAAGCATGAGCCTGGGGGAATAGGACTGTCTACAGTTGGAACACATGGCACAGGAAGATGGCTTCTGTTGTAGAGAGCAATTCTGCCCAGATAGTGGTGGAGTAAGTGCTATGTCGGGAGGTGTGAAGGCAGCAAGCTGAGAAGAATGGAACCTGGTACCACCTGCTTTCTCTGTCAAGTAAGAGATTTTGGTTATCTTTCTGGGAGGGAGTGGGAAGTGGTGGGTGGAAACTTTGAGAATTGTCAGGAGTGTTTTAAATAGCTGCTAGGGGTGAGAGCACTGACGGGGAGACAGAAGGACTGCTTGGCAGTTTTGGCAGACCATGATGTCCTCAGGTGACAGTCTTCACAGTAGTGTGAATCTCCCTAGAGGGATGAGGTGGTTCCAGAGAGCCAGGCTGGATAGTGACACATGACAAGAAAGACTGATAGAAACAAATGAAGACAAGAGGGTGGGCCCTGAAGCCTTGGTGAGGAAAGGGGAAAAAGGCATAGAGAGAAAGATGACAGGGGGAGAGAGAAAGAGCAGAGAAGGGGAGAATGCCTTGAAGGGAAGAAAGATTTTGAACAAGACATCACCTTGCACAAAAAGGAGTAGAGATACAGTGAAAACCAGCCAGGTCTCCAGGAGCAAAGGAGGCTGAAGGCTGAGAATTGGGTTCAAATTTAAGAATATTAGGGATAACAGCTCCAATCTATGGAATATCCACTGGGACACACTGTGGTTCCAAGGAGCAGGAAGGATGCTATTTTTAGTTGGGTTTTCCAGAGGAGGAACCTGAGCTCCTAGTTCCTGTGGCTGTGGTTTGTTGAGGGGCATTCTTGGGGTAGGGACCAGGCAAGGGTGTGTGTTCTTGCCTGGACATGTTTCTGCCTAATCCAAGAGAGCTCTGGAAAACAAATTGAATCATAACATTGGCACTACCACTGGAACTGAGGACAACATTGTGTAACCCTATGTCAGTGTTGGCACCTTGCACAAGTTGGCCAAGGATTGCCAAGGGCTAGCCTTCAGAAAAAAAAAAAAAAGAAAGAAAGAAAGAAAAGAAAAGAATGAAGCAGTTGGCAGCCAATATATATAGCCCCAAGGAACTGTTTCTCATAGTGTGAACCTCTGGAATCACAAAGACCAAGCCTCATTACTAGCCAATTAAAAATTTTTCAGAGTAAGTTACCAACAGGCTCCACTATGAATGTAGCTCAATTCCCAGTCCTTCATGCTTAGACAGAAGGAGGATCAGAAGGGACCACACAAGAAAGTACAGGTGATACAGTCTCCTTCAGAAGATAGATACAAGACTCTTGGTAAAGAGTCTGGGGACCCAGGGGAAATAGTTCTTGACCAAATCAGTAGGTCCAAAAAAACAAAGGGAAATTTCCAGCCTGGCTATGTCAAGACATCAGCTCATCCCAATGAACAGGACAACTAGTGGGGCTGGACCACTTGTCGAGATGTCTCATTCCAAATCACCTCCAAGCATGTCTCTCCAGCTGAGCGCAGGCAGGACCTGTCTCCCCGGGGTCAGTTTAGACAACTGGAGATCATGTCCCCACACAGGTAATTCATAATGACTGTACATAGTCTGAGAAGTCCACAGTATACCAAGTGACATGAGTAACATTGAATATGTAGACCCAATGAACCAGGCCCAGGGTTGGATTGCTGTAGGTATTGGAGACCTGCTCTGATATGTCTTTTTCAGTGTGAGAACTTGTGTCTAGGATTTGTGAGTGACCAAGTTTCTAAACCTTTAAACAGCCCCAGCATCCTAAGTGCTGAGCAGCAGAAATCAAAACACTGTGGCATAAAAATACCTGCATAGGACTGGGCCACAACTCTACATGTTGATTGACTGTGGATCTTTGTAGTAGACTCCATTTACTGCAAAGAAGAAGGTTCCTTGATGAGGGGTGATGGCACTTATCAGTGGGTATAAGAACAAATACTTATAGACTATTGTCTATATGCTGATTGAGTAAAGAAAAATAGTGGTTATAGATTCTCTTCCAATAATGATTTCACTAGCACTGGTTAATTAGCTATGTTTCCTGTAGTAAGAACAATATCTCTCCAGTTGAATGGGTCTCGATGCCAGTTAGAGAGCAGTTGAGTACCACCAAGGTATATATGACCCTATTGCACTGGTAGAGTTACTGATGTAGCTGGTCATTGATGTAGTTAATAAGTGTCCTAGCTAGTAGAACTGTTGGTTCCCTTCCTTCTTTAGAAGTCTGTATGATGCCTTAGGATACCATGAAGATTAATCCTCAGGGAGGTTATCATTCAGTTCTGGCTCAGGGTCCTCTAGCAGTAGACTTGTTTGGGGAGGGCTTGGAGGGAGGAAAGGAAAGGGAGAAATGTTGCAATTAACATACAATTTCCTTTACTTCTTCAACTATTATCTTCCTCACTTGGATCCCCTACTTCACATTCCGGGACTTTTGTTCCCACACTAAGGAAGGTTGTGGGCATGTGTTTGTGTGTATGTGTGTATGCATGTATGCATGTTGTGCGTGAGAATGAATGTGTGTGTATTGAAGTAAGACATGAACTTCCAGTTTCACTCCTCAGCTATCATCCATCCTTTAGAGTCATATCCTCTCACTGGCCTGGAACTAACCAAGTATTGTAGTATGGCTGACGGTCAAGCCCCAGGGATCTATCTGCCTATCTCCTTCTCTAAGTGCTGGGATTCTAAGCACATGTCATCATACCCAGGTTTTTCAAGTAGATTTAGGAGACTGAAGTTAGGTCTTAGTGCTTCCTAGCAAGGCAAGCATGGTACTTGACTGAGCATCTTCCGATCTTTCAAGGGTATAGTATCAGTAAGAATCCCTTGTAGTAGAACAATATGCAGGCTGTGTTCTTCTCACAGCTTCAACCCAAGCAGATAGCTCCTGGAAACTTAGGCATCCTTGGATTTAGCACCACAGCTAGAGACAGGGTGTCTTGAGTGGCACTAATTGAAAGATAAAATTCTACTCTGTTGCCATGACTGTCATGATGGGCTTGGTCTTCACTGAAATTCGGAACCCTGGGCCCAACAAAGCTTGGGTTCCAGGCAAAATAGGACTGGGATATACCGCTGAGATTATGCAGACTGAGCATCACTAGCCACTAAGGCATGCTGGTTATTTTTCCTGAAAACAAAAATGAAACAAAACAAACACTTTTCTTTAGAAAGTATCTTTGAAGTATGAAAAGAATTGGTTGAGAAAACTAATGAAAATTCTACAACCCATTTATTTGACTCTGATAGTTTTTTCTTTTGAGGTGGTCAGATGAAGGGTGGGTGAATGAAAGGAGAAACTATAGCAGAGCTCATTGTGATGGATGCAACAAGGTCTGCAGTGTCTTCCAGCTCTCTAAGCCTGCAGCTCGTATAACCTATAACACAGATAAATAATGACTCTAACTCACTGAGATTCAGAAGGAGGTGAGAAGTAGGCCAGAGAGACTGAGTGTAGTGAGAGTGGTGGTTCACAGATTTAATCCCAGCACTCAAGAGACACAGGCAAATAGATCTGAACTGCATAGGTCAACTAATGTACTGAGAGAGAGAGAGAGAGAGAGAGAGAGAGAGAGAGAGAGAGAGAGAGAGAGAGAGAAAGACAAATATAAGAGAATGTAAGAGAAACAGATTTTGTAGATGCTGGGGGCTGTGCAGCCACAAAGCAACTCCTGCAGGAGGACCTAATTGAAGACGGCCAAAGAGATCAAGGATTTCTGATGCAGGCAATGCTAGCCAGTCGGGGACTGCAGTTTGGAAGAGATAAGAGATGCTTGCTGGGAACCAGCAAGTGGGGGGTACTAAAGGAGCTTGCAGCAGTGTTCATAGGAGCTTACTGCAGTGTCTCATCTGCTCCCAGAGTCTGGGCTGATTTCCTGCCACCTCACCTCCAACCCTCAAGGGCAGGTAAGGTTGGGCAGTAAGTCCAGGGCACAGGCAGAAAACAAAACTTTGCATTCCCTTTGCATACAGTATCTTTGCAAAGACTCTTGGGAGACTCTTAGCCAAGTCCCAAAGTAGTCATAACCAGCATGTGAGTTTGCCAGGATTCTGGTTGCCACCTACAGAACAGATTAAATTGCAGAAAAAAAATTCACAATCATGGAAACTAGAAGTCCAATGTAGAAATGTAACCAAAGTTTGAGTCAAGCCCCACCTGGTTTGGAGACAGCCAGCTGTTCCTGATATCCACCCAGGGTCATCCTTCTGTGAGTCTGTGTTCTGGTTTTCCTTTCTTAAAAGGACACCAGCCATTGGATAAGGGCTCACATATGACCTTATCTGTCTCTTCATCATTTCTTTAATTGCTGTCTCTCCAAATGCAGGACACTTTGAGATGCTGGGGATTTTAGATCTTCAAGAGAATTTCAAGAGGTCACAGTTCATCTCAGTACCCTGCCAACATTTTGCACATGCAGGTAATCTTCTTCATTCTTTCTCATTACCCCTCATTGAACAACATGAGGGACAGCATTCAGGATCCATGGCCATCACTTTTTCAGCCACCCTAAGACCATATCTTGGGCTAGCCTCACCTTTTCTAGTTTCCCTCAATAGCAAAACTAAATTTAAAAGACTCTTTTAGTATGAAATAAAATGCCTAGACTCTATAGATTAAATTTTTCCCTAACTTCTTTTTCCTCTTCCTCTTCTTCCTCCTCTTCCTCCTCCTCTTCTTCCTCCTCCTCATCTTCCTGCTCCTCTTCCTCCTCTTCTTCCTGCTCCTCTTCCTTTTCTCCCACTTCCTTTTTTTTTTTCAAGACAGGGTTTTTCTGTGTAGCCCTGGCTGTCCTGGAACTCACTCTGTAGACCAGGCTGACCTCGAACTCAGAAATCCGCCTGCCTCTGCCTCCCAAGTGCTGGGATTAAAGGTGTGCGCCACCACTGCCCGGCTTTTTCTATGTTTACCACCCATCCAGTTGTTCCTTAACATTACAGCAGCCACTATGACCTCCATTCTGAGTCAGGCACATGCTATCATGTTTCCATATATTCCACTGGATTAGGGTTAAGCTGTTTCAGTGAGTTCATGAATAATCTTGTCCCTTTGTGAGAGGTAAAATGACCTGTTCTTTTATTTCATGAGCTAAGAGTTATACTAAGAAACCAAAAAGCTTTACAAAGCACTCTTCCATTTCCACTTCTCTGTATTCTTTCAAGTTAAGAACCAAGAAGCTAAGTTTTTGTTTTTTCAACTGCCCTGAATGATCATCTACCACCTAGCACCTATTTTAGTGGTGCCACTCTGCCAGATCTAAGCTAATACACAATGTCGTAAATTTCTTTAAGATATTTTTCCAATATATTTTTCACATACTTTAAGAACCAACAGACATCTCAAAGAATCTTAAAATACACCAAGACTCTGGGAGAAGAGATGGGACAAAGCCTTCTGAGAAAGTAACAGGATACACACAGTTCCAATGTCATACCCCTAGAATTTGATGTCTTCTGTATATAACAAATACCTAAGCTGACATAGTATCTGTCCTTTGCTCTCCAAACTAAAGAATACACCATTTCCAATATATTAACACAACGTGCTTGAGTTTGCTTCCAACTCCATATTTGTATGTTATGTCCCCAGAACTGAGGTTGTCAAATGGCCTCTGGCTGTAGGATAAGAGGATGGAATAAATTGTGAAGGAGGTCAAGAAAAAGAGCTTGAAATGACAGCAAATGCATGTATAAGCCTTGGATCCACACCACAATCCACCTATGGGCTCAGCATTTTGTAACTTTTCCTTTTCAACTCAGGGTTCTTCTCTCTCCTTTCCTTATTCCCTGAGTATCTCCTCCCAGCACAAGGGTGTTTAAATTCTAGAAGAAGAGCTTCCATCTGCTCTCATATTCTCCTATCACCATGGTTACTGGGCCCAGAGTAGTCTCTGTGGAGACAGAGGCAGAACAGAAACCAAGGAAAACTACAGAGCAAGAGGCTGGGATAGTGACAAGGTTTTTAGAACACTATTTAAACTGACATGCCCATACTGATCTATCTTTCCTTCCCTCTTTCCTCCAGTCCCTTTATAATTATAATTCGATCACAAGTTTTAAAGTCTTGTGATCAAAAGCAAAATATAATGTGCCCTACTCATTCTCTATGAATATGGCTTTTCTATTTTATTTTGTTTTTTTTTTTTTTTTTGTCTGATCTTATGATGGACTTTATCTGAAATCTTGGGGGAAAATGATGTGAGCAGTATACAGTGTGTGGTCAGATTTTAGCCCATAGGTAGAGTATGGTCAATGCAGAGTCCAGGTACACTGAGAAGATGGAGAGTGGACAGAGAAGGTACAGTGTATGGTCAGATCCTAGCCCATAGGTAGAGTATGGTCAATCCAGAGTCCAGGTACACTGAGAAGATAGAGAGTGGAGACAGTGTGTGGTCAGATCTTAGCCCATAGGTAGAGTATGGTCAATCCAGAGTCCAGGTACACTGAGAAGATGGAGAGTGGACAGAGAAGGTGAGCTCCAAAGCAACAAACACAGGAGAGAGTGGGAACCATGGTGATTACAACCCCTGATCCCCAGAAACTTTGTTATAATACCCCAAAGAGTATTATATCTCAGTGTCTGTGACTGAAATAAACTAAATGTGCCCCCCCATTAAAACTCTAAATTTCTTGATATTCAGAGATGAAACATACTGGAAGTGACTAGGTCATGAGAGTAACATCTTATGAATGTGTGGGTATATGGATTGTATTTTTGTTAGGGACAAAAGAACTAACTCATGCTCTGTCTACCATGTAAGAGTTCAAGAAGTCCACAGCCCCACCACATGGAGAAAGATCCCACAAGACCTGAGCATTCTGCCAGTTCAGTATCAGATTCCCAGCCTTCACCCCTATGTGACATGTCTATGGTTACTTCCAGATGGCAGTCTAACATGCCAACACCATCCCCAACCATCTTTGGAAATTGTATTTTCCATTCATGTGGGCTTTTGAGTGTGCTCTGGGCTCAGGGCCAAGGAAGAGGGGCATAGAAAGAACGCTGACATGAAGTATACAGGGATCACTTCCCTTTGGGTACACAGGAGTGTAAGCTTTAGAATCACGAGATTAAACCCCCAAATTTGGCTTCGCTGTGAATGCTTGGACTCGGCACAGGATGCTTCTCTCTCTGCAGCTGAGAACAGCGGAAGGTCCGTAGACTTCAGCAAAGCACGTCAACCAACCCTTATTGCACTTTGGAATCACCAGGAATGTGTCAAGAATACGACAACCCTGAATCACACCCCATACCATTAAACCAGGATCTCAGTTTAACATATTTCTAAACTTTCCCAGGTGAGGTTAATGGGTTTTCCGGTTAAAGACATTGGCGCTGGGCACTCCTTCCCTGTGCCTTCCTGCTCTGAGCTATGACCCACACACAAATGAGAAGGAACTTGTAGCAAGAGGAAATATCCAGAGTGGACCACACACAAGTGTGGCCAGCTGGCAGGAGGCTCTGATGCTGGGGGGTGCTACTGGCTCTGCACCTCTTATAGAAGCGCATTCCGGACTGAGTGGGGTTCAGAGGCACAGCTCAATGTTAGCCAGTGGAGCTGGCACAGAGAGAACTGAACCATAAACCACCTGGGTGGCCTGAAGAAATGCTTTCCCACTTAGAGCTTTCCTCTCTAAAATAAGAAAGGCAACACTCGGAAAACTCAAGCCTGTAGAAATTCTAACACTGTACTAGTTTGTGACGTGCGCCTCATGGAAAGCAAATTAATTAATCTCTCCAGGCTTTAAGTTCTCACCTGTGAGCTGTAAAGAAAACCAGGATAAAGTGTAAATGCATGTAAAATGCTCATCTCTCTGTTTCTTTATTAAGTATTTCATAAATGGTAAAAACGTACAAAGCAGCATGACAGTCTTACACACTAGACAGGGCAGACTCGATGCTGTCTGGGAGCTTGGTTTCTCTTTGTCACTGAAACTGGCTTCTATGGAACAGAACATGCCTCTGATGAAGTGAGATTGGTGCTACCAACAAAGAGAATAGAGGCGAAGGACCCCCCCCCCCATATGCTCATAAGAACAGAAAGAGTAACTGTGGAGGCAAACAGTGGGAGATGCATTGGCAATTTAGGCCTCATCCTTAGACAAAGCAACATAGAGAAGTGATGGAGGCTAACTCTGGAGTGCGGAGCTGGGGTGTTTCATGTACATTAGTGACTGAAGAAATAGCTGTGGGTTTCAACCTTAAATATTAAAACACATCTGCCTGTATAGACATGGAAGCTAGTAGGTTTATGCCTTGATAGGATCTAGCATCCCTTATCCTGTGGTCTGCAACTTACCCTTGGCAGGGCCCTCTGGAGCCCCTGTAAAGCCTCAGGACTCTGAAGAACACAAACTATTATCCATCCCTGTAAGAAACCAAGACTTACTGGTGCTTTGAGATCCACTGATCCCTGTCATTACTGTTTGATTTTGTTTCTCAATTTTTGGTCCTCACACTCTGTGCTTACATATAATATGCAGCCTAGATGGTGATGGAGAGGAAGGTGAGAATTAAAAGAATCCTTAGGATCTCTCTCTCTCTCTCTCTCTCTCTCTCTCTCTCTCTCTCTCTCAGCAGAATCCTTGAATCTGGAGATTATATAATCTGAGGCAGTTTTCAAGAGCTTGATGTTAAAGGAGCAACTTACATTTACTTAAAAGTAAGAACAAATAAGTATGGTATCCTGCTTCGTGGCTAACATCTAATCCCAGACATTACTGGTCTGCTGTGACTCTGCGATCACAGAGTCTATCACAGTTGTTGGGACTGACTGAGCTTGACCCTAAATGATGACTTAGGTTTGGATTGATCTATTACTTTCCCCACGTCTACTCATCTCAGAATTAGCAGCTTCCAAAACATTTATATTTTCATATGATGTGCATATAAAAGAAGCCTGGCATAGCCTTCCCATAGTTCCTTCAGCTTCAGATCAAAGATGTCTGTCATTCTCCTATAATTCATTCATCTATATGAGCCATTATCTTAGTTGCTGTTGTATTGCTGTCAAGAGACACTATGGCCAAGGCAACTCTTGTGAAAGAAAGCATTTAATTGGGGGTTTACTCACAGTTTTGGAGATTCAGTCCAGTTATCAACATGGCAGAGGTTATTATGGTAGCTTACAGGCAAGTGCTGAGCGGTAGCTGAGAGTTCAGGCAGAGAGTAAAAGAGACTAGGCCTGGCACAGGCTTTTGAAACCTCAAAACCCACTCCCAGTGACATGCTTCCTTCAACAAAGCCATACCTCCAATCCTTCTAAGCCTTTTAAACTGTCTTACTCCCTAGCACATAAGCCTATTGGGGGCCATTCTTCTCAAGCCAGGATAGCTATTATAGGCAAGGTCAAAGACAGTGAACAAGCTACATTCTAAGAGAAGTAGAGAAAGGAAGAGTGATGGACAAGTCACATCACTTACCACAGGTGATGGTGATGAGGAACTGGACACACACCAACCTGGGAATTCCTCCCCTCTTTCTTCCCACCCATATTTAACATCTTTGGTGAACTCCCAATCTCATATGAGAAGGGAACCTTCACTGTCAGACCTTCAGGTTTGCTATTGATCCCTCTGCTAGCTAGTCATTTTCTGATGGAAATAACTATGTGAACCCAAAATATTGGCGTGGTCAATGTTAGTTGCTGGTGAGGAAGCATTCAGAAAACTCTTTAGGGTACAAGAGTGAGGTAATAAGCTCAGAGGGCATCTCACAGCCTTTCATACTGTCAAAAAAGCTGACTTTAAACGTGACAGTGTGATACATAGAATAAAGACTTGTGGGAAAGACTTAGGGAAAAATGATAATCCAATATACTCCAGTCCTATGACCTTGGACACATTGCCTCATCCTATGTACAAAATAGAAATAACAGTAATTATTTTTGCACTATGGTTATTGATTTTCCAATCCAATTACTTGTAGTTATCTCTCGATAGCTTTTAACTGGCTGTTTCTTTACTCTGCACATTTTTTCTCATTTTTCTCACATTCTCTGTGTGACTATGGCTTATTCCAGCTTCATCCAGCTCTTTCAAAGTTCTGCCTTACTGAAGAAACTTACCTCAATTATATCCACTGTCATACTCAATTTTCTTGCTCCCTCCTTTTTTTTTTTTCTTTTACATCTTTTATTGTATTTAAGAACACTTATTATATGCTTGTTTCTGGGCAGGCTAAACGCTCCATTACAGACACCAGGACATTGTCATTTAAATATATGTAATGATATCTATAGCTCCATCAGCCACAATGATGCCCGGAAACTCTTACTCTATTTTTCTTGAATAAATAAAAGCTCTATAAATGAATCACGTCTACTTAGTCTAGCAGCACCACACTTGACAAACGATGCACATTTTGCAAACAGTAGCCATCACTGCCAAGGTAGCCTCCTCTGGCCTGTCCCCATTCTATGTCCAAACTCATCTGACTCTGGGGGATACAGTGCTGTGTATCTGTCCAGGCACCTGCCTGCGTGCAGACAAACACATACTTAAGAATTTTCAAGTCCCTTGCCCTCTTCCTCTCTCCCTGACAAACAGAAGAGCCTTGATCTTGAGGGAGCAGAGTAGATTCCATCATCTCTTCTTTCTCTGAGGTCCCTGAGCACATCATCTTCCAGGCCTGCCATGTGAATCACAGGCATTCAGCTCTTTCCTAAATGCTTCTCTCTGTGCGAGACTCAAAATTCAAGCCGGAAAACTGAACTCTCATTAAGCACATGCACAGATCCATTCTATTCTGCTGGAAAAGCCTTTTCTATGGCAGAGTTTATCAGTGCAAATCGTGTGCCTGAAATTGGTTTACAGGCAAAATACTAATCACAACCTTCAGCATGCAGTGCCGACTTTGACAGTCCTGTTACAAGATTTACAGACTCTCTGAAGGAGTGATATAACACTGGGAAAATGAGAGATGCAAGAACACAGAGTTTAGTGGAAACGAACTGCAAATTAGCTCAAAGCTCAGAAGTCTTGGTCCGCAGGTAGGTTTCAGATTAGGGGCATTTTGTCTGAATCTACTAAAAGCAGTGATTCTACCTTATAAAAGTGAAGTTGAGCTCAGGACCAAGTGATTTATTAGTTCAAGAGTGGTCTGTCTGTGAGACACTTGTCCATTCAAGTTTATTGCTGTTCTCTTCACAATAGTCAAGATACAGAATTACCTTAGGTGGAAATTTTATATATATATATGTATATATATATACATCATATCCAACCAGGAATGAGAATAAAATAATACTATATGCAGGAAAAAAATGGATGCAACCTGAGGTAATAATAAACCCAGACTTAGGGAAACAATTGTTGGGCTTTCTCTTATTGTGGATCTTACATTTCATATACATACATAAAATCTGGGGGAGAGGGCAAGAAAGAATAAGGAAGCTTTTCTGAGGGAAGAAAGAGGATTAGTCTTCAGAGTGAGAACAAAAAGTATGGAAGGGTAGGTGTGACCAAAGTGCTTGATATAGTTAAATAAAAATGACGCTATAAATTCTGTCACTGTGCATACTAGCCATGTGCTAAGTGCTGGCTTGGATCCTAGATATAAATTTAAACATAGTCCCTGTCCTCAAGTACCAGCCCTTGTAGAAAGACCCAGACACATTCATAGTGAGTACCCAGAGAGGGGAGGACTGCACCTTGCTAAAGTTATGGCCCAAAGACAGGGGTGAGTAGTAAAGAGTGTGATGTTCCTAGGAAGTGTTTGAGCCCCTTCATATGAGATGACAATGTGCTCATCATGCACGTCCAGAACATGAAGGAGACACTATGTGCAACAAAAACAGCATGCCGTGTGACTCTGTAGGGACAGAGAACCCCAGAGACAGTTCAGGAAGCATGTGGCATTTAGTAGGTTGGGAAAGACGGAAATTTCTATATGAGAAGCTTCCTTCTGCTCTCTTTAGAACAGTAGCAAACACAGCTACATATGGCACCAGAGAGGAGAAGAACTTTAACTGTATGCTTTTTTGCATGGGAGTTTAATGACACAAACTGTTCAGCCTCTGCCCTTAAAACTGGCTCAGTCAGAGTTTGTGCTTTTCACATATGTTAGAACCTTTATGGAAGAAAGGCTAGTAGCCTTCTGAGAGGCCTCAATCAAATGGAAAATGTCATCCCTCTCCACCGGGCATAATGATGTGTACCCACATTCAGGCCTCAAGCCTTGCATGATTCAATGTATTTTCCAGTCTTTCTGATCTTAGACCAGACCATTGCTATTTGTTACCATTTGCTTTGAATGACCACCAAGTGACTGACATCTTGTTGAAGGCTTGTGCCTGTGGTGCTGCTGGGACTGTTCAAGTTGTTGGTGTTTATGGCTTAGAACAAAGAAGTTAGGTCATTTAAAGCATGCCCTTGAAAGAGATATTGGGGCCCCTACCTTCATCTCTGTCTCTGGTTACTGACTGCCATTAGAGTAATAGACTTCCCTGCCACATGCTGCCACCATGATGCATTGTGCCATTAAGTAACTATTGGTTGAAACCTCTAAAGCCATGAGCCAAAATAAAAACCTTCCTCTGTATAAGTCATTTCAGGTATTTTCTCAAAGTGATATAAAGGAAACTCACATACTATTCCTATTTTAAAGACTTCCTATAGCCCCACACTATTCTTCCATGGCTATTTATGCCAGACAAAGCCATGTGACTAAACTGACCTGCTGAGACACCTTGCAGCTAGATCTGTCTACCTTTCTTTGACTCCTCTGACACTGAATGTTTGTTCCTGCATCCAGCAGCTTCTAGTATCCAGTCCACAAGCATTCACTTCTTACTTCATTTCTCATGTTGTCTTTCCCAGCTTTTAGAATGTTCCCACCTTTTTGCCCGCTCAGTTCGCACTGAGCCTTAACCCTTGACTCAAGCTTCAATGTGAATGCATTCTATGGGCAAGGTAGCATTTTTTTTTCCTGGATGTACATTTTCTAGAATTAACAGCACTAGTGCTTTCTTTGCTACTGGCTTGCTGACTTCCGTTCAGGTAACATGCCATTCTCTCCTCTCCTAACATTCATTTTTTCCCTCAAGTAGGGCACTTGACACACATGATACTCTCAAGGGAAGGTGAAAATGTTGTAATCATTAAACCAAAAGACAAACTAAACACAGTTGCTATGGATGTGTAATGAGGAATCCAACCCAGATTGCCTTCATCTTTACGCTGATGCAGTCAGTAGAATATAATTTTTCATTTTACGTATCGACTGTAATAGAAAAAGTAAAAAATGCCTGACACTTCATATTTATAAAGCTGCCTTCCATGAACCCTGACCTCCTTTCATGTCAGCCTGTGTGCTCCCTGAGAGGCTGATCTGATGACTTCTTCTCCTGCTGTGCGGTTCAGCACCTGCTATGTTCATCAGAGAAATACTGGAGAAATTGAACTATCTGGGACAAGGCAAAAGAAGAAACAGCTGTCTGTGTCCCTCTATGACAGTGGTTATCAACCTCCTTAATGCTGTAATCTTGAGTTGTGCTGATCCCCAACTATGAAATTATTTCCATTGCTATTTTATAACTGTAATCTTGCCGCTGCTGTGAGTTGGATTGTAAATATCTCTTTTCTGTTGGTCTTAGGCAACCCCTATGAAAGGGTCATTTGACCCCACAGATTGAGAATCACTGATTTAGGAGAACCAGGCCTCCAAGTCCTAGGAAATCCTTTCATGACCCTATAACTACTGATAAAAGCTACAAAATGATAAACTTTGAATGATTGGGAATTTGGGGGAAAGCATAAATATAACAGGTGTCCAGGCCTAGTAAGTTCTTGGGTTTCAGAGATAATTAAAGAGTCATATATGATTCCATGAAAGGATTTGCTATGGCAGAGTCCCCTGAATTCCTGTGAAAATGAAGCCATGAAGCAAATGAGACAGTAACATGTTTTTATTTAATGTGTTTTTCAGTACACAGCTCCTGGAATCAAAACTTCATTGCTGCCCAAAGTTTTGGCCCTTATAGTTAAACTGCTTACCAACCAGAGTAAAAAGGCATCCATATTATTTTAATAAATTATTTGAGATTCTGAACATTTTGCTGAAAACGTTTTATACTCTCCGAGGTGAGAGAGAAGCTGGGTCCAACAATAAAACCATGAAGTATAAAGTTCTTGGTTACAGAATCTTAGTTTTGCTAAACCAGCAAGTGACACGGAGAACCTTCCAGGTTTCCTCCCATTGCACAGACACTGAGGTTCCCAGTGAGGACTGAGAGACCTCAATGTCATCGACCATAGAACCCAGCAATGACAGAGCTTAGAGTGGGTGTGTCTGTAGTCCCTGAGCTCTGGCCTAGTGATCACAAAGCCATGTCGCAGCTCCATATAGCAAGAATAAATAAGACATTGTGCAAATATTCATTTCCCCTTTGAAGTTTCAGGAAATTTAGTATCCTTTGCTTGAGAACCAGAGGCGGCTGTGGGAGTGTTGAAAGCTGTTTCTGATTGCTACAATTGTAAAAGCATATGTAGTGTGCTTCTTTCTGGCTACACTGGGGTCATTTTCTGTCCTGTGGCTCTTGGATTGCTCCTGCCTGCCTGAAAAGTCAAGAATATCTCTACAGTTTGGCAAGTCAGTGTTCAGCTTCCTGTCACGAGATTCTTAGATAGATAAGGGAGTTGCAGAAGAAGAAGCTATACCCCTCATCCCAAGACAACGCCCACAGAACAGTCAGAGGGCACTGAGGACTCCCTTCTAGGCTCCAAGTTTACACTCAATGTGGTGTCACAGGAAGGTGCAGATTATTATAGCACACGGAAAAACACCTGCTTAGGAAGCCTCCCACTCCACCTTGCTGCCTCTGAGGAGGTACAGGAGGGGGGGGGGGGTTCATCATTCTCATTTTCTTCCCCAACCCTCTGGGGTGTGATAACTCATGCACTGCAGTTTTCAGCTCCTATGAGTTCACTAGCAGACTCAGAATTTTCTAAAGGAAAGAACCATATTGCTTTACTTATCTGAATCACAGGGAATCAAGTGGGAATATCACAGCAGCGCAGTTTAATATACTGACTGGGGTGAGCGAAGGGGGACTCCTTAGCTATCGCACTCCTGGTTTTAAAATGTATTGTTTTATTCACACAAACACTGAGTTAGGCCCTGGAATTGAAAGATGAAGGATCATGGTTGTTGTGTTTTTAAGAAGCTCAGGGAGTAGTCAGACAGCGTGGCTATAACAATTATGGCTGGTGTTAAGGCTGAAGGATTTTTCAGAGTGGAAATTCTATTTGAACAATAAGATACAGCTAGAATACGCATCACAAAGGCATAGTCCAACTGTAGTTAAAAGATGAAAAGCATACTTTGCCTGTGGCTGATAGAGAGGGAAGAGGAATTCCTTAGAAACCAGAATGACAAGGAAGCATCAAGAACGAGGCCACGGGCTGTGCATGTCTAGAAGCCACATAACTCTGAGGGGATGAAGTGTGTTGACCTCTGGGTCTTTAGAACTTGGGTTTTGATGAACAACAAATAGATAAAAGGAGATAAGCATGAGCTTTCAGCAGACTTAACTAAATCAGGGATACCAATAAAAATCAAACTGTTTTTGCAGAGCTACACTTTTGGTGGAACAGCGGTGTGACAAATCCTAGCCTCTGGTGGAAAAACAAAATGGATCTATCTTATTAGTTCACACTATAGCATGTAGGGAAATTCACACTGAATCCACTAATATGTAAATTAGTAATTAATTTAAAAATCTACTTTTCTTATAATAAAATGTTAGCCCATGTACTTGTTTGTGGTCAAAGTTAAATTTTCCTATGAGCTGAAACAAACAAATAAACTAATACTTAATAGTTTTTTTCCTTATTTATTTATTTGTTTACTTAATTACTTTACATCCTGATTGCTGCCCATACTCCCAGTTACCCCTCCCACAATCCCTCCTCCCATTATCCCCTTCTCCTTTGAGAGATTGGAGGCTCACCACCAGTACCCCCTACCCTGGCACATCAAGTCTCTGCAGGGCTAGGCACTCCCTCTCCCTCTGAGGCTAGGCAAGGCAACCCAGCCAGAATAACATATTCAACAAACAGGCAACAGGTTTTGGAATAGCCCCTGCTCCAGTTGTTTGGGACCCACATGAAGACAAAGTTACACATCTGCTACATATGAGCAGGGAGACCGAGGTCCAGCCTATGTATGCTCTTTGTTTGGTAGTTCAAACTCCGAGATCTCACAAGAGTCCAGGTTAGTTGACTCTGTTGGTTTTCCTGTGGAGTTCCTATCCCCTTCAGGCCCTCAATCCTTTCCCCAACTCTTCCATAAGAGTCCCCAAGCTCCATCCAATATTTGGCTATGGGTCTCTGCATCCATCTGAGTCAGTTGCTCAGTGGAGCCTCTCAGAGAACATCTATGCTAGACTCCTATCTGCAAGCATAATAGAGTATCATTATTAGTGTCAGGGATTGCTGCTTGCTCTTGGGATGGGTCTCTAGTTGGGCTGGTTATTGCTTGACTATTTAGTCTGTGCTCCATCCCCTGTCCCTGTATTTCTTGTAGACAGGATAAATTTTTGGGTCAAATTACTTCTAGTTGTTAGATGTTAATGTCCCTATACTATAATTACTTTAAAGAAGCTAAGCCCAAATCATCTGTGATCAAAGACATACTCAACCAAAGCAAAAATGAATTCCACAGCTAAAAGAATTGAAGAACATGTGTCTATAATCAAAACTCACTGAACAACCAGGAGAAATGACAACATCGGGGTTCAGGTAGACACAGAGTCAGGACAAACAAGGGTACATGTGTCTCATTTGCACAGACGATCAGAAACCATTATTATTAATGTTTCAAAAATGAGGGAATAATTAAAAGTTTAATGTATATATGAGTTAGTAAAACCAATGAGACAGGGGCAAACAGAGAAAAAAACATAGATAACTTCTAGAGCTGAATACAATGAACATGTGTGCACGATAAAAAATTGTCTAATTGAAGAGTTATAAAGAATATTTGTGAACTAAAAGAATGTGACCACAGCGGGGAAAAATTAAGGAAACACAGGCTATGAGCTTACAGAGCTGTGACTATATGGGAAAACAAGCAGAAGAGTAGGCAATGGAGTGACAAGTTCTCACTATGACGGTCAGTGTTCCCAGGAGAAACAGACTGTCTGTTGGTTTCTATTGCTGTAAAGAGGCACCATGACCATGACAACTTTTGTAAAGAAAAACATTTAATTAATGCTGGCTTACAGTTCAGGGGTTTAGTCCATTATCATATTGGTGGGAAACATGGTGGCATGTTGGTAGACATGGTGCTTGAGAGGTAGCTGAGAGACCTACATCTAGATCCATGGGCACCAGGAAGAGACAGTGAGCCACTAGCCCTGGCTTGAGCATCTGAAACCTTAAAGCCCACCTCCCAAAGACATGCTTCCTCCAACAAGGCTACACCTAGTCCAACAAGACCACACCTCCTAATAGGGCTACTCCCTAAGGGTATATGGGGGCCATTTCAAGTCAAAGCATCACAAAGACTGATGTAGAAATAACATAGAGAGAAAACCTTGGCTGTTGATTTTTTTTCATAATTGATGAGAAGCCATGACTCTCACAAATATTACTCTTAAATGTGGTAAGAGGAAATCTGTAGCCATATACCACTCAGGAAAATTCTAACACAACAAATCAAAGACAGACTCCTAAAAAAAGACATAACAGAAAATCCAGAATTTCTGTAAAGGGATTTAATTGGGATGAATCTGACTTGTCAGTAGTAGTAATTAAAACACAAACTGCTATATCTTCTTAAAAAAAAAAAGCTGCTGGCCAGGAGTTCCATATTGGATCTTAGAAGGGAGCACAGTAATTTCTGAAGGAAAGTTGGGGAACAAAGATGGGATAGTAAGCAAAGAAAATATTAATAGCACTAGATGACAAAACACCCATCCTATCCAACTATTGCAATATGCATAAATTATACAGCTACATAAGAGGAAAAAACTAAAATCTAGAACAGCATTGTTTAGAATGATATGGACAACACCAAGAATGTAGTTCAAAATACGTGCTTTCCCAAGAAATATCGTCCCAGGATTCTATCCCTGCACACCCCAGAAAAGAATTAAAGAATTTGGAGGTCTGAGAATGTGAATATGTTATGAAACTCTCATATTTTGAAAAGTTACACATATTAACTGTTTTATTAATTTAAACATGGTTATGTAATTTAAGTAAAATGTGCATAATATATAGGTATGTGATAGATTTCTGTGGATGCACATACAACTCTTGAAATAGTTGTAGAAAACTGATATATCCAAAAGAAGATAAGGTAGGAAAAACACATAATAGAAAACCAAATTCTAAAGTCTAAATCTACACTTACCCCAAGGACTGAAGGCTTGATGCCTAGCTCTGGTACTATTGGGAGGTGATGAACCTGTTAAGAAGTGATTCCTAGTTGAAGTCAAATCATGAGGTCATACCTTGAAGGGAATTTTAGAACTCTAGCCATCTCTCCCTCTTTGTTCACTGCTGGCAGGAGGTAAACAGGGCTCCTCTAAAACACATGAGCAAGCGTGTGCACGTCACACACACTAGTGTGTGACAGGCTAAGTGAGCTGGTGACTTCAGAGGGAAGAAAGGGATGAATTAGAGAAAGGCATGTGAAGATTTCCTGGAACGTGAAGCAGAGGATGGGTATCTGGATATTTATTTTATTCTTATTTTCTTAGTGTATTTCTATACAATATATGTACTTATTTTCAAGTTTTAAAGGGGTTTGTGAAACACTGAAATACAAAGAAGAAGAGAAAAATTAATGTTAAAAGAGCCAGAGGAAAGAAAACCATGGCCATTGCACCCTCGCAGCAGCCAAGTAACTCAGAGAACAGATATCATTTCAGATGGTGAATAGAAGTCCTGAAGACAATGTACTGGTGAACACGCAGCCTTGGGGTCATCTCAGAGCACAGGGGTGTGGAAAAGTACAAGTGCTCATGTAAATCGGGTGCACTCAAGACCTGGGAGAGACGTGGCTATAATCGGGGCGAGTGCCAGGCTTGTTTGGAGCCTTGTTTGTGCTCTGGTGTCAGGAGCAGGAAGGCATTTTGTAGGATTGGAATTTCCTCTTGGTGATGGCCTGAGACATAATATTTTATGTGGGTGACAGGGATGAGATTCGTTTGAAGTGAAGCACACATAACTCTTTATTCTGGACAGCCTCAGCAAACCCATACTAGAGGAAGAACTGCAAACTTCAGCCCAGAGATGACAAGAAACATCTCTCAGTAGAAAGGAGACATGGACTGCCAGCATTTCAGCAAAAGCAAGCCAACAAAACTTTTTTTCCTGGGGTTGGAAAGCATCACGGCTATATTAAATCTTTCTATTTAAAATGTATTTTCTACTTTCAAGTACAGGATCTTATTTGAAGTTTCAAATCAGATGGAGAAGAGTTGGCCTAAAAACAAGGAAAATTCGTGTGATCACTCATGGAAACCAGCATCAGAACAGTGATTCGAACCCCAGGCTCCTAGAGGCTCTGATGAGAAGAGAAAGCACAAGTATAGACACTCAGACTGGCCCTCTCTACCCTGGGGCTGCAGATAGGAGGAAAACATTCCTGTGATCACTAAAGCTTGTGAGACCCAGAATCTATGTGTGAATGAGAAATTAGACAGTGTGTCTCTAGATGAAAAATGAATCCAGCTCTCTTGATGGAACCAAAGTCACAAAGAGCTAGGAGTTTACTGTACAGAGAATATGGAGACCAGCCCCTCTGAAAATGTTGTGATTCCAAATTCCATTATCCCATGTTCACATATCATCTATTCCTCGGGAGCCTATTGCTATGTTGAATGTTCCCTTGTAACTGAGGCAGGTAAAAATCTGGCACACGTATATTTTCCCTTTAGCCATTCTTCCTAGTAATCACATTTACTTCTCTTCCAACTGAGAGCTGACCTACAATTCTTCTCGTGTGTGGTCTCAGATCTATCGAGCCTTTGATGTTTATAGTCCAGTTATATAAAAGGTAATGTGGTGTGTATGAGATAGTCCTCCTTTGAGATGAGATAAAACATGGACCCTTGTATGTAACAGAGTCATCTAATGACCCTTCAGAAAGAGAACCGACTCCTAGTAAGAGCCTCATGAGTCATAGTTAAGGGGGAGTAGAATTCCAGACAACGAACATCAAATGCAGAAGCTTAAGCTCTGACTAGAGAATCCCACAAGGGAACAGTACCTCCAACTACCTCATTCATCTCGAGACTGTGGCAGGAGAGCATCTCCTTCTAACATGTGATAAAATGACAAACACACTTGAGCTTTGATGAAAATTTATTATTATTTTATTATTAGGTAATAGAAAGTGCTGGCAGATGTCACCACATGTGAGCCTCATGGACAGTGCTTGCATGTTGCTTCTTTGCATGTTGTTCATTCTCCCTGTTGTATAAGGAAAAGTAATACAAGAAACATGCTAAGGCTAGTGTTGTGGCCCGAGCTGCCCCATGCTTGGGGACAAAAATGTCACGGACCGCTCTATCAGTGTTGGAACCTACACTGTCAAAAAGCCTTGGGGGCTAAATTGTTAGAGCCCACACTGCCCCAAGCTGCTCCAGTCCTCGGGTCGAGGTTCAGCAAGAGAGAGAGAGTGAGGACGGACTCGAGGAATGGAGACCAGACAGAGTGTGATTCAACCCGTTTATTCTTCAGTCTCTCTTCCTAGTCCAAGTGTCTAGTCTTGAGTCCCTAGTTCCTAGTCCCTAGTTCCTAGTTCCTAGCACCAAGTCTCAGGTCCTAATCCCAGTTCTTCCAAGTTCTCTATCTCACGTCTCAAGTGCCTACTAACTAATTCCAAGTTCTTCCTCCAAGTGCCAAGTGCCTAATACCTAATAATTTCTTCTATCTGCCTCTCACCTTTTATATGTCTCACTTCTAAGCCACTCCTCTAAGTCATGCCCTTAAGTCACGCCCTTAGGTCTTATCTCTAAATCACACCTTAAGTCACACCCTTAAGTTTCTGCTCTAAATCACACCTTTAAGTCTCACACACCCAAGGGAAGATCCTGGGTATCTAAAGCAAGAGTGTGCTCTGCTGTTGTAGGCTACTGTAATCAAGTCTTGTCAGGGTATATGGCTCAAGATGGCTGCAAGGATGATATCCGCCTTCTGTCGGCTCCCCACAGGCTAGGGGTGTAGATCAGGTGGTAGAGGGCCTGCTGGGCACTCATGTTTGATCTCCAAAACTATGTATTACCAGGCTTGGTGGCACATGCCTGTATCCAGGAGAATGGAAGGAGCAGGAGGATCTGAAATTCACAGTCATATCCAACTATGTAGTAAGTCTGGGGCCAGCCTGGGGTATAGCAAATGCTGTCTCAAAGGAAGAAAAAATATATGTTGAAAAGATGAATTGTTGAAGTTCCCCTAAATCCTTGTCTGAAGAGATAAGTAATCATTTGAATATCTCATATGACCATTGTAACAGGAAACCATTTAAAAGTTGGTGACCATACAGCTGATTGGCTCCAAAAATATTGTTATTAGGAGACTCAAAAAAATATTTCAGAGTATCAACCGGCTGAGAATCTGGGTCTTGAACACAAAACACTATCTTATACTAAAGCAATTGTTTGTATTACCTTAACTTAACGTTGCTATTTGTCCCTAAGAAGAATAGCATCTATAAAGCGTCCTTAGAAAGCACATTCTATTCTTCTCTCCCTAGGGGTAAGAATGCTTTCCTATATGCCTCCCACCCTTGCCAGCCTTGCGAGTTGAGCACTCTCCTTGGATTCATTTGTGGTATCCTTGTGCTTTTAAATAACTGAGCTGGATTGCCCTCTCCATAATGTCTTGGTCACACTTATGTTAATCACATGTGGTCGCTCAACTCGATTTATATTTACAGTCTTCCTCTCAGATAAAACTCCAACCTCTGTGTGTCCATCATCACTAGCTGAACATGTCTGCGTACTAAGGTTTTGGTTTTCTGGGTGGTTTATAGCCTATTCCTTGATGATGTTGATAGGAAACCCACTCTGAGACAAGCACATCTCAGTGTGCTTCCGTTTCCCAGAAGATGGGATCATACATCCAGAAAGCTGGATGCTCCCACACCATCCAAGTTTAGCTTCCAACCTTCATTGCTGTCTGCCCTCCTGGGAATTTAGAAGGACCTAAGTGAAGGCAACATTCCTTGAACTACTCAATGAGGCAAAAAAAATCTTTGGATTTATGACTGTGGCGTACATCAGTGCTCAGTTCTTGTGTGTGATTGTGTGTTGGGTATTTTACCAGAGATTTTGATGCATTTTGTGATCACCACATCCAGATCCTGATAGTATTGGATCTACTCTGTGGGTTTTCATTACCCCTTCTCTTACTCACTGCCAACAACTCTCTGTTCTCCCTTCAGAAACACTTGAGCACATCAACATGCCATGCTGATCATCAGTCCTACCCTCTGCCTCTTTGACTCTATGCTTACATTCACAAAGCCCCAAGGGAAGCATCAGACAGAGGAAAGCTTCTCGACATCCCTTTTGGGTGGCCCGTCACTTCTCATCGTTTTGCTAGCATTTAGTGTTTCCTTGGATTCAACTAACATCCGATGAAAACCTTACAGAGCTTTGAGAATATGTTTCACCAGGAGTCACCCTTCTGGTAGTTCAGGGTGGCAATTGTGAAATCAAACAACTGAAAATGTAAAAAAGGAACAATGGGAGAATAGGGAAGGACCCCTGACATCACAAACCCAGTGACCATGAGAAAAGGATGAAAATCCAGGTTTCCAGCATGGGGCCCGTAAGGCAACTTAGATATTCGTATATGGCACAACACCTACTCTGAAGATGACAATGTGCTCAGCTTAGGATGTTAGAAAAGCTGCAAAGGAAAATAATTGTTCATTCTCATAGAGCAAACGAGGCTTACTGCATTACCTTGGTTGCCCATAAATTTGAAAAGGTTTTAAAATATTCAATGAATATACATTCAAGAGGGAGATGAAAGAGGAGTGGAGGAAGAAAAGGAGGAAAAGTAGGCAAAAGGAAGGGAGAAAGGAAGAAAGGGAAGAGGAGGGAGAGGAGGGGGGGCAGAAGAGATGTGAGGAAAAAGAAAAAAGTTTTAAAAACAAAGCAATGATGACACTAGCACTTTATTTTAAGAGGGATAGCAAGCACCATTCACCAGTGAAACTTTTTTAAAGCTTCAAATGGAGGCCAGTTGTCAGGGGTCAGACTGGTTTCCAAAAGAAAGTTGGGAAACCCTACACATTATGATCCAGGCTTTGGACCTCTCCAAATAATGGCTCTTTTAGGGCTTTTTTCTTTCTTTCTTTCTTTTTTTCAATTAAGGAAAGTGGATTGATTTCCTCTTGGATTTTTCGAGCCAAAGTGGACAGATTCCAGATGATAACAGAAGAGACAGAGGTTGGGTATTCATTATAGTATACCCATCCTGGTTCTAATGGAAGAAATATTGGACAAATCCCAAAAGGCAGTGAAAGAATATAAACTGAATGCAAAAGATAAATGAGATGAGGTAGAAAAACCCAAATTTGGAGTCCAAGTACCTGGGTTCATGTGCTGCCTGCTCTGTGTAGCATGTACACAGCAGTCACTGTTGCTTATCAACAAGGGAATGATGGTTCCTTCAGTGTTTGATTCCTAGGATGCAGAGTAGTGAGGGTAAGATTATGGGCATGACAGCAATAGTGAGATACTCCAAACTTGGTAGAGTTATGAACAAACTGGCAAGGTGTGCAAAAACTCCAATTCATAGAATCACCCGCCACTGCAATCTTCCATTCTGTCTATAAACATACCCTAGCTACTACTGCCAAAAACTGTGTGAATAAATACTAACACAACATGGCACCTACTCCAAAGGCACCAACAAGGTACCAAAGACTTTATAATAGGTAGCCAAATAGAGACATGGCAAAAGGCAAGAGTACATAATAAAGAAATTACCTCATCTCTGTGAGACAAGGGCAGTCTCTCAGATGAGGGAAACAAGTGACTCTTAAGGGTGTGTAAAAAATTGAAACTAGGTGATTAAAAAGGGAAGAAAATACAGCTCAGCTGGAAAAGGATCCCAAATATAAACTTGTGCCAAGAAGACAGTCCTGTGAAGTACTGGCTCCTTAGACCTTAGGCTATAGAGTTTGCTTCTCTCCCTCCCATAGATTTTGATGTAGGTGCCCAGGGACGTGTCATATTATCTTTTCTCACTGGTATAATTGTGGAAATGAACACTCTGTCATGGGTTCAAAAGTATCAAACATTTTAGGTATCTTGGGATGTTGAAACTATTCCAAGACCCTGTATAAGTAATAATTGTAATATACCTATGAGTATGTTTCTGCATTTTCACGTGGTTGAATTTTTATGCTTGTGCAAAATGTCCAAGAATGGCATGTGCCCAAAAAAACCCCAAGAAACAAACAAACAAACAAAAGCAGTGTAGAACCTGTGTAATCATACATTAGAAACTCAGGCATCCAGTTCCCCAGGCCCCAAGCATGAACCGTGTTTGTAATTACAGGGATAAAGGAGCGGATTCATGGATGGGCGTTTTGAAGCACAGCGCCATTATTCAGGAACAGGCACAAAATTTCCATGCTGCGTTACTGATGCTCTGGGAAGGCCTTTGTGTTCTCCATGGACTGGTTCAAGTAATAAATATGCCGAAAACCAAGCTGGGCTGAATCCTACCTCCGACTGCCTTTACAGGCTTCTGGCTTCAGTTTCCTCTTATCACAGAAAACCTCTGAGCCATTCACAGTGCACACCATTCTTATACCTCAGCAACACTTACTTCGTGTCACTTTCATCTTCTAGTCGTTGTGACACCATTTTCCCAGGTAAAATCCAAACCCTGAAGCTCTCAAGACAAAGCGTCATTGCTCTTTGGGAGATAAGGGTCTGGATGAGAGGATCTCACTGTATCATAAAGTCCTGAAACTTTAGTTCTTTTTCCCTTAATACCCCACATACTGGGATGGCAGGCAGGCATCAACGCTGCCCAGTGTCCTCATTCCATCTTGCTGTGCAGACTGGCATTCTATGGGATGAACATGTTACATGTTGTCTGCTTTTTTTTTTTTTTTTTTTTGCCTTGAGCACAGTTGTCCTAAAGGGCTCAGTGAAACATCTTCCATACTCCAATGAACAATTCTCCAAACCATTCTTATGTTAAGTGTTAAAGGTGTGGTCTCCAGTGTAGTGCTATTAGGAGATGGAAGGAAATTTTTAGATCATGGGGCCCAGACTTTTCCTGTCTCCCTTTGCTTTCTGGCTCAGCAGACAAGCCATTTGCTCTGTTCAAGCACCACCATTATACAGTGTCATCAACAGGATCACAAACCAAAGGGCTCATTCAGTCTGAGCTGAAAACGACAGAACCATGAGCTAGAAGAAGCCTTTTCTTAGTGGCCTTGGTATTTCACTACAGCAATGAGAGGCTGACAGTGACCTCTGGGCCTCCTAGCCCCCTTGCACTACTTTCATCTCGAGCCAGTCTATTCTACAAAGTTGGCACACTTTTTTTTTTCTCCAACACAAACATCTAAATAACTCAAAGGTGCCGAGCTTTACATAGAGTGGATTATAAATCTTGCTGGTAAACATGTAAGTTCTCCTGCACCCTTCCAAGTATATTTCCAATTCCACCCCAGCACAGGGGGCTGTTTCAGAGAGATCTGTCACCTTCATCTCCCTCATCCATGTGGCTTGCTAGCTATGTACTGTGGTGATTCCATATGCTCTCTGTTTACCGTTAGATAGATCATAGTCCTTCTTCCAAGGCTCTGTCAGAGCCTCTTGTACCCTTAAAACATTGTCCTAAATCATGGCAAACTTGCCCAGGGCATAAATTGCTACTGGTTCTTTAAGTGACTGGAATTATTTATTTTTAGAGGATTTTTTTCCCTGAGTTTATACGTCAAGTTCTTAGCCAAATAATAAATTTCTCTAGGATAGGGATAATAAATTACAGGTGTGGTCCACTAGGCTTGACACATAGAAGATATTTAGTAAGTGCTTTGAACCAAGGACTTATTTTTGGGCAATAGTCAGAAACAGACGTGTGTGTGTGTGTGTGTGTGTGTGTGTGTGTGTGTGTGTGTTAGAGTGTATGTATATGTGCTCATGCATACATGTAAGCTCACATGTGTGCTTATGTTTTAAGTCAGTGGTTCTCAACCTTCCTAATGCTGCAAGCCTTTAATACAGTTCCTCAGGCTGTAGTGATCCCAACCTTGCAATTATTTTTGTTGCTATTTCATAACTGTAATTTCACTATCTGTTATGAATCGTAATGTAAAATATCTGATTTGTGACCCTAAAGGGATTATGACCCACAAGTTGAGAACCAATGTTTTAAGTAAAAGAAAAAATGTTACATATTATTATCCTGCTAATTATGTATTTATTCTGTTAATGTAATGCCCAGTAATTGTAAGAGTGTGACAGTTTGATGCTTCAAAGAAAATTGCCATCATTTTGTTTTATGGATAAATAGAGTGATGTACCTAAAGAAGTTTTTTTGTGTGTGTGAGAATTATAATAAACCATTTATAATGTATGGTGTTGGGACAAAGATGGGAGTGGAAGAACCTGACTATACAGGTCAGAGAAGACTTCCTGCTGGACACACATGGGGGGAAAGACAAAGCATGGGAGTCTGAGAAAAGCCTGTCTACTTGGGAAAAGATTTCAACTTCATCTGATAAACAACTGGCTGTAAATCCTCATGCATCTGCTTTGAACTTTGCTTCTGCTTTATTAGACAGAAATTTTAGATGACCATTAAATTTCTCCTCTATAATATAAAATCCTAAGATGATTGGGGACCTTCGTAGGATGTTGGTTCTAAAGCCTCGGAAGTGAATTTGTGTGTGTGTGTGTGTGTGTGTGTGTGTGTGTGTGGTGTGTGTGTGTGTGTGTGTGTGTGTGTGTGTGTGTGTTGTGTTTACCTGGCTTCCTAGGTTTGTAATATGAATATGGGATGTTCCACTGCAAACAAAGACAACAAAGTTCATAGACCAGTGAATTTACTTTGAAAAGATTTCCACCTGTTGTTTATTAAAAAAAAAAAAAAAAAAAAAAAGGTAGCATAGGCCACATTCATGCTTCCCTTACCCACAGAATTACACCCATGTGACACCCTAGATCAGTGGTTTTCAGTCTTCCAAATGCTATCACAGTACATTCATTGCCCTCTAATACAGACCCTCATGTTGCAGTGACCCCCACCTATAAAATTATTTTTGTTGCTACTTCATAACTGTAATTTTGCTACTTTTATGAACCATAATGTAAATATCTGTATTTTCAGATGGTCTTAGGCAACCCCTGTGAAAGGATCATTTGACCCCCACCCCCCAAAGCAGTAGTGATCCAAAGGTTGAAAACTTCTGCCCTAGATTATGTGTAGGAGCCAAAGCAACTTTTCAAATGTGTTTGAAAAGACAATTTATGCAGCATCCTGGCTATTAAAGATACACTGAGCCGGGCAGTGGTGGCGCACGCCTTTAGTCCCAGCACTTGGGAGGCAGAGGCAGGCAGATTTCTGAGTTCGAGGCCAACCTGGTCTACAGAGTGAGTTCCAGGACAGTCAGGGCTACACAGAGAAACCCTGTCTCAAAAACAAAACAAAACAAAACAAGATACACTGGATCCCTGGCATCCCTCTGGCTCATTCTGATAGGTTCTCAGAAGCTTTGCTGGACAGTTCCCATATAAGTCAATGGCATCCTACCTTGCATTCTGACATATCTCCACCTGAGAACCTTCTTTCCACCTAGGGATGATCTGACTCTGTCGGGAACAGATCAAATATGGCAGGAAGTGAAACAAGCCTTAACCAATGAAGAGCAAGCATGTGTGGGTAAAGGCTTCAGTTCTTGTCTCTCAGTGGATGGTTCATGATTCTAACACTCAACCATGGGGAAATGTCTTGCCAAAAGCCCAAGCTAAGACAACTTTGTAAGCAAACTTACTTCAGAGTTTAAATTCTGCCTCATGGAGATATGAAATCAATAAAATATTTTGAGAGAGGATATATATATATATATATATATATATATATATATATATATACACATATATATACACACACATATATATAAATATGTATATATACATACATATACATATACATATACATCATATACATATACATATACATACACATATACATCATATACATATACATATGCATGCATGCACACCATAGCAATCTTTTGGTGGGATACATGCATGAGAGTTCTATAAGATTTTGATTAGAGAGTGTGGATACAGGTGTCTCTGGCTATGTCAGTCATCTGAATGACCAGACTCAAGAAATCCAACTCCCCTCTAGCATGGGGATACACAAGACAATATAACATGGATGGGGATATGCCTAAATAAGGATCCTCAATACACACTTGTAAGCAAGACTTGCAATTGTCATCCATACATCATGTATATCTTTGTGTGGTAATAACTCCGTTGGCCCTTACTCAGCACTGACCACATTTTAAAAAATTTTTATGCACAGTACCATATGAACTGTTTGAGAGATACAGTAAGGCAAGTGCTGTCATGATGCCCAATATACAGATGACCTAGAGCTGCAGCAGCTATTTTAATGTATAAATATACTCTATGATATTCACACAAGGTCAAAATCACCTGGAAACACATTTTCCAAAATGTCTCCCCGCCATGCAGCAAAGCATAGCACTATACATATGTGCACACCCACATACATACATATTTTTAAATAAATGTCTCTGATGTGGTTTAAAGAAGAAAGAAGCTGAAAAGATGGCACAGCAGTTAAGAGCGCTTATTGATCTTTTGGTAATCACATTTTACTTGGCGAAATTATAATATAATGACATTGCTTTCCCCTTTCCTTTCTTCCCTCCACCCCTCTCATGCAAACTTCCTGCTCTTTCTTAAATTCATGGTTTCTTGTCCTTTAACTGTTGTTACAAATATTAGATATAGATATAGATATAGATATAGATATAGAGATAGAGATAGAGATAGAGATAGAGATAGAGATAGAGATAGAGATATGTAGCTATATATTTATAAATATATAAATACATCATGATCAATCTGTATAATGTCACCTATATGCATATGATCTCAGAACTAAACACTTGTCTTTAGATAACAAATTGGGAGGCTCTGCCTACCCTAAGAAAGACTTCTCTGGTTTCCCATAGTTCTTTGTCTAAGGTCAAGGCCCACAAGCTTTCCTTTATCCATGTCAACCTGTCCATTGATATCATCATTGTTCAGGTCTTGTTTATGCAGCCATGTTGATGAAAATTAAAGTATGCAGCCTCTCTGATATTTCTAGTAGACCCAATCATACAACAAGCGACGTCTTCCTCTGGCTCTTACAATTGCTCTGCCTTACTTCCACATTTATCCCTCGGCCTTAGGTGAAGGAATTGTGCTGTAGGTGTATCAGTTGGGACTGGAAACCAGACAACCTCTTGCTCTCTGCATTTTGATCAGTTGTGTGTTTTTGTAAATGCTCTCCATCTGTTGCAGAAAGAGATTTCTTCAGTGAAGGGTAGGAACCTGTTAGTATAAGGATGAATATTAAGAACATGGTTGGGATTATGCTACTTTAGTAAAGTGGTTGTTGTAAGTTCACCACCAAGGTCCATGATGTCACTGCCCCTGAGTGGCTAGGTTTGCATTACCAGATATAGTTTTCCTCTAGTTTAACAGGCCTTTGGCCCAATTAGTGAACATTTGGCCATCACCAAGGTGATGGCATGCCACTACAGCATCCTTAGAGATATTGTACCATTTGGGGCATTGTTGCAGTTTGCAGCCATCATATCTGGGTAAGACTACTGGTTGCTTCCCCCTGTCAGTACCATGAAAGATGGTCCCCGTGGAGGAATATTTCAAACTAAGTTCATCCAGCTCAGGTTCTCTTGGTCCTGTGTCTGAAGTGTATGGTGTCCTTAGCAATAGAGATTTACCTTTTACCTCTTCAAGGCAACCAAGAGGAACAGCAAAAGCTTGTAATATTTTGGGTGTCTCTTGGAGAGCCCTGATCAGCGACTCGATGAGGGGCCTTCTTGTGCCTGCTGTTGGAGTTTTGTTAGAAAGTCACTGGGACTATCTGTTAAGTGGAGCAAAGCCAGCCCAGATGGGATACTTTTCCTTAAATGTCCTATGTACATTTATACACAGCCTTGTATGTATTGTACCTAGATAATGGTGTGACGAGTGACAACTTTTTAAAACATTCATACTATTATTTTACCTGCCCTCCTCTTCTCTCTGCGTTTATCTTTCTTCCTCTCCCTAATTAAAGCCTATCCTCCTCCCACTGACCCCTTCTGATCACTGTACCACACTAGTCCCCTTTCTTTTGTTCCTCCCTTCATTAGGGTCCCCTTTTACTTTCCCTGTTTCTGAAGTTATCCCAGTTTATGCACTTACATCTAAAGACTTGAAGTTAGGAACCACAGATAGGAAAGAGTATGCCATATGAGTCTTTCTGGGCCCGAGTTACTTCACTTAACATGATCTTTTCTAGCTCCATCCATTTATCTGCAAATTTTATGAGTTCATTTTTTTTTCTTTACTGAGGAATAATATTTCATAATGTATGTTTGTGTATATGTAGGGTGTGTGTGTGTGTGTGTGTGTGTGTGTGTGTGTGTGTGTGTTACGTTTTCACTATCCATTTTTCAGTTAAAGAACATTTAGGTTATTTTCATTTTCCAGCCATTGTGAATAAAGCATCAATGAATGTGGCTGAGTAAGTATCTGTGGAGCAGGATGTCGTGTCCTTTGGACATATTCTGAGAAATGGTGTGCTGGATCAGATGGTGAATTTATTTTTAGCTTTGTGAGGGTTGTTGTCCACACTGATTTCCAGAGGATCTGTACAAGTTTGCAGTCCCACCAGCAGAGAATGAGGGTCCCCTTCCCTCATGTCCTGCCTAGCACTTGTCAGTTGTCTTCTTTGCCATTTTGACTCGAGTAAGGTGAAACACCAAAGTTGTTTTGGTTTACATTTTCTTAATTGCTAGGGATGGAATACATTTTTTTGAGATACTTCTTAGCCATTCTTATTTCTTCATTTGAGAAGTCCCTGTTCAAGTCCCAAACCCATTTCTCAAGTGAATCTTTTTTGCCCTTTGGTTTTTGAGTTACTTATATATTCTTGATCTTAATCCTGTCAGATGTATAACCAGCAACGATCCCTTTCCCATCTTTGGTACTCTGCTTTACTAGATTAGTTGTTTCTTTAAAGCTCACCTACTACTCTTGCGGAGGACCCAGCATCAGTTTGCAGCACCCACATGGCAGCTCTCGCACATTTGTAACTCCAGGCCCAGGGACTGAATGCTCTCTTCTAACTTCTGCAGGTGAGCTTGCACGAGGTATATATAAACTCACCCAGGCACACGAATATTTATAAATAAAAATAAATAAATCTTAAGCAGAGAAAGGGGGAAGGAGAGAGAGAGAAGGAATCCCAACTAGGAGTTTTTGAACAAAATCAGGGCCAGATTCTAAGTTGGTCACACAGGAGGCATGAGACACCTGTAACACACTGAACTCTGACCCCGGGTGGCTTGTGAACCTACAGCTGTTGCTTTTCATATTGGTAGTGATTTATATTTCCAAGTGGTGGCCCACTCACTTTTACTGGAACTTCTAATTGCAGAATTACATACTTTTCCCAGGGAGAAAATGCTGCCTCCCTGCTGACTCATGGCCAGTTACTGAATAACATCCTACCCTACTCAGAACAAGAACTTTTTTTTTTTTTTTACCTCTCTTGCTATGTCTCCCATGCAGTGTTTCTTTTGACCCTCTCACAAAGCCCAAGCATCCTGGTTTGGGGCTTAAAGACTTGTTTCTGATCTCAATTCTGCCTGTTATTTGTCTTCTCTGAACTTCAGTTTTCTCATGAGAATAAGCCTTTGAAGAGGTGGCTGTGTGTGTGTGTGTGTGTGTGTGTGTGTGTGTGTGTGTGTGTCTGTCTGTCTGTCTGTCTGTCTGTCTGTGTGTACATGTGAGAGCACACATGCGAGCAAAAGGACCGAGTTAATTGATCTAGATGCTTGTTGCTGGCACAGACTGTGTAAAATTGTACCCTTCCTTCCATTCCTAGCCTCAGCAAGAAGCTAACCCAGACGGTTAAGCCTGGAAGGGGGCTGTTGAGAAATGTTGTTCTCTAGGCATGACATAACAGGCTTTTGCCCTCTTAAACTCTCAGCAGCTGTAATTACCTTTGAGAGAACAGTACAAGATTGGACACACAAACATTCGCCTAAGGGAGGGGGCATGCATGAGTCCTTTCCATCTTCTCACAGGGTGTACACACAGCTAACCTTGTGGGAGGATAGAGCAATTTTCTTTAGGAATGGAGTCATTCATGAGTTGCCCAGGCATCTGTGAGTAACTTGAATTAAACTATACTTGGGTGGAATTACTTCTTCGGTATGTTATTAGTCTTGTGTGGAGTGAATAGATGCAAATTTATCTCCCCAGGAAAGGTTTACGTAACATGGGTAACATGGACTGATTTACTGATTAAGGAGACTTGGAAGATAAACACAAGACAGCACCACATTAGCCAGTGTCAGACTTCCTTAGTACCTGCTGTGCGTCTGAAGTGATGCACCATATCTTGTCAATTAAGGACAGGAGGCTCAGGGAAACAAATAAAAGAAGCTAGCTGTGAGCTGCAACTCTAACCTGCTGGATGACCAAGGAAGAAGAGGATGAAGGAAAGTTCCATGTTGAAGATGACACCTGTCATACATCCCAGAATGCCCAGTCATTAAAAGGAATTCAAGACCCAACTATGGTTCTATGGAAACTGAAAGTTCTGAGTGGAGAGGGCACAGGCTTCTCTAGCCTGCCTCTAGGACCTGTCACTCAGAGGTATGACAGGATTGAAGAAAATTAAGGCTCCTTTAGTATGAAAGTCACCCAAGAGAACAAACTATAGACAGATGAACACAGATCAAGATCTTTGTTGAGGAACACTTGCAAAGACATCTGGACTTTCTAAATCTTCATGTTCTCAATTTTCTATACCCCATATTCTAGACTTCTGTCTGGTAATTGTCACACAATTCCTATCACTCAGCTGTAGGGGTATGGTGGAGCACCAATAGGCCCTGAGCACAGACTACTGTTAAGATAATTTAATGCCTGGTGTTATTTGAGATGCTAAGAGAATCCAATAGACACATAATAAAAATGCTTCCATGGTCCCCAGTTACAGATGACATACATGTACACCCAAGGTCACATGTTATTTGGGAGAGATGATAGGGTGAATCCAGTTCTTCCCTGAATCTGTCTCATGAGTCTGAAGTTGTTCAGAGCTCTAGTAGATGCAGCAGATTGGCACAGCAGGTGACACCCTGGGAAGATGCCATCATTCAAAGTCTCTGAGTACAGCATCACTCAAGTGGACAGCAAAAAGTGTGATCTCAGAATAAATGGCATCACAGCTAAGGAGAGCCGAGGTCAGAGCCTCTGCTTTAGTGCAGCTCCTGGGACCCTGAATCTGAGATTCAAATAGCCACCTAACACCTAGCAGCTTAGCAATGTCTCTCTTTGTGTTAGAGTTTTATACCCAATGCCCATCACAACATATGGTAGACTATATGCTCAGTATGCTGGGCACTGCCTCTAGCTGAGGACACAGAGATGCTGTGACAAGTGATCAGGTGACCTAAGCAGGTCCTGACAGACTTCCAGGTCCCTTATACACTGCTAAAGAAACTGCCATCTTTGACAGAAAGCTATCTAGAAAAAATACATACACGTGTGCATGCATAAGCATGCATTCACACATGCATGTGTGCATGTGTATATGTATTCATGCACACACACACACACACACACACACACACACACACACACACTCCTCCCTCTTAGGAGTGTGCTTGTCTTGTGACAGACGGAATCTATTTCTGTTCCTGAGAACACTAGGCACAGTCAGCAAGAAGGCAGAGAGAGCAGCAGAGCTGGTTAAGCCCAGCCTGGCCCCACATCACTGAGCAGGTTTTAAGGATGGGCTTGGAAGCTTCTAGTTGCCAGTCATTTGTGATGAGCTGACACTTCACAAATGCTATTTCTTTCTTATTCTGGAAAGTCTGCATAGCTACACATGTCGTTATGGCAAGATGACAGTGTGGGAGTGTGTGGGTTTATTTTTTGTTGTTAAAAATAGATCCTTAGAGGGTCATAATTTAAAGATGCTTTTCAGTTTCTGGTTGTGCAAAAGGAGACCCAGAGAAGGCAAGCAGCTTGCCCAAGGACACACAGTGAGTTCTCCGAGCACCTAGAAAACAAATAGTCCAAACAAACAGTACTTCTCTCTACCCTGCAGTTTTCTTTGAGAAAGACAAGTATAAAATTCTGTCGAGGAATCAAATGTTCTGACTCCCTCCTCCCTCCATACTGACTCCCTCCTCCCTCCATGCTGACTTCCTCCTCCTTCCATGCTGACTCCCTCCTCCCTCCATGCTGACTTCCTCCTCCCTCCATCCTGACTTCCTCCTCCCTCCATGCTGACTCCCTCCTCCCTCCATACTGACTCCCTCCTCCCTCCATTATGACTCTTTCCTCCCTCCATGCTGACTCCCTCTTCCCTCCAGGTTGACTCCCTCCTTCCTCCATGCTGTACCCATGAGGTTCTGATTCTGGAAAGGAAAACATAATGAGTTCAAAGAAGCAAAATAATATTTTTGTCATCTTGGAGTTTTTCTTTATGTAAATTATTCATCTTGTTCATCCTCTTCTCCTTTGAATCTCTTCTCTGCTCTTGCTTTTGAACTATCCTAGGTAATATTGATCTACTCAGTGCTGAGGACTACAGATTACAAAGTAATCCTCAGGAGACTGTGGCATTAATGAGATATGCTGCACTCCGGCGGAGAAGTCTTGGGCAAGCCTGGGACAAAAATTCATTTGTAAAACTCCTTTTCCTCATCAGGTACTCCATCTCAGGTACTACCTGCTCTGGAAAGCTTCTTCCTTTTAAAAGAGGCACCATACTGTATCTCTGAGCCACCCTCATCTTACAGAGCCCTGGGCTATACCCAATTTCAAAGCATCACTGCAAGTCCAGAGGAACACATAAAGGCATGGCTCATAGTCAATGTCAGGTCTACAGTGAGCTATCCAAAATACACATCTCTGTTCTCTCCATTTGTCCTTCTAAAGGCCCCATGCCAACAAGATTGAGATGGAGCTGATGAACTAATCAACTCCAAAGTGCTGTCCCAGTCTTGCTTGCAGCCTCTCTGGTTTGCAAGCCTCACTCCACAGGGATTTCCACCTTAACATATAAAGGTTCCTCATTCCTCTACAGCTCATTGCCAGAAATGCAGCTCTCAAAAAGGAAGACCTCTTCAGGGTGGCACCCCTACATACTACTTCAAGTGCTCTTCTCTGTTTGAGCCACCTTTAAAAAACACTGTTGTTTGATATCAACTATGAGAAGTCTCACAGCAAATGCTTGGAGTGGAACTGAAGAGACGGTTCTGTTATTGAGAGTACTACTGCTCTTACGGAAGAGCAGACAGGGTTCAGTTCCCAGAACCTACATAGTGGCCCACAGTCACCTATAACTCCAGTTCTAGGAGTTTTAATGACTTCTGAGCCCCACTGACAATATTTGCAAGTGGTACACATACATACATACATATATACATGCATGCATACATGCATACATACATACATACATGCATGCATATATACATACATACATACATGCATGCATACATACATACATGCAGATACATACAGATACATACATACATACGTACATACATGCAGGCATGCATGCATATATACATTTGTGCAGATACATACATACACACATACACACATACATGCAGATACATACATACATGCAGATACATACATACATACATGCATGCATGCATACATACATACATGCAGATACATGCATACATGCAGATACATACATACATACACACACAAACACATACATACATGCACACAAACACACACATACACATACACAAACAAACATACATACATACACACACACATGCACACACACAAACACACACACCCCAAATATTTTTTAACCTAGGAAGCAAGAATTTGTGGGAAGATGAGCAAGTGAGAGCCAAACCATTTTTCTGGACACCCTGATATTGCACAACTTCTGGTCCCCTGTTTCCAGCAGAGCAGAGCAGCCTTCTCCATCATGTGGCCCATCATTATGCCTGAAAGCAAGCTATGAAGGCAAGATATACTCTTTGGGGAAGATCTTCTACAACAGACCCGCTGTGTGACCTCTGCAATCTGAGAGAAGTCTGTCCAGCACAACTCCATAGGGAGGGGTGTTGTACTCCCTAGTCTAGTTCAACAATGCCCACAGATTCTGAATTCAGGGACTCGGGGAGAATACTCCCAACCTTGCCACAGCTTGGCCTTTTGACCTATGACCCCTTGGCAGAGAATGGCACCAGTGTTTCAGAACAGGATTTGGCTTCAGCTTCTGTCTCCGGAGCCCTGTATGTTAGACCAAACCCCCTCTGTGGGGCCCTTCCTCGGCTCTTGAACCTACTAAGGCTGGAGTCATGTTCCCAATGGGTGGGGCTGTCCTTCTGAGAGCTGGGCAGTCTCCCAAGGTCAAGTTTGGAGCCCATACATGCTTCGGAGCATAGAAGCAGAGCAAAGTCGAGACTCAGACATTCTTAGCATCACAGTTGTGCTTGAAGGAAGCAGGGTAGCTAGGAAGAATGATCTCTATGCCTGAGACATGAACATAGCACTAATCCTTGAGAGAGGTGGGACTTACACACAGAGAGCAGGTCTGTGCCCCATATGCACACATGTCTATGTATGTGTCCATGTGGGTAAGCACATCCACACAAAGGTCCTATGTTAGTATGAAGAACAAAGCCACAGAAGGAAGCTGGGTGTGGAGGGCAGCAGTGTCCAAACATCTATGGCTGCTGGACCATGAGAACCAAAGGTGACAGTTGATTGTTAAAACAGGGAAGCCAGCTGTAGATGAAAGTCAATTTCACAACCCTATCATGTAGTTCTGTTGTGTGTCACCCAGATTTTCCATGCAGAGATGACTCATTCGTAACAAAGCTGCCAGAAGAACTTGGCAGAGAAGAACTCTAAGTTCCTCTAAACCCAAACCAGGCTCTTTGACTGGCTTCTTGCTTTGTACTTTCTTAAAGATAGGCATAATTTTAAACACAAGCCTGTAAACCCAGCACTGGGGAAGATCAGGAGTTCAAGGCCAGCCTGAGCTTCATAAAATTCTGTTACAAAAAAGAAGAGAGAAAATACTTTCCCTGAGGTCACATTCTTAGAGAAGGCTCCCGTCCAAAGGTTACTTAGGAACCTTGGTAAAAGGTTCTGAACCTTGGTGTTATCCAACTTCTCTAGAAATGAGATGCCCGAGACAATAACCTACAAAAAAAAAAAATGTAAAGGTTCCCTTTTGCTCACAGTTTGGGAGTCCCCAGTCCAAGACACTGTGACTCATTGCCTTAGGCTCCTGCTGATTGGTGCCAGGGATTAATAATGGGTAACAAGTAAGCAAGAAAGACAAACTACTGAGCTCATAAGGAAAGACATATAACCAGAGAACAAAGTCCCACAACCCCATCCAGTACAGGTCCTCACAGACCTACAAACATCTGCTAGGTCCTGCCTCTTAAATATTCCAGTACTTCCTAATAGCACCCAGCCTGGGGAATCAATCCTTTAGCACACGAAGTCAAGTAAGATACTTATCCAAACCATAGAATCATCGTTCTTCTAGTTCAAAAAAAAAATTTTAAAGACCCTGTCTATCTTCAGAACTGCCAATACTTGCTGTGTACACAGGGAAATCTGAACGTGGAATTCGAAGCACCTATATCAAACCAGGAGTAGCAATTTTGTGCTGTAACCATGGCATTTGAAGGAAGTGATGATCATTTGAACCCAGAGGAGCTTGCTAGCCAGTCAGTGTGGCCAAACCGGTGAGCTCTGGGTACAGCAAAACCCTGTCACAAGACAATGAAGTGCAGAGTGATGAAAAAATAAAAAGACTTTAAATTTTGACTTCTGGTCTACACACACACACACACACACACACACACACACACACACACACACACACGAACCACCAATGTTATATACGTAGTCATGGTGGCAGACAAAGGAGGGAAGCAAACTGGAAGAGCGTGTCCTCAAACAGATGCCCTTCTCAACTCTTTAAAAATGCTAGCAGTTCATTTGCAATGTCCTTGTGACAATTAGCTTGTTTTACTCACCCAGTAAATACATATCGAGACTATCACATTGTACCAATAGGTATGGAACACATACAGAATTCTGACCTAAAACCATAAAGCACTTTAAACGGTTTTACTTAAAACAACATCACAAACAAGAAGATGTAATGAACTTAACGGCTGCCCTAATTTTCTAGAACACACTGGCTCAGAGACTGTAGGGAACCGCCCTTGAGTCACAGTGTGGAAGCTGCATAGCCACACTTTCAATTCTCTCTCACACTGTGAAAGTGTAATTCTTTACACAAGCTGTATCCAGTCTCTCCCACACCTCGGGCCCCTTAGAACAGGAGTGACAGTCAAATGTGACTCGAAAGTAAACAGGAACAACCAATGTTTTAAAATTCTTCCATTTGGGGCCATGCTGATCCGTACTAGTGACAGGAAATCAGCCTACCAGGGCTGGCTGCCGACTTGGAGGCCCCCACACACGTGCATTGGTCACGTTGAATTCTGTCACCAGATTCCGGGTGCATCCATGGGCTTCATTTGCATTAAATGAAAGGGTGTCCAAAAATACATGCTGTTGCTAAGGCTACATCTTGCTGTATGCAAATGAAGATGTGTTTGTTCAGACCAGTTAAAAATATCTTGGCACTAGCTAATTTCCCCATTGGCTTTATAGGAGTGATCAGAGGCCTGTTGAATAGAGGGCTCAGGGTTACCTGACTCAGCACAAGGGGTCTGGAAACAGCATTATTTATGAGCAATATTTTTAGAACTTGTAGCAACTACTTTTCATGAATTCAAATGATGTCTGGTTTCAAGAAGGTTATAAATACTCTCTAATACCAACACCCACCATCACCAATACAGAGATATCCTTTTCCTGTTTGCAAAGAAATCATTCTAGTGCATAAATGTAGGAGGTGATAGAAACTGGAATTGAGCAGGGGTGGGGTCAGCAGTTCAGCAGGGTGGGTCAGCAAAGCCAACATCATTTGTACCTTGCAGAGTCTTGTAAGAATGTTGTTTAATGTTATTCTCATATTATCAACACAAGGCAGTTGTTTTGATTTCTCTATAAAATTGGGAAACTGAAGGTAAGAGGCATTCCACCACTCTGTATAAGGACTGAAAATTGTATTTAGAATGACTCTTAATTCTTATCTTTTCTCTGTATCTGTTTCTATAACCATGGATGAATTATTGAAGAAAAAATTCTAAGTAGAAAAGGCAAGCCAGAAAACCTGTTGAAGTTTTGACATTAAAAACATTTAACAGATATCATTTAAAATGGAAACCATTTTGGCTTTTTAACCTAATTTTATAACTCTTCCAGAATTTAGCTCAACATCCTGAAAGCCAGGGATGCATGTTCAAGTTCTCCCTTCAATCTGGCAGATGATCCATTGTTAAAGTGAATGGGTCTCACTACTTTTCAAATACCAAAATGTCAGAACCAGACAGGACCCCAAAAGTCACCCCCATTTTGAGACAGAAGTCCCTGGCACCACATCTCGGAAGAGAGGCCATCCATCCATCTGCTTAGAATCCTGCATACAGACAGCAGCTCAGTTTCTGGGTGCTTACCCAGTAATGAACACACGGCCCTCTTCTCCTTGCTTCACCCATTTTAATTTTTAATTTATGTAACCCCTAGACCCACCCAATGAGATGGGTACCATTACCTCATTGTACAAATGAAGAAACTGACACAGAAAATTGAAGTAAATTGCCCAAGCCAATATAGTTTCTAAACTGTGGAAATGGAATTAAATTCCATATAATTTAATATTCTGAGCTCTGAGCATTCCACATTTTATATTGTCAAGGAAGGCTCCTGCTACAGAAAATAACCATGGGGTTGTATTTAAAGAAAGACGTTGACTATGCAGTACTCTCTTTTACTTTAGAATTCTTTAGACTCTGGAAAACTTGGAGATGGAAGGGGGAAAAAAAGAAAAGGATGGAAGAAGAATTCTTGCTTAGAAACTCAGAATTCCTAGTGCAGGCCTGTAGTAACTACCAACTTTCTCAGGGAACAGAAAATAAGCCTAGGAGTGACAGCTCCATGAGCATCACCCTCTAACATTAGAGACAAAGGAAATGAAGGGCTTGAGGGCCTACCCACTTCTCGAGTCACAGAGACTGGTGGTGGCCAGACACTCAAACCAACAGGATAGATGTGTTCTCTTTCCATGGAAATCATTTTGCTGGTGTGTATGCCCTTTGACCTTTCAGCTATGTTTTCCATAATTAAGAACTGAGTCCAGAAACTGGAGAAATGGCTCAGCAGTTAGGAGCATAGAATGTTCTTCCAGAGGACTCAGTCTCAGTTCCCAGCACTCCAAGGCAGCTCACAACTGTTTGTAGCTCTACTTCCAGGGGGTGTGACACCCCACATAGACATACATGTGGAAAAAACACCAATGCACATAAAGCACACACACGGGGTGGCGGGGAGAGACAAAGAGAGAAAGAGAGAGCTGAAACCAAGAGTGAACTGAGACCTGTATATAGAAATAGTTTGAAATCAAATTTAACTCTAGTTTTGAGAATTTCCAGGTACTGCATTTACCTAAAACAAAAGGATTTCATGTTATGGCAGGACAGTATAGCCTTCCTCAGCCCCCATGTCCCCTGTCCTCATTCCTCACTGTTTTTGACCTCTGAGCAGTCATGTGCTCTGTGCATTTTCTGAACAACTTTGTACTAACTGTTCTCATAACCTATCTCTTCCTGCCTCGAGACTTGATGTGTGTATGTGTATATATATATATATATATATATATATATATATATATATATTTACAGTTTTGCTGTAGATTTTATTTTTATGAGACTTCAGCAGATTTGCTCCATTTAAATGTTAACTCACATGTTTATGTGACCATTTCTGAAAGTCTACACTTTGTTTATCATATGTGATAGCTAGTGATAATTATGAACTTGACAAGATCTGGAATTACATGAGACATCAGGCTCTGAATATGCCTGTAGGAGATTATACTGATTAAGTTAATTGAGGTAGGAAAACCCACCTAGTATTATTGATGCCTTTCGCTAGGCTGGGATGCTAGAGTTTCTAATGAGAAAATGAGCTGAGTCTATGTATCTATCTCTTCCTCTCTCGTTCTTGACTTTGAGTATAACAGATCAAACTCCCTCAAGAAACTGCCTGTGTGACTCTCTTCCCCTAATAGAATCTAGAACCATGAGCCAATAAAATCATTTCTCCCCTAAGATGTATTTGTCAGTATTTTACTGCAATGGCAACAAAGAGCTAAGCGTGCAGTGTGAATTCCCACCATCATCCACACCGTACCACAGTACACACCAAGTGGTACAGTGCCTGTTTGCAAGGCACGTAGAACTTAATCCAAACAAACTTCTCAAATGACTATGCATGAGTGAATGATGAGTTTGCCATCTCTTCAGTTTCCCAAGCAGGCATTAAATGAAGAATTATATAGATACGAGAGGGAGTCCTGGAGCCAATGAATTGAACTAATCTGTTCACATATGAATTCCAATTCACAATCTGTGGATGCCACAAGACATGATCAAAACAGAGGATGTAGGTCATGTGTTTTTTTAATATCTGCTCCAGAAAAGGCCAAAGAAAGGAATTAGGCCCGGAGCCAGAAGGCAGTGTGTTGAGCCTGGGGATTTTTTCCAGACCTTGAAACCCAGTGGAATTTCCCCTGGTGGATACTTAAATTATTTAGAGCCAGCAACTCTTTTACTTTCTAGTTCCTCTTGTTTGCTGTATGAATCGCTATAACTGTTAGCCTACTCCTGTTAGACCACATATCATGTAGACCTCATAGCCCTACAGAGAGAAGCTGATTTGGTCCCAGGCTGGATCACACTCAGTCTTCCCTGTGTCTGATTTGTATGATAGACATAGGCAGATCTGAAGGCTTTGAACTGACACTAAGTAGGACTATAGGGCTTTAAGGTAATGCTGCATTGGGTTCAGTTTTTAGAACATGTTGAAATGAGATTTGAGCATTTTGCCTGTGGGGTAGAAGTAAGTCAATGGACACTAGTGTCAAGTATAGTAGACTCAGTCATGACCAATTAAAACATAAACTTCTAACTCATAGAAATTGCAAATATTGACTTGCATGGCAAAAACTCTGCAGATGTAATTGAGAAACAGGGCTTGAAAAAAGTAAGCCATCAATATAGATAGATAGACAGACAAATACATACATACATACATACATACATACATACATACATGAGAGATGGATAGATGGTAGAGAAGTAAATGATAGATAGATAGATAGATAGATAGATAGATAGATAGATAGATAGAT
>JANHMN010000010.1:46019513-46041531 GCA_030674055.1 Rhabdomys pumilio | reverse complement strand
GATAGATAGATAGATAGATAGATAGATAGATAGATAGATAGATAGATAGATCTGTATATTTATTATGTGAATATATTGTGTATTATATATTCATATAATGAATAATTATAAGCAAAGGAAAATTTAGCACAAATAGAAATCAGAAAGTAACTGGTCCTAGAGAAAGAGACTTGATTGATAGAGTGATCATTGAACACCAGAGACAGAAGGAAGTGAGGTATGAATTCCCCTCTGGATCCTCTGAAGGAATCAGGACCCTGTCAACATCTTGCTATTGGTTCAGGCATACTGATTTTACATTTCTGAATCTCTGAACTAGATCAGAATGCCTTTGTGTCATTTAAAGGCCCCAAGTCTGTAATGATTTATCAAGTAGCCAGTGGGAAATAATAATACCCTATGTGTTTGCTAAAACGGACTACCTGTTTTTCATAGAATTTTTGCTATCTGTTGCAAACAACATTTCTTTGTTCATGCCCATTACCAAATAGTTACACATTTGTAACTATTACACAAAGAAAATTGCTCTGACTTCCAGTACAAGGTGGCTGATGGATTATACACTCCTTTCTTTTGTTCATCTCCCAAATCTTTACCAAAATACAGAGCAAAAGGATGCTCTTTAAAAGTAACACTGGAGAGATCTAAAAGACTATCCATTCAAATCTAGAAGTGATGCTGGCTCTTGATTGAAGGCCTCAGCTCTTCTTCCTCTTCTTGACTTCTTCGTAAAATGGCAAGTGGTTTAGGGAGAGTTGTTCTTGAGGAAGAAAGAAAGAGAGAATGGTCTAAGTCTGGAAACTGTAACAGACTAGCTGACAGAAGCAACATAGAGGAGATCTTTCCTAGGGCTAAGGTTAGATGATAGATACAGTATGTCAAAGTCAGGAAAACAGAGCATGTCTCCTTTTTGTTGCCAGGAGCTATTTGCAGGAGTAATTACACTGAAACTGCAGATAAAAAGCAAGAAGGAACTCTGGTGGGGAAGTAGAGAAGTACTTCATTATAATAACCTTTGCCCGATGTCCAAAAGGTTCTACAGGCTCTCCGATTAGGGTTTCTAGCTGGGTATTCCAACAGCCGAGACTATGAAGGTCACTTTACGTTTAACCCTTTGACCTTTTTGAGATGGTGTTAAACATTACACAATATCACTTTGGCCATACTCTGTTCTGTAGGGGTGTTATGAAAGTCCTGGCAAGCTTCATAAGAAGAGAAAATAGATTTTGCATCTTGCCAAGAAGTGGGAAGGTTCTAGAAAATGTCTAGCACTGGAGTTATCAGATGGTTTCGACTGCAGCTCCGAATCCTCAGGAAAACTCCTGTAATGGTCCGTTGAAGACACTAAGTCTACAACAACTTATTCACATCCTGTAGTAACTGGAATACTGATGTAGACTGAATTGTGCCCTTCTGAATTTCATAACCCTCATTACAGTGCTTCAGAACCTACGCATATTTGGAGATTACGTAGATCTCGGGTTCTTTTTGTGTTTCTAAGTTAAACTACTCTGACAAAAGCAACTTAAGGGAGAAAAGGTTTGCTTTAGCTCATAAATCATGCTCCAGTCTAACAAGGCAGGGAAGTCAAGGCAGCAGCAGCCTGAAGGAGCTGGTCATATCATTTCTACAGTCAGAAAACAGAAAATGATGAATACTGGGCAACTAAGAACTTCTTTTTCTTTATCATAGGCAGTCTGGATTCTTTCTTTAGGTGATGGTCCCATTCTCAACGAACTGAGTCCTCCAATATCAATTAACAGAACCATAGGAATCCCCCACAGGCGTGCCAAGAAGCCCATCTTCTGGGTGAGTCTGGATTCTGTCAAATTAGCAGTTAAAACTAACCATCCCAGAATAGTCTCAAAGACAATGAGGGAGGCCTTATAGAAAACCAAACCCAACCAGCACATTTAGAAATGTGAGAAAATTAACTGCTAAATTTTAACCCAGACATTCTATGATTGTTACAAAAGCTATGCAAAACAATGCTAGCAGGATTCTAGGTGGGGCTAGTCATCACTGTAACAAAAAAAATCATGTGTCCTTTAAACCATGGGTTTTGTTTTTTCTTTTTTTCTTTTTGTAATGCGGAACATCTACAAATAGCCATAATATTAATTAAAGAGGAAAGCAATTAAACTCTTATGATAGCAACTAAACTCTACTATAGAACAAAATGATAACATTTGAAAATATTTAGGTATCAAACCAGTGAGATAGCTTATTGGATAAAGGCATTTGCTATCCTGACCAGAGCCCCAGAACCATATTAAAAAGCCTGATGTGTTAACACATATCTATAATCAAAGCACTCATACAGGAAGATGGGAGGCAGAGACAAGAGAATCTCTCAGAAGCCCCAGGACAGCTAGCCTTGTAATCTCAGCACAGTAAGAAATACTAGTCTCAATGATGTGAAGGAGAGAACAAACTCCTGCAAGGTGTTCTCTGATCTCCACCTGTATGCCATGATGTCCTAGTGTGTTTTCTATTGCTCTGATAAAAAGTTCTAGCCAAAATCAAGTTGGGAAGAAATGGGCTTATTTGTCATACATTTTCAGATCATAGTCCATCACTGAGAAAAACCAGGGCAGGAACTTAGTGTAGGAACCAGAATGCAGAAACAGATGCAGAAGACAAGATTTCTGCTTATGCTTAAAGGATTGATGGCTTGCACTCTGTGGTTTCCTGAGCCTGTTACAGGCTCACCTACGTGGGACCACCTACTTAAGAATAATACTACCTACAGTGGGCAAGGCACTCCTACATCAGTTATCAATTTAAAAAATGCCCCACAGCCCAATCTGATGAGGACATTTTCTCAATTGTGGTTTCTTCTTCCAAGATGATCCTATCCTTTGTCAAACTGAGAAAAAACTAACCATTACACATGGCATTTTCTCTCTCTCTCTCTCTCTCTCTCTCTCTCTCTCTCTCTCTCTCTCTGTGTGTGTGTGTGTGTGTGTGTGTGTGTGTGTGTGTGTGTGTGTGCAAATCCATAGATGAACTTCTGGAGATACATTCCTGTCTTAGTTACTTTCCTGTTACTGAAACAAAACATGACCAAGACAACTTGTGAAAAAATGCATATAATTGGACTTATAGTTTCAGAGATTTAAGGCCATGTAGGCAGAGCAAAGGCATGGCAACATGAGCAGCTGAGAGAGTTCACATCTTGATGTAGAGTGTGAACTTAAAATGACAAGAGCCTTGTGAAACCTCAAACCACACCTAGTGACACACAAGGCCATACTTCCAATTTATCTCCAATAGTTCTACCATGAGGACTACATATTCCAATACATGAGTCTAGGAGACCCATTCTTATTCAAACCACCACCACAACCTTCAAAAAGGAGACCGTGGACACTGGAGAATAGAGTAAGATTCAGGAAGTCATGAGTGTTTCAACCACGTACTTCAGTTTTGTATTCTAGTTTGTTGAAATTTGTACCCTGGTTATACACTCCCGCACTAATAATGACTTGATAGTGTTCATATTCCTGTACAAATAAAACTGTTTTCTCAGTTAAGCCCATCTATCTCAATTAACAAATAAAACGCCAATTATTGGTTTGTGTGGATCAAGATTACTGCATGGCCCTACAATGACCCAATCCCATCGTCTCTAACATCCTCCTTCATATGGAAGCACAGCTTAAATTTGGAAAGCTTCAGTATGAGCCAGGAGCACATTTCATTAGTGAGTCGACTCAGCAGGACAGAGGCTGCTGTTTTGAAAGCAGTGTGCAAGCATCCATGCTTCCGGCTGGGAAAAACATATAAGGTTGCTATGGTGGCCACAACACTTGTCTCTATTTCTGATTCCTCCCAAGAAAAAAGAAAAGATACAGATTGACTTGAAAATGCATTGTTTGAATTGAAAAATATATACTGCATAATTAATGTGTGTCAGAGTCCATGCTCAAAAACGTACATAGACCATTTAATGCTCACAAAACGTCAAAATGTCAAAACGATTACCCTAGTTCTACAGAAGGTGAGCTGAGACTGGTAGTGTTTATTTTTTCCTGGAACGCCTCTGAAATCCTGCCTGAAGCACTGACTCTCTTAGGGAAAACAAGTGAAAGTGTCCACTTCCTGCACTGCACCATCCTCCCCGACACTAATTAATGTCCTTCACTTCCTGCCTTTTGCAAACTTTACCCCTCCACCAGTCCCTACGGTTATTGTCGATGAAGAAAGACTTTATAACTTTTCCCTGTGTAGGTTTTCCTGAGTTGGTCCTTCCTCTCTCCTGAATGCAGGAGCCCTTCTGACAGCACTGGGAATGCCCTGGAAAGAACAGAAGCACTAGAGGGAGATGTGAGGTTTCCGCCTCTCAGAGAACAAGTCAGCAGGAGAAAATGCCAAGAACACAGGGGTTTTGCTTCAGAACAAAACAGAAATTAGTGAAGAGAGTAGAGTCAAAGATGAGAAGGGATGGTTATCTATCTTTTTATCCTGAGTTCTTGATGTCTAGGATATTGTGCCTAAATCATTATAGAGAAACTGTCTCTCACTCACTAGCTATTAGATAGGAGAGGAAAGACTTGGAAGAACTCATCTTATTTGCCAGCAGCTAGTACAGAGCCCATGTTGTCAACTCTTCTACCTGGCTTTCACACTCTGGTGGTGACAGAGATGCCTCTGTCCTGCTCATTTCAGGTGTGGTACCAGAGAGCAAAACAGATGACCTCTATGCTCCAGAACCCACCGGGATTATTCCAAGTAGCCAGGACTATTCAGCTGGCTTTACAACCAGAAACTATAATGAAGACTCTGCCCCACATCTGTCTCTTGCTCATTTCACTTCATGCCCACTGAACATCCTGATGCTTCTTTGTGTGGCTGCTTGGGATGGTGGCTATTCTTCCACTTTCAGGGTACTAGAAGCTGAGACTTCCTTCATGACAGCCACATGTGTGTCTACATTCCATCCTATACCTGATTAAAACAAATCAAGGATATATTTAAAAGTAGAAATTCAGGAACCAAGAAGATAGCTCAGCTGGCAAAGAATCTGTCACTCAAGTAGGAAGGCTTGAAGTTGGGTGCCCAATACCCATGTAAAAACTTGAGCATGGTAGCATGCCCTTTAATCACTACACTGGATGGGGTAGACACAGAGGATCTATGGGGATCAGTGGCCAACCAGGTAGTCAATAGAGAAGCTTCAGGTACAGAGAGACACTGCCTCAAAAGACAAGGTGGATAAGTGATTGAGGAAAACACTGGAGTCAACTTTTAGCCTTCACACACATGTGCATACATACACTCACTAGCACACACAAACACACACAGAGAGAGAGAGAGAGAGAGAGAGAGAGAGAGACAGAGACAGAGACAGAGACAGAGACAGAGAGAGACAGACATAGATAGAGACAGAGAGACATACAAGGACAAAGACAAAAGGAGAGACAGTCAGAGAGACAGACAGACAGACAGACAGACAGACAGACAGACAGACAGACAGACAGACAGACAGACAGAGAATCTCCAGGCAAAAAATACCCAGAAGCTTAAGGCATGCAAGAAGCTTAATTTCACTTTCCACTGTTGGGTAATTTGAGCTCTAAAATTGAGCAACTTTTTCTTTATTGGGTTTTCTATGAAGTATCATCAGTCCTCAGAGGTGAGGATTTATTCTTAGGAAGCTAGTACATGGCACTTCAGTTATCTAAAAAAGCCCTAAGACCCATCCCAAGAGCACAGTTGAAAACAGTTTCTGGGCTTCTTGCAAGCCTGGAGTATTAATGAAAATTTGGCTTTCATTCTATGTGTAAACGGGGAGGACAAAATTAACTGGGTGGGACACAAAGATGTGTAATAATGCATACAGAAGCCTACACACACACAGAGAGAGAGAGAGAGAGAGAGACAGAGAGACAGAGAGAGACAGAGACAGAGAGACAGAGAGACAGACAGAAAAGAGAGAGAAAAAAATCTATATGATGTATTGATTTTGGTTTCTCCACATTAAAATCCTTCAGACTCTGCTAGTCTTCCTGGACAGTGGCATCCAATGGTTCCCAGACACTGATCAGATCCTTTCATTACCAGGAGGGCAAGCCACACCCTCAGTACTGCAGGAAGCACATGAGTACTCCACAGAGAACAAAGACCTGCACTATAGACCCGGAGTACAGCTTGGGAGCAGGCACATCCCAGAAGCACAAGGCCCAGAAAGAGGATATATTTCCACTCCTTCAACTTCAGGCACTTTCCTTAGAGCAGTGATTTATTTTTCAACACAGAAAACCAAAAAATCACTGGGAATTGTCACTCCAAAGGCCTTCTCTATGGGCTCAAAGCAAACAAATTGGGGAGACAGTGAGTTGGGAATTTAATGCAATATTTTAATGCTTTAAAAATTCTGTTGCATGTAAATATTAAGACAAATTTTAAATGTAAAAAAAAAAAACAAATGAAATTTGGGTACCACCAAATAATGTTTAAATAATTCATGGGCTAAAGAGAAAATAAAAATTGAATATTTATAAGTGAATAGATTTGCAGTTAAAATTGTGTGAAGCTGGGGCAGTACGTAGACTATAGGGGCAAACGTATTAACTGGAAAACAAGAAAAAGTAAAAGGAAATGAGCCACCAATAAAGAGAAATACAATAATAACACAGGAAAAGTCCAGGTAAATTTACCCCAGGAAAGGTTGTCTAGAATGTATAGATTGCAATATTTTCGGGTTATGTTTAATATTAGGCTGTTTCCATTCAAGGTTGCTTTAGTGCCTTAATTGTTTTCTAACTTTTACATAGGTTATGTGAACTCTGTTAGGATTTTCACTGTGTTTTTATTTCACTTTGGCAGCAATGGAATTGCATGTTTTCACATTAAGTCCCAAGCAATAGCTACATAATGCTGGACCTCATTACAACTTTTTGTTGGTCTTGAGTCCAGTTCAACCGCATAGCTAAGTTGTTTACTTCTATACAATGTTATCCTGTAACTAATTAAGTGGCCAGTGTATTCTACTTTTTAGTGCTTATGCATCTTATTCTCTGATTTCATTATTTCATTGGGTGAATCGTTGTGTTGTCTATATTAGATTCACTTTATGATGGAAGCATACTACTTCCTTATATTTTTTTATAGTGTGGGTGTGCATCTGTGTGCGATTAGAAATGTCTGTGAAATCTACTAAGATGGTCTCATGACTTGTTACATATTAAGTAGTGACTTTAACTAGATGATTTCCTGATAGGAAATTATTACTTCATATATTAAGATCAGACAAGGAGAAACTTGAGCTATTTTAAATTTGTTATTGCTTTTAGTTCACTGAAAATTTTAATCTGACCAAAGGGCAATTTTCCAATTTTTGTTTGTATATTTCAGATATAGACCATGGCTTGTGAAGACTGTGTGCTTGTGGGTGTTTGTGCATCTATGTGTACACGTGTGTGTGCATCTCCATGTGCACATGTACAAGTGTGCATGTGAGTGTATGTGAAAGTCTACACTAACTACTTGGCACATCATTAAATCAGCATTGGAGTATCCATCCTCTCTGTGATCCCGGTCAGTTCACATAAAATAATTGTTTCATTTAAAAAGGAAAAGATTGTAACTGCCTTTCCCATTTCTTCTACATAATTAGATGAAATATGCTACTTTTCATTGATTTGATTTTGCTAACTACTCCACGTTTTCTAGAGTTTTGTGTATCATTATGATTATGAATAATTTTAGTATCACTTTTTAATTTTTGTGATTTTTTAACCTTTTGTTAGTTTGGGGGATTAATCTGGCATAGCTTTTTTATTTTTACTCCCCTAAGCCCCATCACTTTAATTTATCCTTCAGGCCTTAGTTCATCTTTAAATTTGCTTGTTTACCTCTCTCATCTGTCATAAAATATTCTTGTTTTCTCTGGACCATCCCATAGATTGTCCAGATCTTCTCTATCTCTTCATTCTTTCTTCTCAAGCATTTTTTGTCTGACCTTAACAATGTGAATACTAATGCAGTATCCTGCAGCTTTTTTAAAAACATACTTGATCATTGTAATGCATCGCTAAATACATTCAATTGAAAATGTGTATTAAATCTTGATTATACTTATTGAAGTCCAGCAAGCTTATAAAAGAGAATTAAAAGGCTATATATTTATAAATCTTTATATTTAAAAATCAATAGTTTGAGGGTAAGTTATTTTGAATATAATTCTTGTTTTCATCACATTATTGTCTAAAAATTCCATCTATCTTACACGTTCTCTTCTTTTGCATATCTTGAGGTTTACTTTCCTACTTATATTTTTAGGCTAGCATACATATTTCATCATGACCTCCTTATACATACACACCACTTTACTCTTTCTCATTCATTCCACTCCACACCAAGATTATCTTAAATATTGATGTTTCTGAAAGAAAATGTGTTCTTCCTTTTTATAGGCAGAGAATTTCATAGAAATCTGTGTGGATGCATATAATGTAAATATATGTTACTATATTATGTATGTATGTACATGCATTAATCTTGTAACAAATCATTTGATTATCCTTTGTCATTCCAAAATTGGTTCAGGTCATAACATATCCCCCATGGATATTTGCCAAGACAACCCCCTCAGGAAATGAGCAACCCTGTTGGAAGCCAGAAGTAATTGGCTATTGGCTGAGGCTGCCACAGGCCCCCACAGGCCACTCCATGGCCACATGGATCAATATCTCAGCACTTCTGTGACCCATCTGTGGCCCACTGCTGTGGGAAGCATTGGCAAGCTCAGCTCAAGTCCTTCCTGACTGTTTGCCTAACCTGCTCATTTTAGAAAAACGAATACTAAATGTCCTAAGGGATGTAGATTCATCTTTCTCTTATCATCTGTCATTTTCTTCTCCACATATTCTCAAGCCAGATTGTTAGAAGTCTAAAAAAACTATGATATATTTGGATTCTATATCTCTTTAAAGTTATAATTTTTCTGATATTTTATTTCTGTGGTTCTCGCTTCAAGTTCACTCTTATGTAAAGTAACTTTTCTATTTTGGCTTCTCTGCTACAATAACTTACCTGGTACAGAGAGACTTTCAATTTAAATGTAATTATGTTCAGTTCTGTTTCACTAAGTAGCACAGAGTGGTTGCTCCATAAGAGACTCTGTTTCCCTTGTATCCATTGCAGCTATGATTGCATCTGTTTTTACAGATATGTTTTCTATTTAATAAGCTGTCTCAAGTCCTTATTTTTATTTCCTTCTCCTCTTTTTATCTTAAATAAGTTTTCACATTAGTATTTTTCCTCTGGTCTTACAATGTTCCTATGTCCTATTTAAATTTTTCTCAGTGAATGCTCTTAAGTCATTGTCCTGTGTATCAATTCTCTAAAACCCATCAGCCTTTATTTTAATGAGATTAAAATTGTTAATTTCTAGGCTTGATGGTACAGAAGTGAAATTATAGTTACTGGGGAAGCAGGGCCAGGGGGACAAGACCATAAGGTAGAAGGAGCAAGGAATATGAATGGGGCAGAATCTTCACTATGACTTCTGGTGGTCAAGCCCCCTAAATGGTATTGGGTACTTATAATAGTCCCAATAAGTTCTGGGGGCACAGAAGTCAACTGTATTGCTCTCTGGTACTGATCATGGGATGAACAGGGCAGAGATATTCCTGTGACCCCCAGAGGATGAGACTCAGGTGGAATAGTTGATAACATGGATTCTGTACTGGCTAGTCTGCAAATATGAATTGTTCTCTCATTTTTTTTTTTTTGCTAACTATTAGCAAGCCAGTGAGAGTCTTTCTATAGTAATGTAGATCCAAGATCCCAGATATCAAGAAATTAGAAAATGACAAAAGATGGTAACAAGCTAACACAACTTCTCTGGCCCAGTAAAACTGTGTAGCAATGAGACAGAAGAACACATTTCTGAAACATCAATATTTAAGACAGGGCAGCCAGGCAGTGGTGACGCACGCCTTTAGTCCCAGCACTTGGGAGGCAGAGGCAGGCGGATTTCTGAGTTCAAAGCCAACCTGGTCTACAGAGTTAGTTCCAGGACAGCCAGGGCTACACAGAGAAACCCTGTCTAGAAAAACAAACAAAAACAAAAGACAGGGCAATATCTTAGAGAGAGTCTTTAAAGCCAGCCTCAATAGCTCAGTGATATCCTGAGTAAATATAGAAAGATCTGGAATATAATTTAATAGTGAGCCAGGCGGTGGTGGCGCACACCTTTAATCCCAGCACTTGGGAGGCAGAGGCAGGCGGATTTCTGAGTTCGAGGCCAGCCTGGTCTACAGAGTGAGTTCCAGGACAGCCAGGGCTACACAGAGAAACCCTGTCTCGAAAAAAAAAAAAATTTAATAGTGGAAAAATTGTGTGCACATGTGAAGTCCCAGGCTCAGTACTTAGCACAAAAACCAGAAAAATAAATGCAACAAAATCTCCTTTCCATCCCTAAATGTAGCTTCCTTCCACGTTACTATCCAAACTGACACTAAAATAACCATAAGTGACCGCTTTGATAGGGTACTTAATTGTATGCTGAGGTTTTTTCTCTTTGCTTTTTATTGATTCTTTGTGAATCATGAATGTCAATCATCTCCCTATCTTTCCATATCTTCCATACCTCTACCCTTGCAGCCTCACCCCTGAAAATAAAATCTAAAAATTAATAATAATAATAAAAACATCTCATCATGGAAGCTGCAGTGTATCATACAGCGTAGCCTTTGCCCCAATAGATTTACTTGCAAATGTTCATTGCAATGAATCATTGATCTGGTTTCAGGCCTCTGGTTTCTGTTACTATCAATATTGGGTCCTCACTGGGGCTCCTCTGGAATATCCTGTTGTTGCTCCCGTGTCATGGAGATCCTGTAGTTTTGGCCCAGCATGGGAGGCTCTTCACATGCTCCAGCAGTTCACAGATGAGGTAGATGTTGGGGTGGACCAACTCAAGGCCCTGTATCAAGGCTTGGGTGGTAGTTGAGTTGTTGTTCAGCCTGGCAGCTGTCCTGTGCCTGCACCATCAGGAACAGCTCTCCCGCTTTGCCCAGGTATGGTGTGGGGCCAGCACACCTGTCAGTCTCCTAACTGAAGCAGCCAGCAAGAGACACACTGGCTCTCTCTCTTGCTACTGCTCTTGGGGCCAGCTCACCTGTGCCCACACCACCAGGATCAGCTGTAACATGCTGCACAGGCGAAGGACAGGCGGCTCTCTCGTGTATTTCAGTCAGTGAGTATAGCTTACATTGTCCCAGCCACACATGACCACAGGTGGCAGCACAGACCAGGGACAGCTACATGATCTTTGGTGGTAACACAGACCCCTATTGCTTCAGGGCCACAAACTCAGACATGTCCCCCAGTGAGAGCACAAGTTAGGACATCACCATGGCCTCGGGTGGCAGTGCAGGCTACTCACATCAGACTGTTCCTCACCACCCTTACACTTCCAGTCCTGCCTCTTTTCATAGTATGTAAACTGTTCCACTTTTCTTTTTCTCCCATCTCTCTACCACGTATTCACTCATCAGAGTATCACCTCTCTGCAAACTTTGAGGTAGTTTTTTCCCTCTCATCCTGAGATTATACCACCATATATCTGCATGCTTCCCTTCTTCTTTTATTCCTTTCCCACTTTCTTTCCTCCTCTTCCTCATCCTCCTCTTCCTCCCCCATCTCTCCATATCTCTCGCTTCCCTTCCACTTTATACCTTCTTGAGTTCTTCAGTTAGGAAATTCTTTCTTCTGTAGCGTAAAAAAAAAAAAAATCTGCTTCTTCTGAAAAAATGGATATTCCCAAGACCATCATCTGAAGAAAAGTAGGACGATGCGATTTAGATGTATGGTAGGTACAGCAACCCAGCCCAGTCCAGAGGATCTGTGACTATTCTGCAATCTCATAGCCTCACCAAGTCATATGATCCTTTACGGTTTTATTATTAGAAACTGTATAGGTGTGTCTAGTGAGATCCTATGAACTTTTCACAGAGCAGAGTGGTTTCTTTGGCTGGAGGCTGAGACAAACTCATTGTGGTGCTTTGTGTAAGAGTACTCATCCTAGGGCTGGAAAGATGGCTCAGTGGTTAAGAGCAGAGGACCCCAGTTCAATCCCCAGCAGCCACATGGCAGTTCACAACTGTCTGTAACTCCAGGTCCAAGCCATCTGGCACTGTCACATAGAAATGCATGTAGGCAAAACCCCAATTGCATCAATTTTTAAAAGAGAGAGGAATGAAGAATAATTGAAGCCTCCCCTTTTCTGAAGAGAAAGGGAGGAGTGGATGGGGGAGGGGAGGTAGGGGAAACTCTGGCCAGGGTATAAAAAAAGAATAGTCATCATTGGTCTATATATTTGAATGCTTGGTGATCAGGGAGTGGCATTACTTGAGAAGGATTAAGAGGTGTCGCCTTGCTGGAGTAGGTGTAGTTTTGTAGAAGGAAGTGTGGCACTGGAAACTGGTTTTAAGATTTTAAAAGCCCAATCCTGTTCAGTGTCTCTCTCTTCCTGCTGTCTGCGGATCTGGATGTCGGCCTTTCAATTACTGCCTGTGTGCTTCCATGCCCCTGGATGTGATGATAATGGACTAACTCTCTGAAGCTGTAAACAAGCCCTAACTAAATTCTTTCTTTCATAAGAGTTGCCATGGTTGTGGTGTCTCTTCATAGCAATAGAACAGTGACTAAGACACTCGTAGGCTTTATACCATGATGTCTGCTTTTAAGATCAGGTCCCTAGAAAGTATTGTCAGAGTTTCGGGAGCCTGAACACAATGCAAGTTAACTTTCAACGACAAAAATACACTCCAGACCTAAAGACACAAGAACTCATATTCTGCTGACACCTGAATGAACTTGGGAGTGGATTCTTCTCAGAGTCTCTAGATGAAAGACCAGCCAGCAACTGCCTTGGTTTTGACCTTTCCTTTTAAGACCAAGACAAAGAATCCAGACAAACATGCCCAGACTAATGAACTGGGTGATAATGAATGGGTCTTGTTGAAGGCCTTGGTGTGTAGTGATTTGTCATGCTGAAATAGAAAGCCACAGAAGGCAGGCATTTATCACTGAGGAAAAATGACTGGAATAGATGGTCAGTGGTGCCCACTGGATGGGGCTGGGGATGTGAGCCAGATAATCCCCTTTCTATAGGTGCTCTGTCACAAACAAAACAAAACAAAATCAAAAACAAGAAAACCTTACTTTAAATGTTAGAAAATCATGAATTCTGCATGTAGTGGATTTTTTTTTTCTGTTTGTTTGTTTAAGCAATGAAAAGTATCATTGTTGACCAGACCTCAGGAAAGCATAGACATTGACATATGTCTCCAGGTTCTCACCAAAGTCAACGTCTAAGATGTTAAGAATGAACATTTAAGCTTTGTTGTAGAGATTTGGAGATTCAGACATGCCTACACTGTCAATTTCTTAGCCTGCATGGAACCTTCCCTGGGTATTCATACTGTAATAGGTAGGAGGGACTCCGAGCAGGGTTCGTTACCATCATTACTTTCAAGGAGTTTGTATCTGACTCTGGAGATGACTCCATGTAATTTGTGAAGAGCATGGTCAAGGCAAGCCAAGGAGCTGATGACACAGAGCAGGCAGCCTTCCCTCAGTCAAGGGGAAGGGTGGAAGTGGATGTTGTTGGGGGAAATTAGGGAAGTCCTTGGGGAGATGAATAACTGCATCCAGATTATAGCAGACAAGGAAAAAAATCAGAACAGCCCAGACCAAAAGAGGAAGAACATTGCAAAGAGCAACTCTGAGCTACAGAAAACACACGTTCCCTATCGTGGCTCTTACTCCTGCTGATTTGTGATAACACTTTCCATGCTATTAATTACACACTGCTTGGTGTCATGTTGTATCCCCACCACTGAATGCAGTCCTTTAGTGTCGCGTTGTCAAAGTCCACTTTTTCATACATTGACTCACAGAAGTCTGATGGTTTCTTTCTTTCCTATGGTTTCTTTGAGGAACTGATTAAACCCAATCTTACCCATCCCTTCTCCCTCAGCTCATTCCAGGATGCTTCGGGTCACTCACAACCATAACTTCCCCTTTCCTTTCTTTCTTTTCTTCCTTTCTTCCCCTTTTCTCTAAGTCCTTTCAAAAGGCACTAACTATTAAGGCACTGTTAACCTAATCCTATAAGATGCTCTTCCCACCTAAACTCACAAACATCACCATCCCCGTGCCAGCCCTAGGCTGAGTCCTGAATCTCTTAGAGGGACTTCAGTTCAGATATGACATCAGCTTTGCCCTGCCATATTGGCCTTTCCCCTTGTCCTTCCAGTGTCTCCACAAATTCTTCCCTTCCCTGCCTGCTTACTTCTACTTACTTTGCACCCTTACAGCCCAGCAAGGCACAATCTATAGCTCCCTTGCATGGTTTAAGAGTCCAGTGAGACAATATCAGCAAGGTGCCAGGAGAAAATGACGTTTTGAATTAACCTGCTTGTTCTTTACATGTTATTATAATTTTGATATCATCAAGGGATTATGGTATGTGGGTGTGGTATGAGAGTGAGAGAGAACAGGCAAGCCAGAAAAGTGAGAGAGAGAGAAAAAGAAAGAGAGAGAGAGAGAGAGAGAGAGAGAGAGAGAGAGAGAGAGAGAACATAATTGGGTAGGAGATTCAGATCCCTGAACAAAACAGTTATGAACCAAGATAATAGTTTCCAATATCATTATTTTCAGAGATATTTTCAGCACACATTCTTCCTTTTCATTTACATATGGAAAAACTGCACACCTGCATTCGTGGATTTTCTCCAACCTGCAGAAGAAACACTTGCTACTCATGTAGTCTTCGAACATCAGACAGAGACTGTGACACAGAGGGAGGAGAACAGGAGCCCCACCCAGGACACTGCTCCCAGGATGATCCCTATTCTGGGCAGCTGATGGCTTCAGATCCAGCAACCTTTTATGGTAGAAAAAATTAATCACCAGAAAAACCTGACAGAGGGTCAAAAGACGGTGTCTTAACAGAGAAAAGAAGGCCACGGGCCAGCTGCCTGTGACAGTTAATCCTGCAAAGAGGAATGACAGCCCTCCTGAAGTCTCCACCTAGACAGCCCCTCAGTGGCTGCTACATTCTGAAGGCCACCAGAACTCCTGGAAGCCATGGAGGCAATCATCGTGGTTCTGCTAGCGAAGAATACAACCTGGTATAATTTATAAGAACAAGAATAACACTAGTGGCCTCTGCCATCCCAGGACTTGAAGGGTATAGTGACTTCTACTTCTGTGTACTCCAGCAGAGAATGCAACAGTGCTAAGAGAGTCCATAGTGAGGTCGCTTTACCCACTGGCAAACTAAATAATGGCTCAAAAACTTATTACAAAGATTAGACTAAGTTTTGTACCAGGAAAACAAGTAGGTGTGACTGTTATTTTATATGATGTGTCTAAATATATAGATTTAATGTGTCTAAGAAGAATTTGTGTGTCTATGTATATTTGAACTTTATGGAGGGATGGTGGCAGTGGTGGTGGTGGTGGTCATGGTGGCCATGGTGGTGCTTGTGATGGTAGTCCAGGTAGTGGTGATGGTGGTATTGGTATAATGTGACCATATTCTGACTGATTAGCACATAGACATTTGGAAGCAAAGTCACCAAATTATATCCAATCTCTAAAAATAATCACAGACATTATTTCTTATGTATTCCTTTAATATACTCAGTCCTTCGAAGGTTACTTTTCTCTAACTTCCCCCTCTGTGCAAATACGATGAGGCTTTGTAATTCCAAAGCTCCCCCTTCTCTTGAAGCATTAGCCCTGGCCTGTCTTAAAGCCTTACTAAGGTCACCTTCCCTTTCATTGGTTATGCTCTCTGGGCACCTAAGGCTGAGCCTCAGTGGACACAAAGAATGAGAATTGATAGGGAAGATGAAGAGAAACAGGAGAACCTGCCTGGCAGAAACATGGGATCAGATAAGGATGGGAACAGAAACAACAGAAGGGGCTCTCTTCAAGAAACACAAAAATGGCTTTTGTGTGGAGTAACCACTACTCATAGACCAGGAAGTAGCCTGGCCGGCCTGTTTTCAGGAATTTTAGATCATGCTATCAGGTGCCCTCCAGTCTTGCTTTTTACTCAATTTTCTTTCTACCCAGGCATCAAGCTGCAGGGTGGCACAAGCTAAGGTCTCAGTGACAGGTGTCTAGGAGAGACGGGAAACATATGGCCATCAAACACATTTCATCATTAACTCAAGTGACTTCCGTCGATTGTTGGCTGCTGCGTGCCAGATACTGCACTGCCTAAGAGTCAGGTTCCATCAGAGGCCCCTGTATCAGTGTCATGTGTAAATGAAATAGGGGAAACATGTATTATTAGCACTAGAGATAATCGGCTGGCAATGGTATACATGCCATGGTAGGTACCACAAACCTCTAGTTAGTGATGAGTTTCCATCAAACTTCAAGCAGCTCTTCATTAAGCTAATGTACCTAGGCCAATGTTAGCCGGCAGTGCTCAAATTCTACTCACAACCCTTTCCTGGCCCCCTGATGGTTTAGAGCTCTGTATATTTTTCTATAAGTTCTGTTTTACTTTGTTCTGAGGATTATGAGACAATCCCTGAGATTTTAGGAATATGACCGTGGTTACCTTAACAGCTACTTTAAAAACCATAAAATTTTAAGTTGTTTTTCTTCCGAAGTAATGACAGAAGAAACACTTCTACACAGACTTCACTCCCCAGGTCTCCTCCCTTGAGTTTTTAGGGAAAGTTTGGTTGGCCTCAAAAGCCTACGGGTCTGTGGGATACACTAAAATGGGCTACATCAAGATATCTAGCTTTGATTTGCAGTGTCATCCTGTTTTCTGGGGGGCTGGTGTTCTAGTGTTGAGTATATGGTCTGGCCCTGCTATTGAGTTTACCTCTGTGTGCCAAGGTACTGTGGTCAGTCTCTGTGCTTCTCATTTATTTTCATGGGAGGTCATCGCCGATCTAGAGGGTCTGTAGTACCTACAGAGTCATCTAAATTATTGCTAGCTGATTACCACCTGTGTGGATAAATGCCATAAACAATTCTTACAACTTCTGCAATGACGTATGTGATGGGATTCTAAACAAAAAGTTCTATTTCACCATCCAGCGTATTTGGCAAAGACAGCACCATGCTCATCTTGGCCTGTGCCATAGTCTCCCACTCTGAGTCCTCCTATTCCCAGAACAGCCTATAATCCTTTCCCTTTCCTTCTGTATATGAGTTCTCAGACAGTTGGCTGTGCCCTTCTCTCGCAATTTCATTATCACCCTCCTTCCTCTATCCCTCCCCCTTAAGCACCAGGTAGCCACAGCCTCCTAATCCATAGCTTTGACCTCTTGAACCATCAAGTGGTTGCCAATGGTGCATTTGCAGACTTGCATTCACATGGTGCAACTCCGCTCTCTTATTCCTGTTCTCCTAAACCTGCCTTCACACTCTTTCTCTAATTCTGAAGACCTCCGAGGTGAAAGAGTCTAACCCAGTATAGAAACTAAGCCAATGGCAGTCTTGAGAAGTAGCCACATAGCCTTGTTTAGATGTATGGAGTAGCAGCAGCCTCTCTACCATATCAGCTAGGACTCTCCAGTTGTGCTGCTCTAAAAGAAAATTTCATCAAAGAGAATTTTTTAAACGCTTTCTAGAGTTTCTGGCATGCAAATGGTCATAGCACCTGCCTGACACGGGGCTAGAAAACTAAAATGAACTACATAAAGTCATACGAGTGAGAGGAAGTTCAGGGTTAGACCTGCTAGGGTCGCCTCAGTCTGTAAATATTTCCTGACACAAAGTACCTCTTTGGTATAGTTGATTTCTTTGCAATGTTTATGTTGGTCTTAGTGTGGTCCACTGTGGTTATAGGGAATTTTGTGTAACTCATGTTCCTGAGTCTCTAGAACCTTCTCTTTCTCAGTTCCAGTGCCATGTAGCAGCCTACAATTTGATATGCTGTAACTGCACCCATATCCCTCTGGATTTCACTGTTTTTTGTTTGCTTGTTTGTTTTGGTTTTTTTTTAAATCCAGCTCCTCTTTCCAAATGTATCTTCCAATACCACCACCTCAAAGCTACAACTGATAACCCACTTTTACCACTCTGCTTTTCTCTGCAGCAGCTAAAGAAAGAGAGCTGGTTTGTTTCGTTTTTCTACTATAGTGGTTGTCTTGGTCATGTTACCTGAAGCTGTTTTGTAGTTTTGTTTTGCTTTACTTTCATGTTTTACAATTCGTAAAAGGACAGACTCAGTTGTGTAGCCTCTATGTAAAGAAACCTTATTTGAATTTTTCCTCAATAATGGTGGCCTACCTTCCTTGCTATATCTAGGTTCTCGTGAAGAAACCAAAGTCTGTAGGGAAATTAGGTGATTCCCAAGATCCTTAACTAGAACCTCACAGCCAGAATGAAACTCCAGTCCTCTGACTCCCATTGCATATGTGTTTCTCCCTAACACTTCCTGTTAGCCTATTTAAAAAAAAAATCCTCAATATTCCAGTCATTTATGTAAATTATCCACTTGCTCGTGTGTCTGTATATCCCCTGAGTAACATGATCACCCTCATCTACCTTTAATAACATCAACGAATGCATACATTACCTCTAATTAAGCCTTTGTGGTTTTTTCCCGTTTGTCAGGGCTATGCACAGTGATCACTTGATTTCTTTTTGAGAGGTAGCGATGAGTCTTAACAGCAGCTCACAGGCAGGGTCATTTTCTGCTCCTGGGAACAAGGGTACAGTTCTCACATTCCCACACTCACCACTGCACCTTCAAAGAAATTCTGCAGATGAGAAGCACTGTTGCTACCTCGCAGCTAAGGCTCTTTCTCTTCATTTCTCTGAAGCCACACTCAAACTTTCAATTCCCCAAAAAGGAAAAAAAATAAATAAAAAAAAAGAAAAGAAAAAAGAAAGAAAGAACTGAATAGGCATTAACAAACTAATCTCCCCATTTCTTTGAAAATTGCAAACTAGCTGGATTTTTCTCTCATGACTGGTAATAACCATGAAGAAACCAATCAGAATTCTTTCTCTTCAACCTCGGAAATGCATCATTTGGAAAAGCTTTCCTTATTGGAAAATAAAATGAAGGGGGAAATCATATTAGAGACTAATGAACTCACACAGCATTGCTTTCATTGCTTAGTAACCTCTGGGAGTGGATAATTCTCTTTAAACAAATCGTTAAAATGTGTGCTAAGGGACATTCTTTTAAAAAGCCTCATGTTATCAAACCCTAGTGACAACCTTGTTTAAGTCGTACAAATTTTAAAACAGAAAATCAGTCTAGTCTTTCTTACTTTCACTTGCCATTAACCTCGATCACATAGCTTAGTTAAAGTCATTAAGCCCATGGACTGACCCAGCTTGAGGAAAAGAAAGGGACCATCATTTCTAAAGGCATGAGCATTTAGGATAATAGCTATAGCCACAGCACCCATTGGGGCATCATAGTCTCTTCCAGAGATAACTTTACATGGTGACTATACATACAGTCCAAATTACAAATTCAACTGGGCACCACCCAAAGTTTGCAAGAGCTAGATTGGTCCCAGAAAGACAGGTGCAGCCTCTGTTAACTTCAGCAGTCCAAGAGGTTGTCACAGAAGGACTGTGTGTGTGTGACCAGGCAAGACTGATCATTGCTAAATATGTAATATAGTTTAAGAATAAAAATAATCTAATTTCAACCTAGACTGTTTTTTGTTTGTTTGTTTGTGAACATATAAAGTGTCTGAACAACCCACAAGAAAGCCTTCCTAAGTGTTGCTTACCTCATGCATGTACCCTTGTGTCCTCTGGCAAGTAAGAAAAATTAAACTGATATAGAAGACAATCTTCCCCCACACTCAAATCCCCAGAGAAATGATGGGCTTAAAAAGGGAAAGCAAATCAACTAGCAACTGAACATTCATAGCCTAATTTGAGATAGAGAGAAGAATATAAAGAAGAAATCTCAGAAACAGGAAGTGACAATTATAGCTGAAAAATATTGAGAGGAAATTAGAAAACGGGACAAGGCTTAGCAGCTGGGACTGAGGATTATTGCCACACAGCTGGGAAAGTTTACCCAGCAACTCCAAACGGGTGGGCAACTGGAATTGAACTGCCTAAACTGATTCTGCACTCAGAAGCAATCAAACCCAAGAAAACGGCAGTAAAATCCCCATCCTTCCAGCTGAGTAGGTGGGGGAGTTCGGGGAGATACACAAACCAGAAAAAAATCAGAACATAGGACAAAGGTCCAAGTTGAAGCCACTCAAACAGTTCCATATGCCAAAGAAATAAATTAATGTAAATATTTTCACAGTGTGCTTAAATTAAAAAAAAATCTCATCAGATATACACAAAGCTAACATGTAAGGTAAGTCACATGGGCTTTTCAAGGAAAAATATTCTGACTGACAATGTATGCAAAACCAAAGTGACAAACTATGCAAGAAAATGAACGACCAGGGGAATACAATCAAGAGGAATAGCAAACACCTCTAACATCATAGCACAGCCTGTAGAGTAAATATTTAGAATGTTTTCAAAAATAGAGGAAGAGATGGTGTCTTAATTAGGGTTTCTATTGCTATGAAGAGACACCATAACCATGGCAACTCTTACGAAGGACAACATTGAATTGGGGCTGGCTTACAGTTCACAAGTTTAGTCTTTTATCTTCATGGTGGGATGCATGGTTGACAGGCAGATGCTGGAGAAGAGCTGAGTGTCCTACATCAGGATCTACAGGTATCAGGAAGAGAGAGTGAAAGTAGGCTTGGCTTGAGGATCTGAAAACTCAAAATCCACCCTCAGTGACACCCTTCCTCTCAAATAAAGCCATATCTCCTAATAATGCCACTCCCTATGAGCCTAGGGAGATCATTTTCATTCAAATTACTGAAGATGGAATCCTAGCATAAGAAGTTCTACTATGAACTCAGGAAAATGAATTCTAGAAATGCTGGAAGAAAACTCATAGTACCTAAAATATGGATAGCGTGCAGTCCTTTTTCTTACATAAGAGCAATTTATTTTTTAAAAGCACTAGTATTAGTATATAACATAGAACTTGCTCTTTACTTAATAAAAGCAAATTTTTTTAGTGTTGTAAATATTTCAGTTCCTAGCGTAAAATCTGGTAATTCTTTAGTAGCACCCACCCTGTAAATAACAACAAAACAAAAAAGCAGAACAAATTGGAAATCAATAACACTCCATAGATTTATCAAAGATATATAGGACTCATATGCCATCAATCCTGGAGATGCAGCTGGCTTACTAAAAGTAAAAATAATGGCCTATAATAATATGAAGTAAGTCCATCTTAGAACTACAGGCAAAGCAGTGAGTGGTATTGGGACAAAGAACTTTTCCTGTAGAAATATAATTAGGATCCTCTTTCCTTCAAAATTTCTCTCATACACATCAAAATGAAGCATAAGCTATAACACTAATAAATAAAATTACTAGAAAATATTTTTGCTAAAATAATACTAGGAAATAATTTCCTAATAATGACATTTATAAAGAAAAAAATATGTAGGAGAGAATAGCTTGACATCAGTAAAATAAAAGAAAGCCTTATATAAGGTAACAGTTGTCACAAACAAGTTAAAAGGAAGTTGCTGGCAGTGCATAGCAATGTGTATAGGAGATGGATTATTATTCTGAATTTAACTTCCTTCGTCTTGCAAATAATGGACAAAGTCTTTAGTTTTAAATTATAGACTGCAAGTCTCATAATAAAAATAATTGAAATGATAGGTCATTATATAAAAACAAAAGCCCAGAAGGGAGGAACAGGAGAAAGGGGCTGAGAGGGTGGGACTGGGAGGAGAGGAGAGGGGGGGGGGGCTGTGATTGGAATGTAAAGTGAGTAAATAAATTAATGAAGAAAAAAAAAAGAAAGCCTGAAAGACCAATACAGCTACAAAAAAGATAGTCAATACCTGCTAAGCTTTAAATATGCCTACTCCCCTAGCTCATAAATTGCAAACCTAACCCACAAGCACCAGTTAGAAAGAAGGGTAAGAATGAGAGGCCAGGC
>JANHMN010000010.1:45981328-46019113 GCA_030674055.1 Rhabdomys pumilio | reverse complement strand
GGGGGGGGGAGGCCAGAAGGTCATGAAGGCATTTCATTTGTATGTGAATTGATGCCAAGGGTGCTTCTGTAAGAGAATTATTTCATCCATGCACTAGGATACTATATGATAAGCATCCATGTTTATTTGGTAATACTTAGAACATGCAAATGGAAAGATTGCTAGCAGCCAACCAACTGTTTCTCCATAGTGAGCAATAGGACAAGGCTGGGGTGAGATGGGGGCTGTTTAATTGCTTAGTAAAGTTGGCCATGATGACAGCTCTAAAGAGCAACAGGAGTGGGGGACACATTGTTGGAAATTAAGTGTTCCAACCTAGAGGTGAGCTCCGACTGCCCACAGATCATTGATCAGAACTTGACACACGATCCCACAAAGGAGGCAGAGAAATAAAGTCCTCCCATGGTCACATGTGAAGAACTGAAGATTAAGCATCAGACATTTGGGAGCATCACAGTTGCCAGTTGATCGTTAATATTCCTTCATTTAATGAGAAACTGAAACACAAGCTACACGATGCTAATATTCAGGGTGATAGGAGGATGAGTGTCTGTTACATTCATCTTTGTCTAACTACTCCTTGGAAAGGGGAAAGCACTTCTCATTCATTATTCTTTAGCTTGAGTTAGACCATCAATCTATCAAATCATGACAAAGAAAGAAAATGGGATGGATGCTAAAACTCATAGTAACTCAAAAATATCATATCTTTATCAAAAAATATTATAAGCCTATTAAAATATGCCAGATGTGGTGGTTTCTACCTAAATCCACTCTCCCTGGTTCCACTCCTAAAATCCTTTGTAAACTGACATCCTGACATATTTGATGCTTTTTCTAACTTCTCTACTTTTGTTCATTCCATCAGTCTTCGTTAACTTACACATAAAAAATAAAAATAAAAACGAAACAAACAAACAAAACCATAAAGCTTGTTCTAAACATCAGTGGTTTTTTGTTTGTTTTTGTTTTGTTTGCTGACAAAAAATAAGGGTCAAAGAAAGTCTAACGACTTGTGGAAAATTAACATCAAATGATTTTGCATACTACTTTAACAGTAAACAAGGAGAAAATATTCTGTTTCTGAAGCAAGCAGAAATGATTTCTCTCTCACAGTTTTCTTGTCTGTCACTTTGTTTGATTCTCTGAGTGCTCCCGTAAGAAAAGCAGCTCAGTGTTTATCACCCACGGTGAACAAATGGGAATTTGGAAATGGGGGAGGGTCTCTGACATGCCCCAAATCATACAAGGTCAAAGCTGAGCTGTTCCCGGTTTAGATTTTTTAAGACCTGGTCTCTTCCTGCTATGGCATCCTGCCTGTTTGGAACTGGTGGACTAGTCATCATGCATATTTATTCCTTTCTGGAGACATGACTTAATTCAGGCCCTTGTCATAGTTTGGGAGTTCTTAGGGAATTATGGAAGAAATTTGATAGTTTGCCAATAGAAAACTGGCATGCTAGATATGCCACAAGCTGTAAACCTTCACACCAGAGTGAGAGAAGATATCCCTTCGGCATTGAGAGAGTACAAACAGCATATTTGTGTTTCCGTTCCGTAGTTCCCTTGTCCAAAGGCCGGGAAACTACCTTCCCTCTCCAGGTCTCAGTTTTTCCAAAGTGTCAAATGAAGAGATTAAATGAGGCCACCTCTAATTCTGTGTCTGCTCTCAGATAGTGAAATATTTAAATATGTATAATAAAAGGCAGTGTCCCCTTTCCATCTAGGACCTCCCTCCCCTCCCCCTGTACACACATTAAATAAATGCACTGGAACCTGGGTATGAAAGAAATGCAAATCAGAAATCTGCATTTATGTATAAAAATATGAAAATCACCAGATTTTCTAAAATCTTCCCCTCTCTTCTCATATTAACAGATGGGACACAGTTTGATGGAGCCGATCAGAGGAAGCAGCTGCCATCTTCTCAGCCACACCGCATGAGTGACACTAATGAGACAGGTGAAACTTGCAAGAGCCCAAGACGTGCCTCAAGAAACCACTGCTGCTCTGCCAGGGTCATAGTGGGCCTGTTTGTGGGGTTGTCATCAGCTCCAAAAATAGACCATGTGGGTAATATTTCCTCTAATGATGATGATTATTATTTATAGTCTGCCCCAGCCTGGCAGGCAAGTGTCCCAGAAGAACAAAAGGATGCTCAATATAATTAAAACAAAAAAAATGTAGAGGTGTTGGCGTACAAGAAAAGGGAGCCATTCAATAACAGAGTAGAGTAGTCTTTGTTAGATTTGATGAATTCTCACTAATGGGGAGTTTATTTTAGGATCACACAACATTTGTGGGTGTATTATTTGATGCATACACAAAAATGCATCCAAACATTTCTCTTCTGATAAAAACGAAAATGTTCTGCCTTGCTCTTCTAGGTTTTTATTTGTTTCATATCCCCATAAATAATTTGAAAGGGAAATCCATCTATAGGTCTTGAACATCGAGGAATACAGATTGACTGTATGGGTGCTTATTAAGTATACATTGTCTTTCTAGCGTTGACAATGTAGATGTGGTGTGTGAGTGTGTGTGTGTGTGTGTGTGTGTGTGTGTGTGTGTGTGTGTGTTAGTATTTTTGCGTACTTAAAGTACTTTTAAGTACTTCCATGCTTCCTTAAAGAGAATCTCTGGAGCGGCAGGTGGACAGTGAATTAAATGAAGAAAGAATATAATTGACAGACCATTCAGAAGCCACTAAAAGTCTTTGATCAATGGTTTGTTGTAGGTAATGGGAAGATAAGTCAGAAGATAGCAGCTGTTGAGATGGCTCATTTGCATAAGGCGTATTGCACAAGGGTAAAGACTGAGAGTTGGACCCCCCAGAATCCCCAGAATAAGGTGGCTAGTCCAATTAGTGGGGTCTGGGTTCATGTGAGAGACCCTGCCTCAAAATCAAGTGGAGATTGACAAAGGAAGACAACATACATCAACCTTTGGCCTACATACACATAGACACACACACACACATACACAAACACACACATCACAGAAGATAAATGTAAATGGCTACTATATTGAATTCCCTATAAGATTCAATATTCTAAGGCATTTCTCACATGGTTAAAGAGTTAAGAGAGAAAAACACAAGAACTTGAAGAAAATGCTCAAATGACTGCTGACAAAGTGACTGTCACACAGAGTTATATATATGTACATAAACATGTAGCATGACACATTTGCTTGTTAGCAATATGGCCTACCAAGAAACTCCATGGAGTCATCTTTATTGATTGTGGTAAGAATCCTAATGTTATTCTGAACCCCAGATTGTGTTTTCCAGATCCCTAAATTTGACAAAATCTTTGGTAGGAAGAGCAAACATCTTGACCTATGTCTGAACTGAAGTCTATCCACTTGTTCATTAATATGTCTCTTGGGAAATAAAATATTTGCAAGAAGGAGAAGAAGAATAAAATAATACAGGAGAAGAAAGAAAGAAGAGGAGAAGAAGAAAGAGCAAAAGGAGGAGGACGATGAGAAGGAGGAACACAAGGAGGGAGAGGAGGAAGAGGTGAATGTCCAATAGATTCAGGGCTTAGTCCACAATAGTGAGTCATGAAACTTTTGTTGGGCTTTCATGACTATGATTCAGTTTGATGACTTGAATAAGTTATACCAAGCCTTAATTTTCTGAACTATAAAATGGGTACAGTCATAAGTGACCCCTACTTATCTGTTTGTGATGCCACACAGATGACGAGAGTATGCCTTTAAAATGCTCTAACCCTTTGCTCAAGGTTTGCTTAATGTGTCATTACTTTGTTGGTAATGATTTTGGAAATTATGTAAGCTTCAAGGGTGGTAAGGTTGGGTCTCCTAAAGAGGCTGACTCATTTGTCGAAGGCACCAAAATTGATACAATCAGCAATTTTGGATTTACTTAGCCAGCCAAGTATTGAGGTCAACTAACCTATTAAAAGTACTAGAAGATTTGTACTTAGAGGAGAGAAGCCATATACTGAAGCCTTGATAGTAGATGTGAAAAGAATAGAAATAGATTTAGGATGGGAAATTCAATGACACTTCAAATTTGGTAGCTTAAGTGGCATCAGGCACTGTGCTGAACTCACTCATTTTATGAAATATCATTTTATGGACATTTCTTCTTTTGCTCTAATTTCTGTTCTTCATGAAATAGGTACTCATTAAATGTCACTTGCATACCAAACTCTTTCTGGCCAGTGCTATGATTAACACTTTCTCAGGTTTGGTACAAGACTATGGAAAGAGAGAAGTATGCTTATGCCCCACTGCTGTAGGAGAAGGAAGACAGCCTAGATCTGTTCATAGACTCGGTCTGTCAAGGTCCTGTGGTTTTCTTGACTTCCTGGCTTACAAGTGTTCACTTTCCTTTTCTGTTAATACTTGTCCATCTTTCTCCCTTTTAATTCTTGGGCTACATAATTTTCTCTGTTACTGACCATCATTTTACTCTGTTTATGCAAAACCTAGTTATTGACCCCATTTTTCTTTTATGGATAGATGGATGGATGGATGGTGCCTACATTTATATGCCTGGCTGTGTGCTGGATGAGGAATTTACTCCAGAGTGCTCCTTATATTCAGAGTTCAGAGATTTAGTAAAAACCAAACTGAGTTTTTGACAGACCTCTGAAACAATCAGACATATTTTTACAGCTTTATTAATAGACGTATACATTTTTGGCAAATATCTAAAGAAAGAAAAGTGAGACTGCAATGAATTGTCCATTTATTTAAGTGGTATTCACTGAATGTTAACTTTTTATGTATTGGATATTCTCTGAGGTGATGGCCTCTCAAAAGTCATGGTCTAGTTGAGTGGCATGTGTAGATTGCTTATTATTTCAGAACTCCATAGTTTTAAATTTCTTTCTTTATGGAAACTTACTTTTACATATGTGCAGGGGGCCTGGGATGGCCCATGTATGCTCTTTGATTGGTGACTTAGTCTCTGGGAGCTCCTGGGGGTTCAAGTTAGTTGATCCTCTTGGTCTGCCTTGTCTGGTCTGGTTTCAGTGGGAAAAGATACACCTAATCCTGTAAAGACTTGATGCCCCAGAGAGGGGAGATACCCAGGGGGAAGGCACCCTCTCAAAGGCAGAGACAAAGGGGGCTGGGATGGGGGTAAGAACTCTGCAAGGGGGACTAGGAAGTGGGGGGCAACATTTGGAGGTGTAAATAAATAAAATAATTAATTAAAAAAAACCAACACTGATTTTTAAAGACAGGTGGTGGTGGTGCACGCCTCTAATCTCAGCAGTTGGAAGGCAGAGGCAGGTGGATCTCTGAGTTTGAGGCCACCATGTTCTACAGAGTGAGCTCCAGAACAGACAGCACTACACAGAGCATCTTTGACTTAAACAAACAAACAAACAAACAAAGAGCAAACAGACAAACTTATTTTTAGTGACTGGAGAAATGTCACGGCAGTTATGAGCACTTGACACTCTTCCAGAGGACCTGGGTTTGATTCCAGCACCCATATCAGGCAGCTTGTTTATAACACCACCTTCTGGACTTTGTGAGCACTGTACACATATGGTATATTCTCTCTCCCCCCTCCCCATACACACACATACACAAAATGAATAAACATATATTAAAAACTGATATTTATCCCCAAAACTAATACTTAAAATGCTTTTGAGGGTTTGATTTATTTTGTTTGTTCGTACTGTTTTTGCCTCAACCAAAATACTTAAGTCCCCCTAATGTTCCCAGTGAGTCTGAATGAGATGATAGCCATTGCCTTCTCAGCTCTTGTGGGCTAACCTGTACTGTGCCATTCTCATGTCTACGCTTTTATTGACAGTTTCACTCTCTAAAGTGGCCAAGCATGATACAAAGGTTCCCAATACATGAGGGCTGTGATGTTTGATAAGGAGAAAAAATGCACATGAGATTGACCAGGGACAGTGCTGTTGGCCATGGATTCACTGCCAGTGAACCAACAATATATATTAAGCGTGATGTTCCTAAATAGAAAGCATGGCTGTTTGCTGATGTGTTAATGAAACTGCACCTAGAAGCTTATGGCCACTGAATCGTGTGTCTCCCCTAGAAGCTATGGTCCAGTGTCTGGGTGCAACAACCTCAAGTGTGATGCCTTGATAAAACAGAGCTACTGTGAATAAGGAGAAACGGCCATTTAATCAACTGATTCCCCAAGCACACAGTTAAGTAGGGATGATCAAGAGGGTAAGAATGAACTGCTTTGGAAAAAGTAATTATGGGGGGTTGCTTCTGAGTCCAGTCTTTAAAAATATAAGCAGTTGTTTGATGTATGATCTGGGTGATGGCAGGTCGTTCAAGCATCGGAGGACTGTGTGAAGAAATTTGACTATGACAGACGTGACAAACGAGCATCCAAAAGAGCAATGAGGTCAGAGAGTTTTAGTCATAAACTAAGCCACAGGCAGAAACTTGCAATCACTACAAAGTTTCTCTGCATAGTTTAAGCTATAGTTTTTGTATCAAGGAAATTTGCAAGCATGTCAGCTATGAAAATTGGCTCAATATTCATAATCAAATCTATTATGCTCCTGCTGAAGCCTGGCCCATGTTTCTGTAGAAACCCCTAGTTACACAAAGGGACCCTGGCTGGCCATTGGCAAGAAAACTCAGCATCCCTGAAGGCCACTACAGTAATGCCAGGGGGAGAAGCACAACATAATTCCTGGTGAGACCAGCGAGCTGAGACAGCAAAGTATTGTTAGCTTGTAGCATATAGGACAGAGAGCACTACAGTGGACCAGGATACAGCATCCCTCAGTCTCCCCACCATGCCCCTATCTATGAAAGATACTGCCTGCCAGTATATCAGAACCTAGCCATCTCTTGACATGCAGCACAATTCAGGACACACAAGATACATGTGCTCACACCAACCTCCTGATGCAGCCTTCCTAAGTCCCATTTTGTAGACAACAGCTCCAAATGACAGAGTAATTCATTTTAAAGTTCACACAGCTTGTCCCAAGGATTCTTAAGGAATCATCAGCTTCTTTACTTGAGGCCTAGAGGGGGCACTCTGCACAGCACACACACACACACACACACACACACACACACACACACACACACAGGTCTCCACTCCCTGCTCCAGTGTGTACTCTGCAATAGTGTAGCATCTCCCTCATCCCTACGTGAACTGTTCTTGTTCTATTTGCTGCCTGTTGAAGGCTGGGCCATCTCTCAGCATTGAACAAGACCTTTTGAAGCTTCTGCTTCCATGGTAAATTCCTTCTATTCCAGGTCTATAGGGGCAATATCTTCATTCCAACCTCTTTCCTGTTCTACCTTGTCATAGCCTGGGCTGACAGCATGTCAAAGGCCTGGGGCAAGTCCTCATTCATCATTTAGTAAAGTTCCTGGCATTTAGTTGATGCAGTCTATCAAAACAACAAAACAAAACAAAAACCCACCGCTCAAAAAGGTTGTTCTTGAATTGAATTGAATTTAGATAGCAAGCTTAGTTCATGTGAACCAGCATATGCTGTGAATGAATACCATCCAAAACAAAGTCTGAACTCACCCGCCCCTAATTGACAGTTCAATTTCACTGTAATCTTTATTATGACAGCTTCTGAACTTGTTATTAGCATTACTGATAAAGTTGAAAGACTATTTCAACTGATTATTGTGTCTTGAGAAACATCTAATTATTAAATTCCACACTGATAATTAGAAAACCCTATTATTTCGTAATGGACTCAGCAATACTACCCAGGTATCCCTCAATTACTGAAACAGAAGCCGCCTCCGAGTGTGCTAAAGTGAACCCTCAGACACCCAGGGATCTCTGCTCACCAACATAAGCTGTGTTACTACAGATGGAGAGTGTATGATAAAAGGCCTGCTCAGCTTCCAGAATGATAGCGTTCCACGGATGAGTTTGGTATCGGGCTGAGTCAGTCATGACCTTCCCGATGCCTGGTCAAAGCTGACGGTAGGCAGGATAAGTAAAGGAGAAAAGGTGAGACAGAGATGAGTGTCTGTGTGAGTGTGTGTGTGTGTGTGTGTGTGTGTGTGTGTATATCTCTGTGTGTGTATATCTCTGTGTGTCTGTGTAGCTGTGTGTGTATGTCTATGTGTGTGTATATCTCTGTGTGTCTGTGTAGCTGTGTGTGTCTGTAACTGTGTGTGTGTCTATGTGTGTGTATATCTGTGTGTCTGTGTATCTGTGTGTGTGTATGTCTATGTGTCTGTATCTCTGTGTGTCTGTAACTGTGTGTGTGTCTATGTGTGTGTATATCTGTGTGTCTGTGTATCTGTGTGTGTCTATATCTGCATATGTATCTCTGTGTGTCTGTAGCTGTGTGTGTGTGTCTATGTGTGTATATATCTCTGTGTGTCTGTGTATCTGTGTGTGTGTGTTTCAGACAAATCAAAGCTAAGATCATGGCAAGAAAAATTCTAATAGAACCATAATAACACAAACTGTCCTCAGAAGGACCAAAAATTGAGGTAAGTGCAGGTCAGGGGGGCCTTGAGAAACTTATGCAACCCAAGGACCATTTCCATGTGGGAGACTATATTATTCTAACTAGACTGTGCCTGTCTAGACCCTGTCTGAATTCTTGCCAAAACTGAACCAAACACTCCACCGCTAAGCAGTTCCTGGGAGCCTGTCAGAAACACAGACTGTCGGAGCCTCTGGAGACTTAGGCAGAGTAAATTCGTCATGGGGACTCATACTGGCCTCAAGCAAGGGAATAGAGCAACGCTCTCCCTGAAGTTACTTCCATTGTTGGAGCCCCATATTTTCGCTCCTGTTCCCAACCCACAAACTTACTATCCAAAGAAGCCATGACTGTCAGCACAAGGCCTGACACACTGTGAAGGTCCAATATTGCATAAATTTTATAATGATCTTCTCTGGTTGGCTGACTGGGGGAAAGAGCAGCCAAACTAGGTAGGTGACTGCAAGGCAAACACACATACAGGGGCTCTGACTCACAACCTGTTTGGCACAGCTCGGTCCTCTGGGCTTCCGGATTCTCCCTCTCTTTAATGCACAAAACCTCCTCGGCAGATGTTTTAAAACAATGATCCGTGACAATGAGAGTTTAAGCTACTTTCTCCTTACCTCGCAAAATTTTAGACTCACTTTTTCGAAGACCGTTGCACTTCGTAAGCTAGGCATTTGGGAAGACTTTTGGGGGGGTCCCGTTCAATAACTATGGACTTTAAGGATGGGTGTGTGTTACTACGATAGGCTAGAGAAGTGTGAGAACAAGCAAGTTCACCGTCCAAAGTAACTTGGGGCCAGGGAGGGGGAGCTAAGTATTTTGGGGTGATCTGGTGTGAGCACTAGTGTCAATGTGTGTGTATGCCAGTGGTCTATGGAGATTGCGTCTTTGGGGGTGTTTTGTTTGTATTTTGTTTGTTTGAAGGGGGAAGGTGGGTATGGAGGAATTCAGGCCTCCTGGTGAATAGCAAGGCAAGCGGCCCAGGCAAAGAGAGGGTTACTATTAGCTGGGAGGTACAGTGCTAATTCCTGGGTGCAGCTCCTAGTGCCTAGCCTGACTAGAAGGGAACCCGGCCCTCCGAGTGACAGCGGGGAGGGATTCCCGGGCCAGGGCGGGGCGGGCGGGCCGTGGGGCGGGGCTGAGGCGGGGCGGGGCGGGGCTGGAAGCCGACTCTCGGGCTGCGGCTGCCGCGGGAGAGGCGTCCACAGCGGCGGAGCGGGCGGCCGAGCAGAAGCGAGGCGGCGACAGCGGCTGCGACTTCGGTGAGCGTGGTGCGAACGCGGCTGGGGCGCGGCAGGGACCGCGGGCTGGGACTCGCAGGGAAAGGCGCTGCGGAGGCGCAAGGGCCTCCCGGGCGCGGGACTTGGTGGAGCGGGGCGTCTGTGGCTCTCCTCACCCGGCTCGCAACGCCCTGCAGCCCCGGGCGAGGGAGGGAGGCAGCTAGCTCACGACTCGGTCTTGAACTGTTCTTCTTGGTTCCCGAGCACAGAGGTCTGTGCGTCCATTGCTCCCTCTCTCCGGGTCTCTCTCCTGATTTTATTTCTTTTCCAGAAGAGTCCCTTCACCTTTCAACCACTCCCACCCCTACCGCCCCCCCCCCCCCCCCCCCCCCCGCTCCTCCCCCGAATCTTCATCTCCAAAGCTATTCTTCAGGAGATCCGCGATCTTCCTCCTCCGGGTTTTTCATCTCCAAAGCTTTTCTTCAGGAGACCCGCGATCTTCCTCCTCCGGGTTTCCCTGCGAGGGCCATGCCTCTGCTCCCCATATTTCTGTAGCCCCAAGGCGTGGATAAAGCCGGTCCTGGCCCCTGTACACCTGGACCCTTCTGCTGCCACCTGCCACAGAGGTGCTTAGCCAGCAGGCAAATTGCTGTGCCTAGGACCTCCTCGCCTCCGCGGTATTTACTCCCCCTCATACCAGAACTCCCAACTAGAGTCCAGCAGGAGGAGACTTTTCCAAGCTGGAGCTTTGGGAACAATTTGACCCACTTCCCGAGGCATTGGTCTCTGGCCAGCCATGCTTTTTGGTAGACACACCTGTCTCGTTTGCCAGCTGAGGGACTAACAAGAACACCTCTTGACAAAATGTGCCAGCCCGTCCCCTATTCCTTCCCCCAACCCCCATTCTTTTTCCAAGCTGTTAAACTTCTTGGCCTATGTCCCCAGAGAGGAGGTCTAGGGCCTTTGCAATTTAAATCTGCTAAAGCTCTCACCCTCACCTCCAACCCCCATCTCTGTGAAGGTCCCCAGAATTCTGTCAGTCATTATTGGAGGAGGAAGGGTCCAGTACTGATAGGGCCACCATTCTGATTTCTGGGTATGATTTCTTCTCCTATGTGGGTGATTCCCTGCCTGCTTCATGGAGAACCCCAGGCTCATAGAGCTCCCCTGAAGCTTAGTGGTTTCCTTGTTAGAAACTTTCACTACTCTGACCAATCACCACCTCTTCTAGATTGGTCCAGGCTGAGTCCCCAGGGCTCAGGGAAAGCTGGGAAACCATGCAGTTTGAGAACCTATGCTGGGCAGCAAACGGAGGGTAGCTCCTAGCCAGGCCTCAGTTTTGGGAAGACAAGCCTGTTAGGGTTGTTCCCAATCAGACTGAATTTTACACACTGGTTCTGAGGGCTTCATGTGAAGAGAGGAGGTAGATAGACTGTTTTTCCTGCCTGTTTCTGACTGTCTTGTGTTGCTATGGTGACAGTTTTGCCTCTTCCTCCCCCTGACTCTTCTGGGAGCTGGTTTTTATTGGTCTGTTGTCCTGTCTTTTATGGCTCTAATTTCTTCTTTCTACTTGCTCTGAAATAAACAGTCATAAACATGGGCACTGGGCCCAGGCTGGGGGCTGGCAGAATTCACCTCCTGTGGGCCCCTAGGTCCTGTGAGGAAAGAATACTGAATAAGAGGAAGTGGGATAAACCTACCATGCTCCTCCTTACTCTCTTTGAGGAGGGGACAGTAGGATCCCAGGTGGGGTGCATAGTTGGTGTCATACTTCTGGGTGGCCAAACACTTGTGATAGCTCACTGGGGTGCCAGTTCTAAGGGAAGAGCAGCCCCCATCTCTCATTTTGCATCTGAAGCAACTAAGCTCAGAGCACGTGGATTGTTTCCCACGGGCTCTGGTTGATGTGAGCACACAGTCAGTTCTCAGATTTAATCAATGAAGGGAAGTCATGGAGCTGATACCTGAATCTCCCTGCTTCCCATCCTGCTGTTCTCCCAGATCTGTCTCCTAAAGGACTTCCTTGCACCAGGAAGTTAATTAGAAAGGGTTCCAGTCCCCCTAACTCCTGTGACACATGCTGCCTTCCATGCCCTTTGGACATCCTGAACCCCAAGTGCTGGGGACCCAACTTGAGAGCAGAGTGAAGCCACTTGTGACTTCCTGTTTTTACTCAGCACTGAGAGGAATTCTTCAGTTTGCTTTTGCTTATGCTCCCAGGGCCTAGATGCAACCGGATGACTCAAGGACACAGAGCCAGCACCGAGTAAGGAGTTCCCAGAGAGCTAACCCAGTCCATAGTATCTATCACCCACTCTCCCCTCTCTGTGACACTCTGCAGTGAAGCTGTTCCTCCCTTCCTGGTTATTTTTCTTTTCCTTGCATTCTCTCTTTCTCCCCTTTGCATGGCAATGTTCTGGCTTCTTGAATTAGAATAACATGTACAGACAAGGGTATCAACAGCCTCTCGGTCAGCTGTTGACCCAGAGGAAGTCAGTTCATTCACATGAACCTCATTCTATCTTTCAAATAGACATGAAGCATCTTTATCTTTCCTGTTGGCTGTTGCTGCTTATTTTAGGACGGAATGTATTAGCCTACCTGCTGTTTTGAATGGTTAGAAGGCTGAAAGACCTTTAGTGCCCTACATTTTTGTTGGAAGATTTTAGGTTAAAGAGATGCCTGAGCCACTATTGGTAGGTTGAAATTTTTAGGATTTTAACCCATAAACTTTCAAGGCTAGTGGCATTTTCTCAAGTTATTTTGTGGAGTGTTCGTGGGATGTACACCTTCATTTATCCATGTCATATTTATGTACCAGATACAGTGCAGGGATCACAGAGGCATGACTTCCCCTTCTAAAAAATGTGGTCTGGTGGAAAAGGAAGACCTGGAAATAGATTTTTGTCCTGTAGTCAGAGCAGTGTTTTGACAAAGGGATAGGTGGCATAGAGTTCAGAGATGGCTCTTAGTCAGATCATCCCTTAGGGTTGTTGGTCAGGTAGCCTGGGCTTTGTGGCTGAAGTACAACTGACCGACTACTGTCATCTTGGAAGGTCCTCATTTAGCCTTCACAGAATCGAGTGATTATCAAAGAGAGCCCCCTCCTTTGGGTCTGGTGAGCATATGGCAAGGAGCCAGTCCTGCCTGTCTCTGGGAGTTTTGACTCATTTATAGTAGCCTCTGGTTTCTGCTTCACCTTGGATAAAAATCCTTTCTATGATACTACAAGAATTCCAAGACTAGGTCTTATGGTGACTGGGAAGAGAGAAGATGATGGGATCAGGCATGAATTTAAGCTCCGTTGTGTTGTGTTCTGGCTGTGGGGTCCTGAATGTCTACCTGAGCTCACTGAGGCTCCATGCTCATGGCAGCAAAACTCCAATACTTACACTTGTCTTCTTCCAGATTAAATGGTCTTATGTATTTATAGGGCCTGGCATGGTGCCAATCTCACAATAGACTTGCTCTTATTCACTTGTATTGATTAGAGAAAAGTTCTCCTGTTAAGGGGCTTCTGGGTCCTCTTAGCATCCCTGGGGAGGGCTCTCTGGATGAATCCTGGCCCTCGGAGATCCATTCATTATCTAGGAAGGTTAAAAATTGCCCACCGTCAGACTCCTAGCTTTGCTAGTTAATCTTCTAGTTATCTCTTACCAGATAAGCCTTGTTCTCCATCACCAGAACAAGTGCCAGTCTCGAACACTTTTTGAAATGGAAATGTACTTCCAGAGTTGCAAGAATGCAATTTTTTCTTCCCTATGAGAATCCTATAAAATAAATGTTTGCTTAAAAAAGAAACTCCTGGACCTGTTTAGCTCCCCCTTCCATTTGTTTTTAAATCTGTGTTTATACATTTGCTTGTCTCTATTCTGTATTTAAAGAAATGGGGACAGGGAGGTAAAAATCACATCAGCTAGTAAGTGGCGGAGCCAGAATTTAAAATGAGGTCCTGCTTGCTCTTTGTGCCATGGCATACAATCTTGTCATTTTCTTGGCTGGTGTGTCAGAGAACCAAAATAAGTGTGTTTGGAGAATACAAGTGGATTTTGGTGAGGGTGAAACTGGTCACTGCTGTAGTAACTCAGACTCATAGTAAATATTTAGAGAGCTTATTAAGGTTTCGCTCTCAGTTCAGCATTAACAAGGCTTTCTGCAGCTGGCTGTGGGATTTCTTTTTACAACTGATGAATAGAAGGGAACTCTGACATGTCTTAGTCAAGAAAGAACAGTTGATGGAATTCTAAGTGGATTTGTTAGCACAAAGAATGGATTGTTGGTTTGTCATTAATATAATCCAAATCACTGGGCAGGACAGGATTTTATCATTTGAACATGTGAATGGAAAAATATCACAAGTGTTTCTCTGGGATGTAGACATAGTGACAAGAGATACAACAAAGTTAGAATGGTTGGTGACAGGTATGGGGGTAGGGGGCTTGTGAAAGGCAATGGTGGTGTGGATTTAGTCTGCTGGTACAGCTCATATCTAGGAAGATGAGGGTGTGAAGTGGTTTGAGTGTTACTCTCTAGCCCTCAGTAGGTAAGGTAGAAGCTGGTATTTCCATAATAGCCCCGCTATTCCAAGTGCTGAGGACAGGGACTGCACTTCCCAGCAGTGTGCTTATCAGGTCCAGCTGAGCACTGCAGACAGATGTGGTGCTATTTGCAATTATCTCAGGGCCTGAGTCTGATGTCTGCTTATTTAATGACTTCACTTTCTAATAAAAATTCTGTATGGCATAGATAATTAGATTTTTTAAATGAAACTGGGAAAGAGAGTGCCCCAAAGAGTTTAATTGCAGTTTTATGATGGATCAAGCATAAACATGGGATCATTCATTTATATAACCAATGCTTACCATGTGGGCTCTTGCCCTTGGCCTGTGCTTGGTTGCGTACCTACAGATCAGTGTAGTATTACCCCTGCCCTCAGGTAGCCGACATTCCAAAGGAGGAAAGCAAAGGAGGAAGCACCCACCCAGGCATGGCCAGGGTCATAAAACAGCTAACTAAAGGAAGAGGTAACATAACACAGCAGAGTCCATTCTCAGGGTATCTCAATTCCCTCTTGAATGCTGAGACAGAGAAGTGTGTGCCCAGGAACAACAACTGTGTTCAACTCTTGACACCCAGCCCACCTTCTGGGATACGGTAGGAGCAAGCCTCTGGGCTCCTGCTTCCCGTCCATAAAGCAGGAAGGATTTGATGGCTTGAAAGGACTTTTCTACGTCTAGTATGATGGTCTTCAAAACCCTTTGGTTTATTTTACTCATTGGTCAGTGAAGAAGGGTGTCCTGGAGGCTTTAGTGAGCCAGCTTCTTGAGAGAGCTGAGAAGAAGGATCCAGGGAATCCTTTAGAGATCTGCTCCATCCCAAGAAGAGAGCCATTTTCTGATTGAGCACCTCCCCCCCACTGTCCCCAAATGATTGAAAGTCAAAGTGGATGAGAGCAGAGGATCAAGGAAGGTCACATGAGTGGAGCAAAGCTCATACCATAGTCCACAGCTTTCATTAAGGTGAATGGAGAAGGGGCTGGTCTCACATGCTCACTCCCTACAGTGACCTTCTGCCTTGAGTTGATGTCCTTAAAATCTTTTGTGGGGGAGAGGGGGTGTGGATGGAGCTTGTGTTACTTTTTTAAAACTAAATTAAAATGCACATGAGGAGCAATGAACAATCTACTTATTTCAGGGCCCTCAAGTTCTTTCAAGGCCATCAGCAATGAGGTCTTGGTCCATGCAGGAACAGTGATGCAGTTAAATCCAAGTCAGCCAAAGTGGGGAGGCAGCATGCTGTGGACAGGGGCTTGGATGCAGAGTCAGAAAACACCATGGATCTTAACGTCCACACTGTCTTCTCACATGCAACCTGGGCTTTGACAAGTTGTCTCCTTTTTAATTTAATTTAATATTTGAGTCTTCTGCCACCTTTGGTGCTATGTGGGAAGCAGCATTCATGGAGCAATAGAAGATTTTGCAGCAAGATAATACCAAGCATTTGATAACCATCTGGGGGCAAAGTTCTGAAGGACGAATGCAGCAGATATTAACTCTGCCTTGTGGCTGGGGAAGCTAATATCCAGAGATATGTTTAGGAACTTCGATAATGTTACCTCACTAGAAAGATGGCCAAAATGGTGTTTGCTCCTATGTGAAATGCCTTTGAGAGCCATTTTTTTCTCCATCACCTATTTACATCACTGCAAATAAGAGACCACACATGGGTGAGGATGTGCTACTCGCCAGCAAGTTTCTTCATAAAATACTCATCTCAAAAAGGTAGCAATTCTGTGCTAGCCAGAGGCACCTCTACTCTTTGAAACTGAAATAAACCAAGTGGAATCAAGCTTGTGTTTTATGTGTCTCCCTGCAACTGACTGATGTCTTTCAGGGTGTCCTTGACTCAGCCTCCTTTGTCAAAGGATGCTATCTGATAGTAATGAGCTGAGCCTGAACTCAGTCCTGCTAAGTGGTGGGTCCCTCCCAATTGAGGCAGGAGCTGTGCAATGTATTTTTTATACACTTCCCTGGGACAGCTGGCAACCCAGGAAATACAATAGAACTATCTTCTCAGCTTACAGAATGACAGAGTCAGTTGTACATGAATACCTTTGGTGTCTTTTTCCTAGATTGAGGGGGGAATGGGTGGGTGGGTAGATAGATGAATGGAGGGATGAGAGACTATATAGGAAAGATGCAGAGGAGAAAGAAGGAGTGAAGGTGAAAAAGAGAAGAGATGGATGAGTGTGAGAAGAGGGAGAGTGTCATATGTGTATACACACACACAGATACACACATATATATATATATATATACATACACACACAGAGATACTGAGAGACAGACAGACAGACAGACAGACAGATTTACTCTACAATTCTTAAATGCAGAGCAACGACATGTACCTGGGAGCCTGAGTTTCTTTGAAGCAAACAACTGAGTTGGAATCTTGGTATTTCCCTTGGTCAAATTCCTTAAGTTTGTGAAGTTTTCCAGTTTGCACATGATAGGTGATGATGTTTGTGTCTCATGGATAGCATGAGGGATATGTTGATTAAATATTTATCAGGTACTCTTTCTGCTTGGGCTTTGAATAGAATCTGTTTGAAAAGTTTTGGTCACTCTCGTAGGTTCCTCTTTGGTGTTCTGATGAGAGCTGCCACAAAAGTTTCTCCCTTTCCTTTGACAACCCATCTCTGAGTCTCTCCCTGAAAAGTCCCATCCTACAGACTCCCATCTCTAGCCTGTGAGCTCGAGCTCCGTGGCACACACACAAAATAACCTTTGTGTAGTATTGCTGGATCCTAACAAGGAAAACGAAGAATAAGTCTGTGTATGTTTGTTATCAATCTTCTTGCTCATTTTCTTATTTTTCAAATAGGTTTTTCCCCTAGTGTGTTGATATTTCAAACCTGGGCTCTTAAATACCTTCCCAAGAAATAAATAGGGTCAGAAGCAATCTGACATACCCACATCTTTTTATTGCTCTGTCCAAAATTTCAAAAGGCTCTATCACTATTTTGGAAGTAAAAGCTAGCCCAATTTTATGTGAGACTATTTATAACTCTTATTGGTCTCATTTGGGATAAATGAGTTTTTCAGCAGAAAGGTGAGTGCTTCAGACCCTCCTGGGGGAGCACATAGGAGTTAAGTATGTACTTTGTTCCTTTCTGAAGTATAGAGAACACTGAATTTAGAGGCACATCGTATCTGAGAAAATCGTTCCGGGAAGGACTGATGGGCTTTTGTTGCAAATGTCAGGAGCTCACAGTATCCCTGGGGTTAGGAAAAAACAGTAACATGTTTTTATCTCTGGAGAGAGTGTAGGTTCACTGGTTATGCTATTGGCATGTCATGTGGGAAGAGGGTCATCTAGGAATAGAGAACCTCAGTTAAGAAAATGCCTCATTTAGATTTGCAGGTAGGTAAATCTGTAGGGCATTTCCCTGATTAATGATTGACATAGGAAGGCCTACTTCCTGTGGGCGGTGCCACCCCGGGGCAAGTGGTCCTGAGTGGTGCAAGAGAGCAGGCTGAACAACCTAGCAAGTGGTGTTCCTATAGTTTCTGCTTCAGTTCCTGACTCCATGTTCTTGCCTTGAGTTCCTGCCCCTGACTTCCATCAATGATTGGCTGTGACTGGAATGTGTAAGCCAAATAAATCCTTTCCTCTTCATAGCAGGTAGTGTCCGTAGTTGCTTCCGATCATGGTGTTTATTGCAGCAATAGAAAGCAAACTAGGACAAATGGAACGGTCACATGGTGCATTCCATTCTAATCAGAAGTATCAAGGGCTACTTTCCTACTTTTTTCACTTGAGATTGCACCATGTGAACATATTGTTAAGAGTAAAGCAGAAACAGCAATTTGTTCAAACATGGCTTCCAAAAGTTTCAAAAGGACAAGGCAGTTTTCCAAGCAGAAGTTTCTTAGAAGAAGAAAGGAGTGGGAATTTTGTTTTTTTGGTTTTTTGGTTGTTTTTGTTTTTTTGTTTTTTTGTTTTTTTAACCAAGTGTGGCATTAGGGGAAGACAGAAGGGACTTTTTCAGTCTGACTCATCATCATTTTAGCCTTGTGAGGAGGAACCAGGCTTGAAGAGGGAGCATGGGGAAGTGAGAAGCCCCAGGCAGAGCGTGAGAAGGTCTTGGCTCTCAGTTAGTGCTTGCGCTTGACTTACTGAGTGACCTTGGACTTGTTACTTCCTTTCTATCTTCCTAGAAGCCAAGTTTAAGTAAATGCCCTTTATCTTTCTTTGAGCCTGGTTCTGGATGCCAAGGCCCCAAAGGACTGGAGTGAGAAGGGAGACATACTAACTGCCTTATAGTGGCCTCTTCCTATGGCTTCTGTGGACTGGTGACACAAGAAGACCTCTCAGAACTTTTCTTTACTTCTTTCTTAGTAATGATCTTTTTTTTAGACGCTGCTTTCCTGATGCAGTTTGTCCCCAGAACCTTCATTGTCATTCCTAGGGACAGTATTTGCTGGCTGATGGACTGGCCAAGAAGACAGTGACCATAGCACCAATATGGCCATTGTCAGTGGTTGCATGTCTCTCTATAATAATAAGATGAGAACACACTGGGCATTGTGGTGACAAAGAGGGCTGGAACAGTTCCCTCTTGGGGAGTAGAGGGCCAGGGTTAGGTCTGCTCAGGAAAATGAAAGGGTGTTAAAGGTCCAGTGAGTGAAATGAAATGAAAGGTCCAGTGTTAAAGTCCGAATCAGTGTGGATCAGTACTGAAACAGGGACATTGATGCAAAGAAATTATATAACCAATGCCCAAATGACCCTTCACCTTTTCTCTTTCCTTCTCTTTTGAGTTTATGCTTAGTGTGTGTGTCATCGTTCTGACTCTACCCTGTTGGAAGTTGAACCTTATTCCAGGATCCATTAGGTATGACAAGTTGTAGTTCTACATTCTTTTGAGATCTTCTGGAGGAGATTCTCCCTCTGCAGGAACTGGGTCGGGATCAGTGCCTTTAGCATAACGAGTAGTTTCTACAGTGAAGAAATGACAGTGGGTCTGGAACCTTCGAAGCCTTTGACTGGTACAGACTATTCAAGTTCATGGAACTATAAATATGGCCCACCTCAGAGTACCACTCCAAAGTATTGCACTTTATCTGTTCCAGAAGCCTCTCTGTGTATGAGTGTGTTCTCATATACAAGTCTTTTTATTATTTACTTATTGAGTGTATGTTTCTCAAATACAAGTTTATTTATTATTTACTTATTTAGTGTGTGTTACTCATATACAATTCTATTTATTATTTACTTATTTAGTGTGTGTGTGTGAATTGTGTGCATACATGTTCGAATACACATGCAGGCTCACCTGCCCTGATACTTGGGTGTTGGAGTTGAGGGGAGCCTGTGGGAATTCATTCTCTTCCTTTGCCACATAGGTTCCAGGGATCAACTGCAGGCCATTAGGGTGAGCAGCAAGAGCCTTAACCCACTGAGCACTCTTGCCATGTCTGCTGTGTCATATAGTGAGGCGTATGTGGGAGGTGTGTAAGTGTGTAACAAGCGTAGAGTAGGCCAAAGGTGTAGAATGAGTATGTGTGTACTGTAATGTGCGTGTGTGTATATAGTTTGTGAGGTTTGTGTGAGATGGTATGTTGTTTTGCTGCATGCTTTGAGTATGTGCAATCTATGAGTGTGTATGCCATGTTATAGGCGTGTGAATGCATGAGAGGGGAGAGATGGATGTGCTTTGTGTGTGCTGGGTGTGAACCAGAGTGCATATTGGGTTGTGTGTGGCATGCCTATGTTGGGGGCATTTGTGTGTTCTTTCAGATCTAGGGCAGTGTTTCTTCATGCAGGGCCCTCCCAAGTTTTATAGACATGGCTTTGGCTTAAGCCAACTCTTGCCTTTGTGTGGCTCATGAAAGAAACTGGCTTCTCAAGAGCTCCTTTAGCTGAAACTGAGGGACTTTCTGGGATGTTTTAGGCACAGCGACCACAGAAAAATGCAAAGCTGAAACTAAAGGGCAGAATGCAACTGAATCATTGCTTCCTAGGGACAGTGTCTAATCTTCTGCTGTGGAGACAGACCCTCATAAAACTTCATTCTAAACATATATATTTAATTCTAAGCATTCGAGTGTGGCTTTAAAAAGAAAGAACGAGACTTAAATACAGGTTTTAAAAAGAAATAGGAGACTAAACATATTCCATTTTGCTTAACGTGGTCTATTGCTAGAAGTGGGAAAGATGGGGAAAGAGGAGAAATTGTTGAGTTGCCTCTGCCCTGTGCAGCTATGACTTGCTCTGTTGTTGCCTCCTGTGACTTCTGTCTTCTCACAGGTCAAACCAGCTGGAGAGGGGGAGGTAGCAGGGGCTGGGATTAGCTGTGAAAGAGAGAACAGAAGCAAGGATAAACCGTAGCTACACAGTTCTGCTTACTGAGCCCGTGGTGATTAGGGAGAGTCTGTGGGAACAGGAAGGCTTGTGTGGATCTTGACCCTAGATACTAAGCCTGGTTCTACAGCTGACCGGCCCAGCTTGTGAGGTCCACTTTCCTTTCTGAGCCTCAGCTCTTCCTCCTCTCATGAGAGAGCTTAATAAGGCGTCTCTTGAAGCTGTACTGGGAAACAGATCTGGCCGTGCGCACCAGTCACAGAGGCTTTTGGGACCAGTGGGTGGGAGACGGACCTGTCTTGTGGAAAGCCTCATTGTGCAAGATAGAAATTGGGGCTCCCTCTAAATGTGAATGTGGGGATGAATATGAATATACCAGTAAGGGTACCACATTAGATACATAGCTTTTGCTTGCGTTCTACTTTAACCCTCTGTGTGCTGGAGCCCTTCCCTTGATTCCCCTTCTCTCCTCTCCCCTCCACTCCCTTTTTCTCCCTTCCCCTTCCCATTCGTTTCCCTTCCCCCCCCCCCTTACTTACTGAAACTTACTAATAAGGTAGTGAGTTTTGCAAATTTCTCTGTTAAACCTCAAATTCAGCAACTACTTAGAAAAGCTCGTATAAACTAAGGTATGTATCTACAGTGTGCTGCCTACTAGGTTGTGTATACATGCGAGGTTTTTTTTTTTTTTCTAACCAATAATTTTTAGACCCACGTTGGTCTCTAAGTTTTCAAAGAATTCTTAAATCTTCTGTTGTATTAATTCAAATGGGTTTTGTTCTTCAGCAAACGTTCAGCCATTAGTGAGCATTAATTATCTCACTGGCAGGCTTTTGTGCAGACTTCTCAGGCAACTGATACTGGCGAGGCCCATCTTTATTCATCTTTTAAGAATCAAGACATGGTGACTAAGAATGCATTTTTTTTTTCTGAAATTGCATGAAGATATAAAACTCAAAGTGGGCAGTATAAATGGGGTACAGTCTGTCTGTTTCTGAACAGTGTCTGCATTCCCAATACCACACAACTCATGATGGTTCTAGGTCACAGGGTTTTGCTTGTTTGTTTCCACTTTCTGTTCATAACTAGTCCCTTAAGCTTCAGAAAACACAACCCCAGATTGATTTCTTTGCCTTTTTCCCAAATGGAGTTTCATGCCCCCCCACTCCAACCTTAATGTATGTAAATTTCATGCAAATAGTATCTTCTGTAAATGGAGTTTCATGCCCCTCCCACTCCAACCTTAATGTATGTAAATTTCATGCAAATCTTCTGTTTGCCACGTGCTTCCAGAGTGCCAGACGCTGCTCTGGAAACTTTCACATGTGTCAAGTAACGGGAGAGGATGCTGGGTGGTGCTCTCATTATATAGAGAGCAAAGCTTAGATGCAGTGTCGCCTTTCTTTACCGGAAGGCAGATTGCATAGAAAATGCTTGGCCTGCTTTCTGCATGAGCCATTCACAGAGTGCAGTTCAGAGAATGTTTGGTATTGTGCCCTGGCCTGGAGTTCAGACATCCTTATTACAGCCTGGAACCAGGTCCTGATGACTCTTTAGCTCCCACCCTCACTGTACTGGGGTTCCCCAGTTTCTTTCTGTGATTAAAACTCAGGCCCCTGGCTGTAGAGAAAGACATGTTTCCTTTTGGTCGCTCTCATGTTACATCAGCCCACACTGTGGTTGGCATGAGTTTTACTGTCGGAAAATCCTTTTTTTAGTTTTATGGCTCATCATAGGCTTGCATATATTTTGTATTAGCTTCATATTACAAAAAGAAAAGATGGAATATGGTTTGCCCCAAATCGCACACGAGTTGCAGCCTCTTTCCAAGTTGCAGTCTGTACTTCAGCAGACCCTTAGGGACTCAGTTCTGACAGACCCTTCTTCTGTCCCCCACCAAACTCATCCATAAATTCGACCATCCATGTGTTTAATGGGAGGTCATTAAGTATCTGTAGTCAGGTACTGTTCTGTGTGGGGGATGGGTTAAGTAGTGACCGAAAAAACTCCCTGGCTTCGCAGATTTTATTATTTCTGATGGGGAAAGATGGACCATGACACATGAGCAGCTTAAATACGATAAGAGAATGACATGAAGTAAAGCGAATCTCAGATGATTCTAGAGTGTTGAGTGGTTCTCATCCTTCCTGATGCTTCAACCCTTTAATACAGTGCCTTATGTTGTGGTGACCCCCCAACCATTAAAATAACTTTTGTCGCTTACTTCATAATCACAATTTTGCTACTGTTATGAATCATTATGTGAATATCTGATATGCAGGCTATCTGATAGGCAACCCCTATGAAAAAAGAGTCATTTGTCCCCAAAGGGGTCAAGACCCACAGGTTGAGAATCACTGATGTAGAGGGTGAGGCTTGTCTGAGAGGAAGTGTAGTCACTATTTTGAGCAAGATGGTCAGGGAAGGCCTCACCAGAAGGTGGGGACTGTGTGAAGACCTGAAGGAAGTGAGAAAGTGAGCCTCATGTGAATAGTCATGGGAAACCATTGTCCGTATTGAGTCTCAGCATACGTAGAGTTCTTGGCCAGATGATAAGCATAGTGAGGGAACAAGGTAGGTTTCAGGTGATGAGGTTGCCAGCCAGCTTGAGACTTTTGTACCTCCTGTCTCCCACTGACTAAGACTGTAGACTTCATATTTACTGTTAACTGGTTTGCCTGACACTAGACTGTGCACCCAGAGGGCAAGCCTGGGCTGGTTTTGTAATCACATCTCTAGCTCACCCCTGGAGGCCTGGGGCAGGAGGAGAGTTTTGTGATCTGTTTCTTTTCTTTCTTTTTTTTTTCCCCCTTTAACTATCCTAGTCAAAGATGATTCGGAACATGGGAGTTTTGGTGGTGTACTGGTTTCACACCCCACTTGGCTAGATTGTTGCTTAAAAAGCCATCGGACAAGGCAGGATGGTTTTTAAATGAATGAGGTACCAGGAAAATCTGGAAGTGAAAGCAGTGGAGGGGAGAGTGTTAACTGGAGTCCTGAGGATGAAGAAGAGCCTGAGGGATTAACAGTACTGGAGGTCCCTGCTGGGAACTGGTGTTTATAAAGTGTGACTAAGGGGCTGAGCCTAGAAAGCTCTGCAGAAACTCTTAAGTGTGTTAAGATTTCATCCAGGACTCCAATTCACCACTGGGATGACTCAGAGGTTGCAGGGAAGACCTTTCAAGGAAGAAAAGCATTTTCTCAGTGGATGGAACTCTTGTTCTCTCACACCTGGAAGGCTTGAGTTTGTTCTTGGTAGGAAGCAACACTGAGGAATGCAGGTGAGCTGAAGAGGAGAGGAAAGGGCTCTGAAGAGCACCCTGAGGCTAGGGGACCTCTGGTGCTGCCTGTTCCAACTTCCTGTGCTCCCAATCTGACTCTTACATCCTTAGGATGGAAAGATGCCCATAGCAACTTTTGTCAATGTAAGCCAGTTAGAAGACAGTGATGAAGAGAAACTGAAGAGAACATCATGAAGCTCTGGGGAGGCCATCAGGGTGTCTATACAAGGGAGTGATGAGCTTGGGATTTCACCCAAACTCTCTGGTGTGTGTGTGTGTGTGTGTGTGTGTGTCTTGTCTGTCTGTCTGTCTGTCTGTCTATCTGTCTGTCTGTCTGTCTCTGTGTCTACACATGTGTATGAATGTATATGCATATCAGTTATTACATTGCTGAGACACAGGCAAGTGAGGAAAGGTTTCTTTCAGCTCATGTTTGAGACAGTTTCATTATGTCATAGGGGAAGGCACAGTGCAGCAGCTCAGTTCACAGCAGCAGTGAGAGCACGTGGATAAGGCTGTTCACACACTCAAGGACTCTACCCAGTGACCCGTCTTCTCTGAATAGACCATAACTTCCACTGTTTCCCTGACCTCCGCAAGTGGACCATCTGCTGGGGACCAGGCCTTTGAAACCTGAGCATATGTGGGGTACACTCCAGATTCAAATTACAAGTATGCATACCATGTGTGGAAACTAGCAGAGTATTCACTCATGTGTGTTAGGGAAAAAAAAATTCTATTTCCACTGGTAGGTCATAGGTGAAAGGTTTGCTTAAATATAATACAGGGGAAACAAAGGATTGTCTTTATTTTATTTTTAGTTAAATAGCTGGTTTTGATGGATGAACTGAGTGCACATGAACCTTAAGGAGCCTGGGTGGATGGCTGGAGAGGCTGCTCAGTGGTTAAAAGCATACACTGTTCTCGTAGAGGACTGAAATTTTGGTTCCCAGCAAACACATTGAGTGGCTCTGCCTGTTGCCCCAGATCCAGAGAATCCAGTGTCTCTTTCTGTTTTCTACAGACACCTGCAGCCAGTTACACATAACACACACACACGCATCTTAAAATTGAAGATGCCCGGGTTGGTCGAATAAGGCCTGGCCTCAGGGAGACTGAATTCTGTGCCCTAACAGGTGTGATAAGTTGCTTGGATTTCCTGATCCAAACACACATTCCAAGCTTTTGAAGTGAAGATGTTAAGAAGACAAAACAAAAAATCAACGACACCACCAAGAGAACATGTTGGTTACCTGATATCAAAGGATGCAAACTTAATTCTGTGTCTGCCAGTGATGTCTCATGGACTTTCCTGTCCTCATGGTCCAATGGGGTTGATCTCTGTCCTGCTTTCCTTCCTCTAGAGGGTATTTTACAGTGACAAACAAGCTTTGACACAGATGAAAGTTCTGCACAAATCACATGCCTATCAGGGGCCTCTGTTCACCATGTGATGCCTGAGTTGAGATGAAGTCTTAACATTTGTTCAGAACTAAATTTGTGTCAACTTTGCTCCTCTTGGTATGTCTCCAGCTGACTGTTTGGGCGTTCTTCCAGCCTTCAGAACTACTTTTCCTGATTTATATTAGTATTTGGTGTCTGTAGTTGAATGTAATGCTTTAATAACATACACATGGGCACACTTAGCTGACTACCAGGAGGTGATTATTTTTTTTTTAGTTGCTATTGCAGTAATGAGGTGGCGGGGGTCATGGTGGTGGTGGTGAGGGGGGTTGTGGTGATGATGCTCAGAGGAGGGAGGCCTGGTACTGCATGGAAACACCATCTGTGGACAAAAGGGGAGGGTGGTGTCAAAATTCAGCCTAGCCTGGGTTAACATTGCAAACCAGTGATGTGAATTGTGGTGGGAAACCACATGCAAGGTGCCAGCACCCCCAGAAGTAGCTGTTGAGAACCAAGCTGGCTAGCAGAGAGCTAAGTGCTGCAGAATGCCTTCCCTGTCTGCCTGCAGGATTGGGAAGTGTGGGGCCAGGGTGAAGTATGTCTAAATTGATGATCAAGCTGACTCATCCACCCGTGTTGAATAGGCCTTTTTTTTTTTTTTTTTTTTTTTTTAGTTGAAAGTAAAAGGGAAAGCAGAATAAAGAGAGGGGGAGGGGGGAAGAACAGTAAGTTTTGAAGCAACAATAGGAACAAGAACATTGCATTAGTCACTGGAGTCAGACTGAGCCTGTGAACTTCTGTCCTGAGTAAATACCTCTCAGAGGAGGCATGGAGGTCAGTGCTCCTTCTGTTCTGCTGAAATCACACACCCTCTGTTAGCATTCTCCATTCTCATTCCAGGCATGTGGAGAGCATTCTGGGAATTTCAGTCAAGGAGTCTTAAGACCACTCCCCATCCTGAGCTCAGCCCATCGCGTTTGGTGGGACTAAGGGCGCTGTACTCCGATTCTGATGGTTTTGGTTTCATGCTTCTTGTTCACTTGCTAGGTTGCCTCTGATACTGGGAACTGTCCCACAGACAAATGAAACCTTGATGGTTCGCTAGAGTTTTAATTTTCTGCAGTTTGTATGGGCTTTACACTCATGCAGGTAGGAAAGCATTTCATTGCACTTGGTTATTAAAATGTGTGCGGGTTTGTTTATCCTGCTTTTAGATCCTTCCTGTTTGATCTACCTTCTAACAGACTCTCAGTAGGGACGTTACTCATAGAGTGGGCTTAGTTCTCTTATCTGATCCGCTATATTGGTTATAAGCACAAAATTAATTAGAAAAAATGTTGTGTATCAGTCAGTTTTGCAGAGGTAAGAAATAAGATCCTCGTCCTAATAGTTGAAAACAACAAGTATCCCCCTTATGCCACATTTCAGAGGCTGTGAGTGGGCTTCTGTGGTTCTTCTCATATTTCTTATTATATCTAGGACCAGATTTTTTTTTTTAATGTGTCAGGCTAACGTTAGGAAGGCAAGGGTAAGGAAGGCAGCATAAACTTGAGAAGCCTGCAGATGCGTCTGCTGGGATGCAATGTTCTCTATGCCATTCATATTCCCTTTGTTAAGCAAGACAAGTGACCAAGTGTTCTATCAGCTGATACCCTTCCATGGAAGAGGAGGTGGCACATGCAAGGCACATGGCAGCCAGTAAGGCTGTGAGATCTTTTAGAGTTGGGAAAACAGTATAAACTAACCTCCACATGGTAAACCTATTACATACACACAAACAGTATCTTCTTAGTAAGACAGTATTTGATGGCATCCAAGGAATGGAATGTATAGCTGATGTCAGTGTTTTTGAGGGAAATATCTGAACTAGAAAAGCTCTGTGACAGAGGAAACTGTGCTATGTACTATTAAGTCTTATGAGCCAGCCTTGTATTCCGCCTGGTAAATAGTAGGTGGTCAATACATACATGTTGTTCTGAATAAATTCATGAGCTCACAGCTGCCCTAATATTCTAGAAACCCAAGAAAATCAAACACAGTTGTTCCTCTATATCCTAAGATTCACAGTCTGTAGATCTCACTTGTCATAAGTGGAAAGCATTTGAAAATAGCTTGCATTCTAGTGATGTGATCCAGTATCAGTGTGACTGTTAGGCCTAGAGAGTTACAGTGCTGTGTGCTTATCTTTGTCATTATTTTCTAAGCAATCTATTTTGCAGTGATTTATATAGCATTTAGGTTGTATTATAAGAAGTGATTTAACGTAATAGAAAGGATATGTGTAGGTTATGCATAAATATTAAACCATTTTGTAGAAGGATTTGAACATCTGTGAACCTGGGTGTCTGGGGGAAGCACCTTCCCAGTAGATGCTGAAGGATGACTCTATAATTACTCTCTTTGCAATCTACTTGTGATTAGAAAATTTGTCAGTGCACATATGTCAGCTGTGTGATAGATAGGTACACATATTCATCACCTTATTCCTCAAATTAAAGCATAATCCAGTTCCTCAAGTATTTAGCCCTATGTTAGGATTAATTATCAAATATCAATGCTATAAACTTAACTCAGAGTGCCAGCATCTTAATGATCAATGTCTTTGACAGGAACAGCAATCACATAGTGCTTTTGACAACGGTAGCATCTTTCTTTGAGACTGTCCTGAATATTTGTGATTCTTGCTAGCTCTTTACTGTAGCAGTCTGGGGACAGCATTTTGTGTTTTATTTTTATAAAAATTTTTATAAAAATTTTTATAAAAAAAAAATTTGCTATTTTGTGTTGTAGAAGGATTCAGTGAGATGATCGATTAGTTTGGAGTCTTCACACTTGGGGTGGGGAGTGTATTGTTTGGGTGTGGGTAACAAATGGCTGGGGAACCACAGGGTCTCTCACGCCACGCTGTGTGTGTAGTTGGCTGAGAACGCCCTGGGTTCCTCCAGCTGGAAGTTAAGCCCAGCTGCTCACTAAAGGCCTCTGCTGTGGCTCCACGGCTCCTCACAGCACAGCCCCAAACACACGAGGAAGTCCTTGGGTTTCCAAAACTGGTTTATTGGCATGGCGGATGGTGGATGGATCTGGATGTGCGCCCCCAAAACCCAGGTCAGACCTGAGTTAAATAGGGAGGGGAAGACGGAGGAGGGGCTGGGGAGGAATGCTTAATCAGCTCCACCCTCTGGCCTTCAGGTACCTCATTAGTATGTAAATCTCTCTAGGACCTGGGGCCTGTTTACCATGCCCACCTGTGTAGGTGACTGAAGGGTGAAGGTGGAATGGAGATTAGACCTCATGTCAGGCCCGACATTTGGGTATCCTAGTTAGACAGGATTTCTGTTAATTCCAGTTTGGAGTCTCACATTCTTGGAATGGTTTGTGTGAATTTTCTATAGTGAGGCTCATTTGAAACACAAAAACCATTCACAGAGACTCTATCTCTCTTGGTCACAGACCTCTAGGTTATGTTTCTTACTGACTTTGGTCAAGCAATGCTAGTCTACAGAGACTGTAGTACCAGCTGTAACTCATGAACCATGGTATGTCAAGAGTCATCACAGGAGAAGAAAATGGTAACAGGGAGAATTAACCTGTGTAGACAAATACTCAGCCTTCTAAGGTTATCTACACTCTAGAAGCACCCCCACGTGTCCTTTGAGGTGGTGCCACTCTGTCAATCTATTTCTCTCTAAAATCTTGACTAATTCACAGCTGGAGAGGCCAATGTGATCAGTGACATGACCTTGAGGACAATGAAATGTCATTCTGGGTATGTTTTAGCATTAGGAAAGACACTATAGGCTTTATTTGCACATCAAGTGTTTTTAACTTCTGCTGACATTAGTGAAGAAACACTCAATATCCACCTCTCAATGTAAGGGAACTGACAGCCTTACATTGTCATCCTTGATCTTCATAATTACCTTGAGAATTGGTTCTCATTACCACTTACCCAAGTTTATGGAGGACACAAAAGGAACTCATGTATGTGCATCTCCGTATTTGGCCCAGGTCACATAGCTGATAGCTGGAGAGGAAAGGATTGAAACCCTTAGTGCTGAGTATATCCAGTCTATAGTACATGTTTTTGCTTTGTAAGAACAATGGTCAGTGCTCTACTTGGTACTGAGGAAATTCATCTGCCCATATACCTGGGACAATGTGGATAAGGAATTATGTTGACAAACCTTTGTTATATAGCTTGAGGAGATTGTCGGGAAGGTCTTGATGACCAGGAGTAGCCCGTTATAAAGTCTACTCCCATTTGCCAGCATGTGTTTATGTACAGAACAAGTACTGCTTAGGCTTGGTGTCCCAGTGAGGGGCTTCTTCCTATAGAAACCTTCTTAGCATCTCCCCCAGCTGAATGTCTACCTCCTGATGCTTCTGAGCATGTGCAGTTCTATCAGGTCTGTGATACTGGGTCTAGTTCAATCATTCATTTATTTTCTTATTCAGTGAACAAATAATTATTGAATGCACACTATGTTACTGGCACCTCAAGTAAAGTAAGACCCCTGGTCTGTCATCTATTAGTTTGTCTGTCTGTCTTCCTGTTTGCATATCTGTGTGTCTGTCTGTCTATGCCAATGTCCACATTGTGTTAGGCAGTGACAGATATCATTGAGAGATATAAGAACAAAGGAGGTAGGAGTGAAAAGCATTCCAAGTGATCATTCAGGGAAGACAATTTTATGACTGAACAGATAAAAGAAGTTGGTCAGGTTGAACCATGTGAATATCTCAAAGGAAAGTGTAGAACATACAAAATAGAAGATAAAAAGAAATTAGAGAGACCTTCCTCTACCACGGAGAATGCGGTTTGTGAGATCAAAGATCTGCAGAAGAGGGCAGAATATCTGGGATGGAATGCAACCATCAGAGGTCATAGGTGAGGTAGAAGCTGGACCCCATCTGAAGGACCTCATAGAGTTTATATTAAACAAGGAGAAAGAAAACCAAACAGAAAATACTGTGCATGCTCAGCTCTGGCTTGGGACAAATCCTTTTTAATAATTTTGCAAGAGAATCTTCTATAGGCAGTATATCTGAGCGAGCATGGCAAATGCTTGTCTGTCATTAGATAATTCACCAATGACAAAGACAAGGTGTAGACAGTCTCAGGTATCAGAGCTAAACCTACACCAAACTGATAAAACATATCTTTTGGAAGGAAGACTATAGCCAATGAGGTGTCATTGCTTAAAAAAATACTAGCAGTTCTGTTACCTGGTATATTGTTTTTATGAAGATCTCGGTATAACACAGAGATAAAGACTAAAGAAATGATAGATAAATAAATAAGAAAGAGATGATGATGACAGGTTAGAGGGAGAGAAAGAGGGAGCAGGTACCTCTGCAGCTGTAGAAGCTCAGAACTCCCAAGATCTGCAGTTGACACACTGCCGTTCCAGAAGAGCTGGTCTAGATCCAGTCTAGATCTGCAAGACTGAACACCAAGAGAGCTCGCAGTGTGGTTTCCAGTTCTATTACAAGTCTAAAGGTATTAACCCGATAAGGCAGAGAGAGAATTTTCTCTCCATGCTCTTTTACTCAGGCCTTCAATAAATTAGAGGAGCTCCACCCACTTGTGGGAGGCCACACTGCTTTACTTTATCTGTGGAGTCAAAGATCTCTCTCATACATATTCACAGACACACACACACACACACACACACACATTTATCAATGTGTGTTTAATAAACATTTAGGCATCCCTGTGGCCCAGGCAAGTTGATATGTACAGTTAACCATAATGGAAAGCATTTTTAAAATTATAATAAGACTAAAGAAAGCAAAAATTTACCATGAGCAAGTGTCATCATTTTTCTGGGACTGCTTTGACCACACGGGGAGGCCTGAGCTTGGTTGCCCCACAGCCCCATTAGCTCTTAATACTGCCTGGCTTCTCTAGATTCCTAAGATTCTTCATTTGGCCTATGTGAGCATGCGCCATTTTCTGGGCATCTCTCAAGTTGGAGCATAGACTTGTAGTTCCAAATACCGCACCTTTGCACACAATTGATACATTTATTTGCTTACCGTAATGAGGGTTTGTGGGATAAATATTCAAACCAAGAAGAGGTGAGTTTGTCCACTGAGAGGCGCCCAAATGCCAATCCTAAGTCATTTGTCATTTTTCTTTGTGGTTATGAAATTTCTGGCAACAAAAAGTGAAAAAATTCTGGTTCTCATGGATCAGTTCTGCTCGCCTGCCAGCTCCCCTGGAACGTCTGCAAATTCGATTGAAATACAACTTTCAGATGAAAAAAAAATCTGACCACATGCCAAGTGTTCTCTTCCCCTTGATTTCTACTACAGTGAAAAATAAGAATTTATCCTCTCTCATTTTAATGTTAATTGTGTTGCTGGATAAATCTTTATGAGCTATTTCTAATAATAGGGATATTAATGTGTGTATGTGTGCGTGTGATATGCATATCCTGCTTTGTTTTTCTGCTCTACTTTCTTCTTATTTCCCATAGCAATAATTGACCCCCTTCCATATTAAAGACCCCCCAAAGGTAGAAGAAGACACACACAGAGATGCCAGAATCATCTTCTATGTGATTATCTATGTGTGGCCTCCAAGGAAGTTACTTCTGGAGCTCAGTTAATTCCTGACTTTAATCAGAACCCGAAAGCCCCTAATCATGCTTCTGAACTTGTAATGGCAAGCCTTTTTACAAACATCTGGGAAGAGAGCATAGTCAGAGAAGCTTTTGACAGACAGCAGTAGTTAAGCACAGCAGCCCTTGGACAGCTGCCTGTGGAACATGGTGTGCTTCAGCTCCCGAGAAGGCATAACAGGGACATTTCACAGGAGAAATGGTCATCTAAGGCCAGGACATGGGCTCTGTTTCAGAAGGTCTTAAAATCCTCTGTTAGTGAAGACAGATTCTTCCACGAGCCAGCTCATCTACTGCAGACCTTAGATTAGGGATATTCTGACTTGCTTCTAATGTCCGTGCATTAGAAGTATATACTATAATTGCCTGAAGGTTGACTCCACTGCATCTCAGCACTAGGGTCTCAAAAGCTGTAGAGGCAGGAGAGTCTCAAGAGGCTGGCCATCAAGAATTACGATATTCCCCTGACTGCATTCAGGCCAGAAGGGAGATGAACTTGACTTTCAGTCATCAAATGCAGGTCAAGTAGTTGTTCATATTCAGGCACTCTGCCAGGCACTGGGAGCCAGGGTAAGGGATGAGAATAGTGGCTTGTGTGCTTTGAAGGACAGGCTGGGTGAGAACTGTCCCTTAGAGCACACGAGTCCATCATGGAGCTAGTCCTGGCAGGAGGTAGGTATCGAGCATCATGCATCTCTCCATCCACAGATTCCTTTGAAAAACGTTGCATTTACTTGAGCACTGTTGAAGGTGTGACAGTGAGCAAGCCCAACATAGCTGAGCCCATAAAGCATGCTTACTGGAGCTCCAGTTGTGGGAGAGGAGAGAGGGAGTGAGGGATGTGTGAGTGGTATAAAGGTAAGAAAGTAATATTTGAGAAAGGAGGGGGTATAAGCATGTCCTTGGGTACAGAAAATGGGAGGAAAAAAGTTATTGTAACTGATATATATATATAAGGAGTAGCAAGGAAACAATAATAGAGCCCCCAAAACAAAGGCAAAGCAAGGGGTGATGTCAGAGAGGTTTGGAGGAGGGTGTGACCCTTTTAGTATGAACAAAGGGGGACCTACTAGAGAGCCTAGACCATAGGAAAGTCATGATGGCATCTTGGTATTAATACGGCTCTGGGTGTTGTTTGAAAAGTACACCATCAGGGAATAAAGGTGGGATTGCAGAGGGCTGGTGAGTGGATACTCTAGATAGATTGAAAATCAGGATATGGAATTTCCATAATGGTTCAATGTGGGTCATGAAGTAAGCAGTCTAGATGATTCAGTGTTTGTCCTGGGATCCGGAATTCCTGGAATTGCTATTAGCTGAAATGAGCACGTCCTTGGATGGAGAACCAGGAGGAAGGATGAGGAGTTCCAGCCATTAAGGCTAGAGTTGCATATCTGAGTGTGGATTCCCACATAGACTGTTGGTTATGACAAACAAAGGGCAGATCAAAGCTGGAGTATACATTTGGAATTAAGCAAAATAGAGATGGTATTTAAATCCCTAATACTAAAGGAAGACCACCAAAAGAGTGTGTCCTGGTGCAGCAAATAAAGGCTGAAGGTTCCAGGGAATGCTAGCCTTCAGAATTTGGAAAAAGAAGTCAGCTGACCCCAGTAGACTAAGGAGGAGCAGCCATTAGCTACAGGACAATAAGAAACTTGGTTCTGTAGAGACCAAGGAGATATAAACCTTGTTGAAAGGATGGTGACTTACATGTGTCTCATGCTGGTGATACAGTGAGCTTGGTGAAGATAAAGACCAAGAGCAGAGACCTTTGTCTTCAATGTCCTGGAGCTCACCACATTCTCCACTTAACTCTGCCTTGCCTCCTCTTCCTGTTCATGTGACTTCAGTTCATGTAGCTAGCTGTACCTTTCCCAGTCCCTCAATCACTCACTAACTCATTCAGTCACTTACCCACTGCCGATATGCATGCTAAGTACCTCCTAGGTATCAAGAAGAGTGCTTGCTACAATGAGCACACAAAAATAAACCAGTCATCCCTCTATGCTTCTGTATCTTACAGTCTAGGGCATTGGTTCTCAAGCTTCCTAGTGCTGTGACCCTTCAATACAGTTCCTCATGTTGTGGTGACCCCACACACACTATAAAATTATTTCATTGCTACCTCATAACTGTAATTTGCTGCTGTTATTAATGATATTGTAAGTATCCGATATGTAGGATATATGATATAAAGGATATCTGATATGCAACCCCATAGGGGTCGAAACCCACAGATTGGGAACTCCTGGTCTCGGGAGAACAGTAAGGTGAATAGAATCTATGGCATCAGATTAGGATGAAAGGGACTGAGACACAGTAAAATTATAAGAGTTCAAAGGGAAAAAACTTTTCTCTAGAGGCCAAGGTTCAGTCCATGGCCAGTGTGATCTGAATTTGATCTTGAAGGGTGAACAGCATCAAGAACTTTGGAGGTAGAGTGAAACTACAAATATTTGGCCCAGAGGGAAGATGTCACCAAAAGCATACAGATAATAATTGCCAGAGGGTTTCATTGCTCTGGAGGCAGATTCTGAGGAGAAGAACAAAGAGTGAGGGATGAGGTTAGAGTTTTGACCAGAGAATTAGTGAAAACCTTGGAAGTGGGAGGCCGTCCTCTATTTCTGGTCAGTCGGGCTTTGATCATGGACAGTTGCACTGAGGTAACAGAATAGCATTTGTTCCTTCTTAAGCCATCAGAAGAATGATGGGAAAAATCAATTTCTCATCCAGCAGGTGACATTCTAGACGAGGATGTAAGAATTTCTTATCTTCCAGAGAGAGGGGGTCCAAGTGACTGATTGATTTGAGGAATCCAGAGAACAAAAGGGGAACAGAGCATGACATCAGAGAGCTCTTAAGGGAGAAGAAAACTATCACTCCTAAGTTTGGACCAGAGGATGGTCACAGTGGCATCTAAATATTTGTATTGTTACTCTAGCTGCCTTAGGAAAAGTAGATCACTAGGCAACCAGGATGGAATGATGTCCTGAATCAGGGCTGGAGACAGATGGGGGATACATCTTAGAACAATGAGGTGGAGCCAGGGCTCTGACACTCCCAGCCCCTGCGACAACGAATGCAGTCACTTGGACTAGGCCACCACAAGCACTTGCCTTTCCACAGCTTCCCTATCTTCCACCCACACTACGCTTCAAGCTCAGTCTCATTATTGACACGGAAGCGTATTTATTTGGGAGAACTCTGTGATTAACACCATTTCACTATTAAAGAGACAAAAGAGCCCTGTGTCTCTCAGACTCTCCACCTGCACCCCGCCCACTTTAACGAGGCAATCCTGGAGCCTGAGAGACTGCCCATGAGGTCTGAACTCTCTTGACTTCTGTCACATCTCTCCCCCATCAAGCACATGCAGTGTGGTTGGTCAGGAATTGTTGAGCAAAGCACCACTGGAGACCGAGGGAGGGCAACACATGGGCACCACCCTACCAGCAAACAGTACCATCAAAACAGCCAACCAACCAGATGGGGCTCTGCACTCTGCCTCTGTAAAACTCAGCCCAGGCAGCCTGCCTGTTCATGGTCCCTAGAAGACCAGACCCAGGAGAATGGCCATTGTGCCAGAGAATGGAAACCTACTCCATCCGTTCCCTGCATTCTCTCTGTCATTCACCAACAGGGAACACTGGAACATGGTAGATAGTCATCCATAGGAGCATCCTCAAGGATTTCTAGAGGTTGGAACCCCATCTTTGTGGGGGAGAGGAGGGGAGAGTGAGGGGGGGTGTCTGGACTCCAGCCAACCCCCAGCATCCCCATTCCTGTGGCAGCTCAGCGAAAGAGCCTTTGTGGCAGGCAGGCAGGCGGGCAGGCTGGCTGGCTTCTTCCTGAATCTGCCCATAAAAGGATAAAAGTGCTATTATCTGGTAGGCATTGGGTATGATGGCTGATAATACAGTTTTTAAAAGTGTGGATCTTTCCCCCCTTCTGCAAAGATGTATGCGCATGTGTGTGCAAGTGTGCCTGCCATCGCACAGTTTGCTTTCTGTATGTGCCAGCAGATGGATCCAGCCTCGTCTTTTATCCGGTGTTACAGAAGATAAAACTGAAACCGAGTGTCTGGCTGCCTCTTCGATTCAAAGGAAGAGGGAAAAAAAAATAAAATAAAATAAAAAAGCTTTTCAAGGGAAGCCCTTATGCTACAAAAGAGTGATCCAAAATCTCATCTGGCGTTGCTTGAACAGCGAAAACGCAGCAGAACCATTTCAAAGTGGCTTTTTTTCCCTCCCCCTTCTCGACTTCTCCAAAATATATGATCTCTTGTCAGAAGTAGGCCAAGCTTGAAGGCAGTCATGAATTATATATCAAGGGACATCATTACCCAGGAGCCTTGAACAAATGCCCCATGGTTTAAATTTTACAGATTTCTTTTCCCTACCTAGTAGCAGCAATCTTTGCCTGAGATGGACTCAGAACGGGTTTTTACAAAACGCACAATGAGACATTATGCTAATAAAGGTGATTGCGAAATGGCTGGGAACTGTTTCTTTCTGAAAGAGGGCTTTTATCCCCAACACATTGCCTGCATGCCAGGTACTTAGGCCAGTGCTCTCCACTTGTCCTGCCTTTATTTCTGCAGGAGTTAAAGACATCTAGAGTGAGAGGAGCTGCAATCAGCTGGGTATTCTGGGCCCACCCTTGGTGGCAGAGACTCTGCCATTTCATTTGAATACCAAATATGCTTCACCTACCTGTTTATTCACTAAGATTCAAAAGGGCTTTGTGAGAATCATCTTTACACCCAAAACTGGGAACGCTCATTGGGATAAATAAGAAAGGAGGATTTGGAGATGTTGGCCTTTTGCTTCCTTATTGCTGTGCATTCGTGGGCGAATTAGCCGTGCACGCTGGGGTTGCAGTGCGTAGTACTTCTAGACCAAAGCTTCTTACACTGTGGGTCACCTATGGGATTCCATAATTGGGAGTCCTGAACGGTTTAGAGACAGTAAAGAATGTATGAATATGCAACAACCAAAGAAAAGTTAAATCAGAATCAGATGTACCGTGAATAGAAGGTGTCTCCATTGGCACTGGCCCATGTCACACTATGAGACTTTGTCGCACCCTTGGTTTTGAGCACACAACATGTGCAGCAGCCATGAAATGGCAAGGAAAGCTGCCTGAAACATTTCTTCCCAAAATGGAGTTGCGGTGCTTGTGCTATATATGCAAAGTGTTCTCCTCTTATAGAAACAAGGGTTTAATTGTGGAAAACAAAGACCTTTAATATTTTCCTACAACTGTTTCTTAGTATGTATCAAAATAATGTATCTTTGGGTTGGATTGTTTGTGTGTGAGTGTGTGTGTGTGTGTCCCTCTTATAGTGTATATATTTGCTTTTGTCTTTAATAAATGATAAGATTATTTTATAGATGACTTGTTTTAATGTTATTTTTATGATTTATTATTGGTAAATGTTTGATTTGTTCAATTATTGGATATGCCTGTATACCTGTGGTCACATGATAAAAGGGGTTGTAAGTGGGAAAAGCTTAAGAGGCCCTGATCTAGGCAGTGAGAGCCATAGCCACATGAGTGGCCTTCTCTGCTCTGGAAACCAGAGTCTCTTTCTAGCCCATTCTCCTAAGTGGAAAACAGAAGTTTGGAGTTGGCTCCTCTAACAGCTTTGATGAGATTTGAGTATTTCTTGTGATGTTTGTTCTTCCTCTCTTTCCCTCTCTTTCCCTCCCTTCCTCCCTCCCTCTCTCTCTCTCTCAGTGAATGTGAGTGTGTGTGTGTGTGTGTGAGAGTGTGTGTGTGTGTGTGTGTGTGAGAGAGAGAGAGAGAGAGAGAGAGAGAGAGAGAGAGAGAGAGAGTGTTTTCATGTCTTACACATAGGGATATGTGCAGACGTTCATATACATGAATGCATATATGGAGGCCAGAGTCTCTCACTGAG
>JANHMN010000010.1:45962297-45980928 GCA_030674055.1 Rhabdomys pumilio | reverse complement strand
GTTCATATACATGAATGCATATATGGAGGCCAGAGTCTCTCACTGAGATCCTAAAGCTCACTGTTCAGCTAGACTGTCTGGCTACCAGTCCATCTGTCTCACCGCCCACCCTCTGCCCCAATGCTGGACTTACAGAGACACATAGCCTTGCCTGGCTTAAAAAAAAAAAAAAAAACAGGATGCTAGGAGGTTTCCTTTTGCTTTCACTCTTACCCACTGTCCATCTCTCGAGCCCTTGGCTTCCTACTTCGTATGGTTCTAACATTGGGGATATGGAGGGTATGTGATGTTTTCCCACATTAGAGAGGCAGCTATTGGTAGAGCAGGGATATAGATGTTGACAATATAATGGATGTACATGAAGCAAAATACAAACCAGGAAGCCTTGTTTCATCTAGAGTAAAGAAAGGTAAAGCCCTATCTCAGAGTATAGATTCCTTGGGATTTTCCAGGTCCCTGTGGTCTCAGTGCCTGTGTCATGTTGCAACCAAGACTTTTCTCAGACATACCCTCATCATTTTCTCTTACTCCTGTGAGTTCTATCGCTTGTATCCATTGCTAAGACTTTAAAATTTTAAATTATGCATAGTAGGAGGTATGTGCATGTGAGTGTAGCTATCCTTGCAGGAACCCACTGGGCCTAGAATTAGTGGCATGGCTCTTAACCACTGAGCTACCTTTCTTCATTTTTATTGTTGCCTTTTGTCTGGACATGTTCCTTATAATCTTCATCAGCTCTGCTAAAGGCTATGTGGCTCAGCTTAGGCACTGGTCCCTCTGAGAGTCCTTACCCAGCTAGAGACTCACTCCGCATTGTACGGGTGGAGTCCTGAGCATATCACTGTGTCTCCTACATGCTCTGCTTCCTGCCATGATGTCCACCACACTGTACTTAACTGTCATGCCATGAATTCTTTTCTGGTAGCCTATCAGCTATTAGCAAAAGAAGATGATGAGGTTGCCAGACTTTGTTTTCAGAACCTTCCTACCAGGAATGGAAGAAGCATAGGAAGTTAGTGAGAATCTGAAGACGGGTCTCAGTGAGATTCATTCTCCTAAGCCTCGTTCTTCCCTCTAGACGTATAAGGACTTCATGCACTAGTGGGACTCCATGATGATCTTATGTGGTTGGACCTAGAACCTAAGATCAGCCCATAGTGAGCACCTTGTTCGTCCTCCAGGACCCTGTTTCTCACTACCATGCTCAGACAACATCCTGAAGGAGGTGACTTCTAACCTACTGCCAAGTTAACATGATCCCTGGTGAGGAAGGAGGTCCCACTATGTGAATGAACATAGCTTTCACCCTCTGTCTGATTCAGACACCCTATCATTGACTGGCTATGTGCTTTCTGATACTGGCCTATTGGCTCTGGTCTTTTGCATCAATAAATGCAAGCCAAAACATGCTATGAGAAGCTACTTTGATAAGGAGACGTTAATTTGTCAGGAGCTCGGTTCATAAAAGGTAAGCATAGATATTGGCCAGCATTAGAATGTAGAAATTCCAGGTTGCAGTTGAGTAAATAGGGAGACTATTAATGGTAAAGCAAACTGATTCCTACTGGGACTCATTGTCATAGACCCATGACAGAACAGAAGGCATAGACCCATGGCTTCAACAACAGAAATGTATTTCTTCAGGGTGCCAGGAGTCAAAGAGTCCAAGATCAAGGTGCTGCAATGTCTGGTGCCTGGTGACAGTTTGCTTCTTAATGTTCAGATGGCCACTTTCTAACTGTGTGCTTAAATGATAAGTAGGGAGCTCAGCCTGTCAGAGTCTTTCTGAATGCCACTCACCCAGTCACAGAGTTCCAGCCTCGCCACCTTGTGCGAGGTGCCTGAAGTCTCACCTCCATATTCCATGCCGTTGGGAATTGAGTGTTCCACACATGCATTTGAGTGGATAACAATCCTTTCGTTCCTAGTACTTGTTCTTTTGTTGCTTTAATTATTACAACTTTAAATATAAGGTTTTAAAAATGTATCTAGGCCTGAATAGTCAAATCAAAGACATCCATTTGCTTTTTGGCCAACATAGGAGTGTGTATATTTCTCTTTGCCTAGCTATAAGTCCCACTTCATTGGAATGCAGATTTGAAGTAGGAATGAGAGAGCAAGGCATGGGAGGGGCCACACTCAGCCTTCTAGACACTACAGTTGGAAACTACATTCTCTGAAGCCATCTCACTTCCGCTGTGGCTCCAAGTCCTATCTGGATTATAGCTGGCTTGTCCCAGTCCCAGGGAAACCTTCAGGAAGGAATGCAGAGAACTTAAAAGCCACTCTCTCTGGCTAGGTGTGGCACTCAGCACTGAATGCACTAAAACTTGCATGTGTCTAAGAGTCTATGTAGAAGGAAGGCAGCCAAGGCTGCCAGGCCTGGGGCATCTGTGCCTCCTCAACCCTTACCTTGACCAAGCCATCCCCACGGAAAAGGGAAGGAAAGGCACTTGTTCAGGTGCCTCCCAGCTCTAGCATTCAGGAAGTGTAATTTATAGCTGGGCCAGCTGTCACTCATAGATCAGGAAGGGCAAAATTACATTCATTACTCTGCTTGCAGTTTTGGTGCCTGCGAAGCTACTGGGTCCTGTCACATCTAGAATTAGCTCTGAGCCCTTGGGCTTTTAATTAAAGGGCTGAATGAGTCAGATGGTTTATGGTTGGCCTCACATCTTCAGAAAGACACAGAGGGAGGTAGATGTTCTATTGGTTTCCTTTTTAGAAATCTACTGCCTTTCTCCTGTGAGGATGTGGATAGGGAGATTCACAGAGACTTCCAGGAAGGGCCTGTGGCTAAGCTTCTTCCCTCAGCTATGTGAACACCACGCCTTGGAAGCTCTGAAGCAGTAGGTATGTAGCCTGCTGTTGGTCTTTTCCTTGAGAGGACCAGAATTGAGCCAGCCCCAGGGTATTCTCTTGTGGTTCCCTGGGCTTGCCACAGTTTGTTAGTGTTTCTTAACCCAACACTGTGTTCCACTTTGGGTGGCTTGTGCTAAATGCATTTTCAATCCTCAGCAGTACGAAGAATAAAAGGCTTGTCTTTTTAAAAGTGGGTTTGGGTATATTGAAAGCAAGGCTGCCTGCTGCGTGTCTCTGACAATTGCCTCCCCAGAGGAGTGCTAGGAAACCTTATCTTTCCAGACATCTCTACCCCTGAGTTGAAAGAGACTTAAATAAAATTGCCTTTCTGACCACTGCTGACAGGGTCAACAGGGTAGCTATTATTTATCTAAGCTGAGTCTCTTAGGTTGCAACTTTATATCATCCTTCCGAACACCTTCCAGAGGAAGAGAAGTTTGATCTTTCATAGGGTGTTACTGTGGAGGGTATAGGCACAATGGAGGGCTGTTCAGTGTGACACTATATATCATCCCTGGATTAGATCCATTCACCTTTCAAGTAAGCATTCAGTAAGCTGTGGTGTGCCCAGCACTGGGTTAGGATGAGAGCCCTGTCACTCACCAGCACTCGCCATCAGGATATACATCAATGTTTTAACCCTTTGCCTAACTTTCCAGGGCTCCTGCCTAGAACCCTGGATCCTTTGTTTTCCTTCTAGAGGCTGATGCGTGCACAGACTTGCTTTCTCTCCTGCGCTTGAAGATCTTCTCAGCAAGATCTCTCAGTCTAGTGGTTTGAATGAGAGATAATATCTCCCATGGGTTTACAGTTGAATGACTACTAGTCTTTGGTGGGTATTTGGAAAGCTTACAAAACTTATTGCCTTGTTAGAGGGAGCATGTCACCAGGGGTTGGGGGTGGGGGTGGGCTCTTAGAGTTTATAGCCTCATCCCACTTATAGGTAGTTCTCTTTGCTTTCTGAGTGTTGCTGAAGATGTGATTTCTCAGTTTCCTGCCCTGGCTGCCTGTGGCTATGCTATTCCTACCTTTTTAGAGTCTATATCCCTCTGGAACTATGAGGCAAAATAAATACCTCTATAAGTCACTTTTGGTCATGATGGGCTATCACAGCAAGAAAATACGTTACTAATATACTCAGCCTTAGCATTGCTGGCATTTGGTGAAAAATATGCCTTTGTTATAGGATATTTAACAGTTCCCCAGCCAGAAGCGCTGCACACACTTCAATTTTGATGACCAAATATGTCTGTGAACACTGTGAAATGTCCAATCCAAATTTAACTTTGCCAAAGTACCCTCCAATTCTTTCCCTAAAAGAAAACTCAGGAGAAGTGTAGGCATTTCAAACAGTTAATTGGGGACAGAGATGTGTCTACAATTAAAATAGCTTATGTTGGGGATGGAGAGATGTCTCAGAGGTTAAGTGTACTTGTGGCTCTTCCAGAGGATGCAGGCTCCATTTCCAGCACCCATGTGGTGGCTAACAACTCTCTATAACTCTGGGCCTAGGGGATCCATGGATATTTTCTCACATCCATATGCAGGGCACACTTGGATGTGTATGGGGCACAGACATGCAGGCAGGCAAAATAGCCATACATACAAAATAAAAATAAATTAAATTAAAAGCAAAAGAGGGGAAGATAATAAACTATCTTCTCACAACCCCATTCTGCACTGTGGTAGTCAATATTTAATTAATTAATTCTGTGGAAAAACAAAAAATTGTTAGGGCATCTATTCATTTCTACAGTGTGAGCACCCCTATCAGGACTGCCCTTGAGTGTTTGCATAATGTCATTGAACATGAAGTTGGGAAGAGATGCAGTAGACTTTGAGCTGATATTAGAGATTCTGAGCCATGGAAGCATGTTGCTGTTCGTGTAGTGACCAGCTCTGTTCTCTCTTGTTCTCTTCTGTTCCTTACTCTTCTGTCCCAAAGCCAAGATACTCACTGCCAAGATGCTCTGTGGGATGAAGCTTTAGCACATCACGGATTTTGGGTCATTTCTTTTTAAAAGTATAGAATAGTCAGGCTGGGCTGTTCTCCCTCATCTGTGAAGTGAATCTTTCCAGTCCTCGTACTTATGGTGTTTCACAAGAGCAGTATGATAGCTCCAGTCTCAGAGAAGAAGCCTCAGAATGTTCACCACAGGACAGGATCTCCTCCACAGAATTACTTCTGGGTAGGGACTTGAGTGCTATGATGACTGTAAGGTACTTGGGAGGAATCATGTGAGGTCTGTAACAAGAAAAATAGTAATCCTTTTTTGCTTTGGTTATAAAGTGAACGCTTATGCCTGAACCTCAGGTGACTCTTGTCTCTTAGTTCCTTGGTAGAGTGGCTGACTGTCATAGAAACCTGAGTGACCCCAAGGGCATAGCTGGTTTTAGCTCTTTCACTTGGGCCAGTGACTCAATGCCAAGTGCCCCTAGGCACCTCTATGCATTGTTACTAGAGGAGTGAGAAGAAGCATAGTTGGTCATGCAGATGTGGGCGTCTCCTTTTCTCTTTGGTGTCATGTCATTGTGTAACTTTGGGAGGAGCCTGTGACTGAAAAGTGGATAGCTTGGGGATGGGGGGGGGGGAAGATACTTGGTGCCTGAGCAATGGGACTTTAACCTGAAGGAGATGGAAGATCCTTGAAAACCATCTAAGTAGAAAAGATATATGATCAACTGTGTGCTTGACTGATTCCCTTCTCCTGGCAGTAGACAGGGTCAACGGCCTGAGAGAGATGAAACTGGTCATGAGCTTGGGGGCACTGTCCAGTAGAAAACTGGTGAAGCAATCATGAGCAGTAAATGCCAAGGGGTCAAAAGGGTGGAGATGAGTGTGAGCTGCAATGGCAGTGGGAACCTGAGAAGACTTCCTGGAGGAAGTGTTTGCTGCTGGCTTCCAAGGATAACCCCAAAGGCAGAGGGAATGTCTCAGCTGAGAAAACACAAAGCCTTGCTGAGGACCTTTGGGTTAGGCTGACTTCATATGAGTCTCAATGAATATAGGCTTGTTTATAGAGGGATGTGAACATTTGGTTTAGGAAAATGGATTCTGCCAAAGATGATGAGTCTGGAAAAATGCTCACAATGGAAGGTGTGTTTGACTGTTGTCACTCTCTCTGAAGACTTTATACTTGTCTCTTATCTCTCTGCTTCCTCTTTCTTTCTCTCTTCAACAAGGTGTGGGGTGTTAGTGGTCCTGACATGAAAGGGTCTTGTTCCCTGTTCTTTGGGGACAGGATCATCCTTTGGTTTCAGAGGGTGAGTGAAATGCTGAATGCTGATCACATGACTCTCTCTGGATTTTCCTCACAGCAGAAATCCCAGATCCCAGAGCCTTTGTTTAGAGCAAGAGCCAGTGTTTGTCTGGGAGGCCAGAAGGAGCCTTGTCAGCCCCACAGATAAGCTGGTTTCCAGCTGTCATAGGTGGGTGAATCCTCTCTTTGCCTGTTCCTTTCCAGGAAGGATGCAAGGGTCCTATTTCCCTAGTGCCTCCTTTGAGGCAAGTCCATACTGCCTTACTTGTTTGGACCTAACCTAGACTCGTGCTATAAGAGAGATCTACACAAAACGCCTGACACAGCTTCCAAGAGTGTGGACTAACACCAGGGTCTTAGGAGATCCAGCATGGCTTATGGGATTCAATTGCTGTTTACTATATGAGACCCCTATGACTTTGGGTTCCTGAATATTGGAAGATTACAAGATATGCTAGAGTTTGCAGTCTACTGGTGTGGCTTGAATATTAATAGCAAATGCCTATCACCACACAGCTTTTAACTTGTGCTCGCACAACCAATTGACCTTTCTGACTTCTGCACTGGGTTCAAACCCCTAAAACCTTTATTTACACCAGATGGCCCAAGGTAACTTTGCTTCAATAAATTAAGCTAATCCTGTTTGCTGATTTTCAAATGGTCACTTTAATGCCAGATAGCTCTCATAACTCTGGAATGGGGCTAGTAGTACTGTATGGGAAAAGAGCCAACAAGGCTCAAAGAATATAAATTTCCATGGAGCTGGTATTGGGATTAACGCCTACAACTAGTATTCAACCTGCAATACTAGGCTTTTGGCACAGCTATGTCCTCCTTGTACTGTGTATAATAGCTTCTGGCTCTGCTACCCTTATGACCTCTTCCTCAAGAATCACTGAATGCTCCATGAAGTAGCATTGGATGAATTGGGACACCCACACTTCTCTTTTGTACATACCCCTTGCGTAGTCACAGTAAACGGTGTGGGGTAAAATGCTGACTCTTCTGTTAAGAACTGTTCATCCCATGGTACACATAAAAACTGAACACAGATGACTGTGATTTTGGGGGAAAAAAAAAACTCACTTGATTGTCAAAGTTACCTGAAGAGGCTTGCTGGTATGCCATCACTGCTATATGAACTGGATTCAGCCAGAGCTTCATTTTAATACTTGGCTGACTAGGGACTGCCCAAACAAGGCCAAGTTCAGGGACAGACCCAAGTTTCCAGTGTGCAAATTAAATCATCACCCTGGCTTGTATGTACTGGATGGAGAAGGTCAGACACAGATTTTATACTAGACTGTCTCTTTCTGTCTTGCTGTGTACCTTCCCTGTGGAGACTGGGGAGGATGTCAGCTGTTGACATCTTTGACTTCCTTAAGTTGTACTCCTTATAGTTTCCCAAAGGTTACACACCTGGAGTTGGTTTCCTAGGGAGACCAGAGGGAGGAAAAAATGTCTGACACCTGGCATTTAATTGTCTCTTTACTCAGAGCTGTCAGAGGAGGAAGCCAAATACATGTCATATGCCTTCCTTCCCCTGGAATACTTCTAGTAAAGAACATTCTAGAAGCTGTTTCCAGGAAAAGGACTCACCCTGGCCTTTTGTTCAGGGAATGAGTTGTGGCCTCATCAAAAGGAAGAGTGGAGTTTTCTGAAGGCTCCAGCCTCTTTGATAGGGACATTAGCTATAATGGCATCAGATGTGACAGAGACCAAAGGCCACTATGAACTTGACAGTAGATATATAGTTCTTATTCTTGTTTCGCTACCCTAGGCCACTAGCATCTCCTTCACCACCCTGAGGCTTGGACCACTAACGATGCCTGGATCTCTTTACAGAGCCCAGGGAACGGGAGATCCAGATGCACACTTACCTACCCCACCATTAACAGAACACTCTCAGCTTCTCTTAGTTGTTCACATCTGTGTGGTATGGATACATTGCTTTTACCAGAAACATTGATTTGAGTCTCAGAGAAAGACCCAGAGAAATAGTTATGAGGTTCTCACCACAGGGCAGTATTAACATGTATGACTTTTGGTAAATAGGGCAGACATCTCCGAATTAGGGAACGTGCACATAGTATGTCCCTCTGCAAACAGTGAAGAGCTACACTGTGTGCTCTCTCAGGTGTGACTGGGAGCCTGAATGAAGTCTGGGCTGCTCAGAACTTCCAGACTTCCCTTGGGTCTCAGCCAATCCTTAGTCTTTAATATCCCTGTGTATATGCTAGAAACTCATTCCCTTCAAAGCATGGTCAAATGGCAGTTGCTCTCTTATTAATATTTCATTTTTACCTGTATTGATATGTGAATTGAATTCATGGTTGATTTCTTGGCTTCAAAAGAAAGGCAGATATTTTTCTCCTCCTGCCCTAAGATTCTTAAGAAGTGGGGTTCTTGGGAAAGATAAGAAAGCAAAACTGTTCTTTAAGAGATGGCTCTTTCTTCCTCTGATCCAGGGCAAGCAGAGAAACTACCACTGCTCAAACTCCAAGTTGGAGTGGAGGGTGCTTGTAAAGGAGACAGCTATGACTTGTGGAGTTATATACTGACCTTAAAGGAACCTGGGCTCATCCCTACAGGGGGCTCCACTCTATCTAGTAGATGTTGGCAGCATAGTTATGTCTACTACATACACCGGCATACACTGCCCATCTAGCAGCCTGTGTCTAGCTAAGGTTGTAGATGTATCACCAAACCCTGACTTCTGGAGGACTAGTTGATCACCAAAACAACTAGTGGTTCAATCTGCGGATGGTACAAAGAACCAACCAGCTCCCCTCAAGTAGCTTGCCAAACCATTATGTCTCCTGTCACACAACAGTCTTGAACTCCTGACTCATGGCCTTATGAACTTAGAAAAGTTAAGCAGTCTGGGGAGCAGAGGGAGGAGTGATTGTTACAGAGGAGGGTTTGAATGGATTGGGAAGTGGGAGAATTGTCCAGAAGAGTTCTTGTGTAACTGAACATGAGAATGTCCAGTCCCATGGAACTGTGAGTTGCATTTGGGGGACCATGTGCCCTGCTGTGTCTGGGTCAGTCCTGGGTTCTCTCATTTGTCTCAACCATATTACCAGCAAGGCTGCTTCGTGTTCCCAGAAACATCAAAGTTTCGTTGATAGAGCATAAGGACGTTGTAATTCCATGCGACCTGTATACACAGACGTGGTTAATAGCACTGAGCATAGTTGTACAGTGTGGCCCACACATGAGGTCCTGTGCAGGCTGCTCTCACAGCTCAGAAGTTGGTTATGGGTTATCACATGGGCAAGTCCCTTGAAAATTTGTTAGTGATGTGGCTTAAAAGTGAGATGCCGTGCTGAAATGTCACAGGAGCTGTGGCTCAGAGCCCTCATAGCCTGCTACCTTTGACCTTTATAAAACATGATTTAGTTATCACAACTATGAGTTAGGAGTATGCATATGGACTTCCAAGAGTCTGAATAGTGATCTAGGCACAGCATCTAGCTTACTTCCTGACGCTGGATAACGAATGGCATCTGCTGTTATTATCATTATTACTGTTAATTGTTCCAAGGTTGGTGGTGTTTGGGCTTTACTCTCAGTACCTGTGAAATGCTGAGAAATGACTCCTGTCCTACCTTGTCCCTTCTTTGTGAGGTTGAAACCAGGCATCCAGGAATCCTTGGGAGAATATATGCCATTAGCTTGGGGACTGTGAGCAGAGTTCTGACCCCCTGCCAGCCCCAGCTGCTCCATCCTCTGGGATTTAAGAACTGACTTTCTAAGGCATCATCATCCTGTCCACCCACCCTGATGATCCACATATCTCAAGCCTCTGGGTCCAACCACTTCCTTCTCCCATGAGTGGGACTATGTAAACACTAAGGCCAGGATGTCATTTACTGGTGCTGGCTGACCCCAGTGGGCTGCCAGCCAAGAGGGACCAGGGACTAAATTCTCCAGCTGGCTCTGAGTACTCCTGGTATTCCCTGCCTGGAGAGCTTTTCCCTTCTGAATGAAGTGTCCTCTGTTCCTAAGGGATCTGCTTTTATTTAATTCTTTCCAGTGTTTTGCCCTTTAATATAGCTGCTTTGGGAAGGCATTTTAGGAAGTGATTAGAAGCAAGAATTCCAGCCAGCTTGCCCAAGTTCATAAATTGACCCTATGTCTCAAACACTGAATCTTTTAAACAACAGGCTAAGCCACGATGTCTCTCAGTTTCCTTAATTATAAAAAGGACAAAAGTAGTGCCGAGCCGACAGGATTTCTGTGGGATTTTAGGGGTGACAAGATGTATAATCAAAGTTTGAGACATGGCAAGTCTGCTATATAACACTGTCTAACTCTGTCCTTTTCTTCTTCACACTGTTATGTCCCCACTCCTGCTGTGGTGGGAAAGATGTCAAGCGCTGCACTTTGGACTGGAGTCCTCTTTCTGCTTCAGAGACTGAGGCGTTTTGAAGGAGCCTACTCTCGTGCTGGGCTGTAGATTCCCCATCTGTATTTTCCCAGGCCTTTAGACTCATCATCTTTCTCCTCTTACCTCACTTCGCCCTTGCCCTGTCTTGCCACCACAGACTGTCAAGAGTAGAAGACAGACAGCCGTCAGCAGCTGTCCCCCAGCTCCTTCTCTGCATAAGAAGGAGAGGATGATGTGAGAGGGTCACTGCGTAGATGTCATCAGTAGATGCCTGTCAAGCTTTGGTTCTGTTCAGGGGTCTTCACATTTCTGCATTTGGTCCCTCCCTGTTTATTAAATAGCCTTTGTCGCTCTTTCAAGCTGAGCAAAGGCTGTGGGATTGGAAAACACATTTCACGTCACCGTGTGTTTCTGAGGGGCAGCTGTCCTGCGTTCCAGTGATGCCATAGACTGCCATAGTGTCCCCAATCCCAGTGGCAGAAGCAGATGAGTATGGTAGGCAGCTAGGTCATGTGGCTTTGGGGACAGTGAGTTGCTTTCCTGACTTCTTCCAGTGGATATTTGGTTCTCATGGTCCACCACTAGCTACCACTTCAAAGGGCTTGGATTCCTTACACAGATATGCTTACTCTGTGTTATTTCATGTTTGTCTGAATATTTTTTTTTAAAAAAAATGATTTACAGAATCCAGGGCAGATAACCAGAAGGCCATTTGATGTTAGACCTTGATACAGTTTTCACTGGGTCTTTGTGATCATATCTAGAAAACAAAAAAAAAAAAAAGGAAATGGGGCCATAATGAGAGCACTCAGTCCCCCTTGTTACCCAAATGCTAGCCGATGGATCCAAGCCAGGTTGATGACAACAAAAGCCACAGAGACACAAGCTTCCCAGTGCCTTCTTGCGGTCTGGACTGTACTTTTTATTAGCTTTGCTGATGCACAGCCCATTAGGAGAGACCACTGGAGTGGTGGGACATGTCTCCTTGTTTGTTAAGGGTTCTGCATTCTCTGCTCAGTCACAATGCCCATGAAAGAATAAAGAGTAGTGCTAAAACTTATCTCTCTCGCTCTCTCTCTCTCTCTCTCAGAGTGTGTGTGTGTGTGTGTGTGAATGTGTGTGTGTGTATGTGAGAGAGAGAGAGAGAAACAGTAAGAGAGGCAGAGAGTGAAGCAGAGACAGAGACAGACATACAGAGAAGAGAGACAGAGAGACAAAGAGAGACAGAAAGACAGAGACAGAGAGACAGACAGAGTGGCAGAGGCAGACAGATTCAGAGACAGACCTGCTGATTTGAATTAGGGTTGCTTATGAAGAGTGGGGGGAGAGGGGTGTCATTTATTGAATTATGAACAACTTCACCAGTGACTGGACTACAGAAGAAACTGACAGTTGCTCAGCAGTAACCATTAGCTACCAACAGTCCCTCAGGGAGCAGTGGGGCCTCTTGACCCTCTTCTATAGAGTAGAGCTATTTTTGTGAGGTGGTTGAGCCATCACCAGGTGATGTCATGTTTAATGATGTGTATTTGGAGATGGGGAAGCTCTGGAGGCATCTCTGACTATCAGAGTCAACAAAATGGGTAGGAGACATCCTGGCAGGATCTTAGCTATGCCATAGAGACTCAGTGTTCTGACCTATCTGGATGAAGGTAGCCCATCCTCTTTGGGTAAATGAGATTCACTTATACCTTCTGAACCACTAATAATTTGAAAGTGGCTGAGAGAGAAAGCAGATGGTGATGACATGGGAAAGGTCTCCTAAAGTCTGGTGACTCAACAGCTTCTCTTTTGTTTCTAGAACCTTCCTGGCTCACCTGGTCTCTCAGGCTTTGCCAAGAAGAGATGACCTTTTTCTCTAACCCTTTTGAAATTCTCTTTCTTTAGCATTTACACTGAGCTTTGTGTTGGAAAGGCCAGGCTCCGGTGCTGGAAATAAAATTTATGGGCACCCACCCACAGGACCCTCTTCCTCATTTATACCACACCCTATTTTCCAAAAACACAGGTCCCAGCTCCACAAGTCAGCTCAGAAAACACTCTCTCACAGAGGGCGTTTCAAAGTGGCTGTTTTCTCTATCATTTCCTCCCCCCACTTCACTTCCTGTTTTTTTTCTTCCTCTTTCTCCGCCCCCACCCCATCTCTCCTGGCATGTCCCCGCTGTCTGAGAACAGGAACCGAGTCCAGAGCGTTGATAATCATGATTTCCTGTGGTGCCCTCTGGCTGCAGCTGCTCAGAGCTGAGGCTAGGAGTCCAGCCTCCCAGGGCAGGCAGGGAGCTGGGCAGTAACCCTTGGCTTTCAAAAACCCCTCCACCCTGCCCCAGACAGAACCTAGTAATAATAATCCTCCCTGTCTCTAGAACACAGGGAGTTTGCAAAGCACTTTGTTCTACGTTTGTGGAAGACAATGAATGCATAGACAACTTTTGATTTTTCGCCCCAATAACTGTAATCCAGTTGATATCAACAGGAAGATCTGAGAGTTAGATGTGGCCCTGCTTCTCTCTCTTTTTTTATATTTTAACTTTTGACTGTACTCATCCTTTTACCTTCTCTTAACCCCTACCTCCACTGGTTAAGCTTCTTTTTCTCTTCCCAGTTAGTCTTCTTTTCTTGTTTGTGTGTATGTTGTGTGTGTATGTGTGTGTATGTGTATGTACATGCATATGTGTGTGTATTATGTGTCTGTATGTGTACATGTGTGTGCATGTGTGTATATGTACATGTGTGTGCATGTGTATATGTGTAAATGCGTTCATGTGTGTGCATGTGAGTGTGTACTATGTGTCTGTATTATATGTGTATATTTGTATGTATACATGTGTGTGCATGTGTATATAAGTATATGTGTGTGTATATGGATGTATGTGTGTATGTGTACATGTGTTCATGTGTGTATATGTGTGTGTATATGTGTATGTGTATGTGTGCACATGTGTGTATATATGTATTTGTGTGCATGTGTGTATGTATGTATGTGTGTATATGTATGTGTGTGTGTGCATGTGTGTGTATGTATGTGTGTAGGCATGTGTGTGTATGTATGTGTATGTGTGCACAAGGCTTCCTTGTGCAGGTTGTTCTCCGGTGCACTTTGTTCATGCCTCAGCAAATGTAACTATAAAAAGTTCACAATTTTGGTTGTTAGGACACATGGAGTTAATGGTACCTAGTAAGGACAGTTTTAAGCCAAATTGGGGAACCATCTGTATAGAATTCACATGGTACGCCAAGCAGATGGGATTTTGTTGGTAAATGTTAGATGCTAGATACTTGCATTGTTTCTTTCAGTTAATTTCTGTGTAGAAGATTGACTGATCAAATATACAGGCGGGTCAGAAAATCCTTTTAAGAATTGGTACTCAAGGAAAATGTCCATATCTTTTCCCATTTTTCTGCAGGATAGGGACACACACACACACACACACACAGAAAGAGAGAGAGAGAGAGAGAGAGAGAGAGAGAGAGAGAGAGAGAATTGTTGCCACTAGAAAAGCAGAGGCTACCTACTGCTGTGTCGATTTCACAGACTTTTATAACAATATTTTTATAATGAAAAACATGGACACCATCCCAGCCACACTCCCGTGATGGTCTGTTTTACCAATTTAGTTTCTTCATGGCAAAAGCATAAAAGCTACAAAAAACAGCAGTCTGTGGAAAGGATCACCTCCCTGTGTGAAATCTGTTTTTAAAGGGAAGTTGAGACATGTCTTAATGTGAGGACCTGAGTTCAGATCCTCAGTGTTCATATTCTGCATACAAGTATGGTGACCTTCTTAATCCCAGAACTCAGGAGGCAGACACAGGGGGTCCTCAGGGCGAGCTGACTAGGTAGACTCGCCACCTAGGTGAGCTGTGGAGTCAATGACAAACCCTGCTTCTGTATCTAAGGGGCAGACTGACTAGAGAAGACACCTAGTGTCAACCTCTGGCCTCCACACACATGTATATACACACACCTGTGCACATATGTATGTGAGCATGCGTACACACAGGCAGCAAAAGCCTTCCCATTCAGAGCCAGTGGCCACTCTTCAGTCAGCCTGACCATGGGGCTGCATTTGAAAGTTCCAGTGGCCAGAGAGTCAGAATCCCGCATCTGAATCTGACTCCCAGGTTGATGATTCTGAAAGATGCCGTTTTCTTCTTTGAGCTTTAGTTTCCCCAACTACAGAGTGAATGAATTGGACAAGTTTAATCTCGTAGGTGTCTTTTAACATCACCCATTCCTGATTCTGTGCTTTCCTGTGCTTAGTTTAAGAACTGCATTGTGATGGGAGGATGCCTGGAAATTGCCTGTCAGAGTAACACAACTTTGGTTCACTTTCTAGAGTACCACTCCCATAAGGACAGAGACCCCTCCCCAGGGACCACAGACTTGATTTGGAGAGCTCCTTCCTGTGGCCTCATAGCTGCTCTGCTGTTTTGTCCCTTCAGCCTGGATTGGTGACACACAACTACTAGAGATATTTCCAGGTAATAAACTGCTGTGTTTGAGGATGTCTGAGAGTGGTAACTAGCATTTCAGTTGGAATTGTGTAATGTGTACGTTTGTGCGACTCTCGGAAGCACGAAGTTCGGTTTGTCATCTTTGATTAGAAGCTCTGGCTCCTAACACTGTGTCTCAAGAAAAACCAAATGAAAAGGGACATAAATAAGAATTGACATGTGTTCCGAGGAAGCTGTGTTTAGGAAGTGGTCTGAGACCTCTGGGCTTTTTTTAAACTGTATCCTCAATGGTGTCTGTGGCTCTCTGGGTGTCTGGGATGTTTAAGCGTGAAGCAGGAAATTAGCATAATTCACAGGGATGGAGTATATTAGAGTTGGAGTTTTAGTTACTTCCCTTTGTAGTATCCATTTAAGACGAAGCCCAGCTGAGGCCCTGTCTAACCTTTATTGGCTAAGCACATTGAGATCAGCACAAGTTCTTTAATAGGCAGCCTCCTGAGGTGAGATTTGGTGGCCTGCGAGAGGCCTGGTTTGCATCTTCTTTGCAACAATTTTAGGGGGAAATGTAGCTCATGGAGGTGTCGTCCAAGGGCACTTGTAATACACAGGCTGTGGTGTGTCTTTCTCATTGTGCCTTTCCTGACTACATATGTGTTTCTCTTATACCCCATCCCTTACCTAGCCCCACCAACATTGGACAGTCTTCATCTTCCGTGAGTAGTAGAACAATACATAGTCTATTTGAATGTCTTCACTGAATATGCATATGATGTGGGCTGACAAGCCTCCCCATTTGACTAAAGATTTCTGGGTTTCTGCTTCCTGGACTCTTAAGTTATTAGCACTTCTTTCTTAGGTGAGCCTGGGGCACAGCCTAAGATTAGAGAGGATGAGGGAAACTATCACACTGAAAGGCATTACCTGTCTGTACCCTCTGCTGAAGCTCTTTTTCACAGAAATGGTACTCGAGTTCCTTGAAAGCTAAAATTAAGAGTTTATGAGCATAAGACAGGACAGAGCTTAGTCACGTGACCACTAAGTTTGTCCCATGGACAGGTCCCAGAGTCGTCAGCTCCACACTTGTTTCTTGTTGGTTCTTGGATGAATAGCCTAGCCTTGGGCTCCCTGCCTGCCTTTCCTCCTCTTGTCTTTTTTTCTCTACAGTGCTCTCTGAGCTGTGGTACCATCCCAAAGAACAAGAAGAGTGCTGTGAGCTGTGAATGAGAATAAACCTAGCATGTACTCAGCTCTGTGTATTGACTCAGTGGCTCTGCTCACAATACTGCTAAGTTGCTGAGCCTGTGTCTCTGCCTGTAAGGAGACAGTGATTGTGTCCAAGGCTTCCAGTGAGGGCTGAAGGACAATCCATTGACATAGGTTCTTCTCCCAGTGAACCAGAGCAAAGGTTAGATCCTTTCTCCACCCAGCTTTTGCACAGCTACTTAATCACAGCGCTAGCCCCATAATGGGTTCTGTGAACTGTGTGCCTATAATCTGTGGGCAGACGCTGTCCCCAACATCAGTCAGTCCCCAGCAGTTAAAGAAGGAGAGGCTGTCATCAGGCTTTGTACTTCAAGGCTTCTCGTTGGCTTGGGCCAGGGCACTCTTACCAGCCTAGCCATTTGGAAAGCTTTCTGTCTGCGCTGCCATATGCAACTTCAAGACCCACCCCTCTCCCAACCCTTTGACCATATCCTTGGTTCCCTGACCTACCAATTATAAACTCTCTCCGTTCCAGAAATCTCTTCCCTTCAGATCAGCACATGCCTATGGTCCAGAGGTAGGATTAGGTGATTTGGGGCAGGTGTTCTGATTTGGGACTCGGCCAGAAAGTTCAATTCCAACTATATTCTCGTCCAGGAGTTCTTCCTTGACTGTTAGCTCTTAGGGGCATTTGCCACCCCCCTCCCCGCCCCAGCCATCCCTTCATTCAGCAAATATTTGTAGAGCATGTGTTATGTGGCATGTGGCATGTGTCTCTTAGTGCTGAGGATAAAACTGCAGAAGAAAACAAAGTTCCTATTTGCAGGGAACTGGCATCTGAGTAAGGCCAGGGATCCGGAATGATTAGCATGTGTACAAGTATTCTAGAGGGCGCATTCAGCACAATGGGAAAAATAGAGCAAACAAAAATAGCTACATAAAGCTGAGCCAGAGGGGTCAGGCTGTCCTCGAACAGGTATTGCTACAAGGGTTGGGCAGGAGACTCCTTCCTGATAAAGAGTTATCTCAGCAGGATTGCAAGATGAGGGATAATGAGGTGAGAAGGAATTGCTGAGATAAAGCCTCCAGGGGATTGTGCTTGGCCTTTCTGGAGCTAAAAGTAGCTGGTGGAGGTTGGAGCAGAGGAATAAAGGCAGAGTGGAAGGAGGTGAAGTCAGGGAAGTGTGGGCAGGTAACGATGATGCTGGAAGGCCACTGTCAGAACTGCAGTGTTCATGTCCTGGCTAACGTTGCCTTCACCATTCCTCTCTCTTCCCTAGTGTGTGTCAAAGCCTCATCCCTAAATAGACACAAAGATAAGTGCTGTTACCTAATGGAGTATTAGTCATCCATTCAACAAGTCTTTTTCTGGGCTCCAACTCCTAAGACTGGAGATGAATGAGTCTTGGCCCTGGCGGTAGGAGTCTTCCTGGTGCTCCTTCGCAATTCTGTGAAGTTCTTCAATAGGTCAGATCGAGGTGACTAGTTACCCTGATTTGATCAGAGTAGAACCAATTTGCTAAAATTGGATTTTTTTTTTCCTCCCAGAACCACCGAAAGATATTTCTACCAGTGTGGCTGGAGCTCATTTACGTAATAGGCTTCTGCCAGGACTTGCCTTCAGGCCGAGGGGAGATCAGTTCATTCCCTAAATGTTTGCATGTTCTCAGTCAGCACCTACACTCACAGAGCTGCTGATTAGAGTCTGTGCCCACGCCTTGCTTGTTTGTGGGTTTACCAGGCCCTGTAGTGTGCACCAGCAGTAAGGCCAAAAAAGTGTTGGGGGAACCCAAGGAAAGACCACTCACTGCCTCAGACCCAGTGTATCTGAAGGCCAGAGTGGAGAAGCTACCTAGGGGTGTTTTTCCTGTCAGACCAGTCAGAAAATCTACAGGTAAAAAGCAGGGAGGCCACATCTTAATGGCAAAATGTGATGAATCGCTAGGACCTGGGGCAACAGGAGTAATTGCCTTGGCTCTGGTGTGGACTCTGCTTTCCTGGTGGCTGCAGCTGGAATTTGAGAACTCTCTACAGAGGCACAGCAGTCAGAAAAGGACCTTGTAGGCCAGACCAGATGGTTTAAACTTATCTGAGGACTGTGTGCAGTGCTCTTGAGAGATATTAAGCAAAAATGGATTGCCAGGGATGGGGCAGTATGACTCGGTTTCCAAGGTGCTGGTCACGCAAGTGCAAGGACCTGAGCTTGTTATCTAGAACCTATGTGAAACAGATCCAGGTGTGGTGACCCACTCTTAAAGTCCCAACACTGCTGGATCACAGACAGATGGTCCACAGGGCTTGCTGACCCAGAAGCCTAGCCTACTTGGTGTGTTTCAAAACAGGGGTAAATCCTGTCTCTGAAAAGTAAAAACAGAAAATTAGGTGGGCAGTTCTTGACTAGCAGAAACCTGTCTCTCTCTCTCTCTCTCTCTCTCTCTCTCTCTCTCTCTCTCTCTCT
>JANHMN010000010.1:45951937-45962287 GCA_030674055.1 Rhabdomys pumilio | reverse complement strand
CTCTCTCTCTCTCTCTCTCTCTCTCTCTCTCTCTCTCTCTCTCTCTCCCCACATACACACATATGTGCATCCAAATACACATGAACGTGCTCACACTATACACACATGCACATGTACCTGCACACATACACACACAAATGTATGTGTACCCAAATATATGAACCTACACACACAATATACCCACAGAAACATATGTGTAACCAAATACACATAAACACACACAATCACACAAACTACATGGCCTGGTAGGATCGGAGTTTCAGAAAAAGAAAAAAGAAAGGACTTGTTTCCTTTTGCTTCCCTCCCTCCTTATTCCTTTGAATACTAACTTTATTCCTCTTCCTCTTCCTGGAAGACACAGTCTTCTCAGGTTTAAGGAGATTCTCACATTCTACGGAGGCTTCACGGTGGACTATGGATACAAGGGCCCTTTTCACCACGCAGTGAGTAGGGACCACAGCAGTATGGCTCTGTCTTGGCACACCAGTTGCTTTGAGAAACGGGTAGAGCTGAAGCCCTCTTTCTAATAGGTGGGCTGCCTGGCTACCATTCATACTACTGTGACAGAGGCAGGGATGATAGCATTCGGGTCCTTTACATTTTTCTCCAGTTGAAAATAAATGCATGGTGATTTCCATAACTCTTAACCCTCCATCCATTGACACCGAAATAAAAGTTTCTCTTTTCTAAGTTTTGCATTTATAAAACACACACTATGTGCTTTTTTTCTTCAGCCACTCACCCTGAGCTTGGCATGTAAATACCAATAACTGGACATATTCAAGGAGTTTGCAATTATTTGACAGAGACAAAGGAGCCAATAGTCAAAGGAGCAACTCATAGATAGGAACCCTGACAGGGACAGAGTGGTATGGTCAGGGTGAGAAGCACCTGTCTGTTTCCATAGATACCAGAGAAGGTCTTAGTAGGGTCCATATGAGCTGGGCATTGAAGAATGAGTAGGAGTTTGGAGTTGGGCGAGAAGCACGCCTGGTACAGAAATGCTGTCTATAAATAGGGACCGACGCGCAAGTCTCCACGATAGGAGTGGAGAGAACCTGTCATGCGAAGATCATGCCTCAACTCGCTTTTTAAAAATCCATTAGGAGCTGCCTCCTCGTCCTCCCACCTGTTCTCAACGGTGACTAACAAGCAGCAAATTGACTAATTTGCCTTGATCTCCTCTCTGACCCCATGGAAGAATCTGTGAGCATAATGAGATAAGAGGCACCAAGGAAAGAAGTAGAAAGTGGATTAGGAGGAGGAGAAGGAGGAAGAGCAGGAGGGAGAGGGGGAGGGGAGCGGGAGGGGGAGGGGGAGGAGGAAGTGGGGGAGGAGGAGGAAGTGGGGAAGGAGGGGGAGGAGGAGGAGGAAGCATCAGAAGTAGAAACAGCAGCAGTGGTGTCCATCTCTGTTTTCCAGGTTACACTGTAGGACCCTAGTGGTAAAATGCAGCCTTCCAGAGAAGGATCTGCTGCTGCTTTGTGAGTGTGCAAACCAACCCTTCTCTTTTCCTCTAGAAGAGAGAGGCAGAGAGAGAGACAAGGACAGATGAGACAGAAAGAGACATGTATGTCGATATACATGCATGTATATACGATATTGCTTTGTGCATGTACGTTCTATATACATGTTGTATACAAGTATATATATGCGTGTTTACATACATTGTGTTACATTTATTTGAGAACCTAGCACACAGCCTGGTTCAATCAACTTTCCATTGCCTTTGCTGACAGGAAGACGAATAGGTGGGTGAGAATTAACCTTACCACCTACATGCTTCTTTAAACGCACCACGGTCAGTACCCTGCATGCTATTTTTACACTAAGAGAGCAGTGGGGTTGGGTCCCAAAGAAACTGAAGCTCTGGTGACATTGCTCACTCGAGGTTCTACAGCTCTTAGGAAGTCAACATTCGAACCCTGGAAACATGCCCTCTTCCACAGTATGTCATCCTTTCTATAAACAGAGTTTCTAGTCAGATGAGGTCTTTCTGTGTCCTTGGGCCAAATGCCCTCAGATTCAGAACTGCAGAGAGGGATGGCAGACCAGACTCAGGTCTGAATACACTCTGAATGCATCATCTTGCCATGCAGGTGTCTGCCCACAGCTTCCAGGGACAGGAAACTCACTGCCATACAAGGAGGCTGGATCTAGTTCCAGATGCCATGCAGCCCTCTGTGCTTGCAGACTCACGCTGAACCCAGCCAGGCCTAGGTTCTCATGGCCACAAACAGCTCAACAGTGAGGCTCTGAAGGCTGAGTGTGTGGCTACTCTGATGGAGTTTCTTGAAAACTTGTTTCCCTCCCTGCAACAAGGGCATACCTGCCTCTTGCTTCTTGGCATCTGAGTTTGTCCTGGTGGGCTGAGGTTGCAGATGGATACATAGCTTTGTGAATTCTCTCCTCTCAAGAGAATTCAAGCCAAACTTTCTTTCACCTAAGTCTTCGTGGGGAGTGAGGTCTTCCTTTGACAAAAGGATTTGAGAAGATACCTGGAAGAAGGGCTGATAGGGAGAAAGAAGAGGCCAGCATTCTCTTCAGGTGTTTCTATGGAGACCTAGGGAGACCCCCCCCCCAAAAAAAAAAAAAACAACCCTCACCATTATCCCTCATTACTTAGGCAGGTTCCCTCACAAGTTTCTGATCAGCCCTGCTATATGCTTCTTTAATCCCCCAAATTTACCACAGATAGCACACCTTAATTATCCCTTTCTGGATGACCCAGTTTCAGCTGCAAAGGGTTTTTTTTTTTTTTTTTCCTTCAATGGTGCTGCCTCCTTGTGGCACTTCTCAGTATTACAGGTCACAGGAAGAAGAGAAAGGAGAGAGGGTAGAGAGGGGGTACTGCCACCGGAAGCCTGAAGTCCACCTGCAGTCTCCATTCAGCCTCTGTCTGTTGGGCTCCTGAACACACTTAAGCTCTGTGTTTGTTTCTCCTCCTCTGGATTAGGAACAAGTAGAAGCATATCAGGGGATTTTGGTAAGCCCTGAGGCTGAGACAGTCTGTCTTTTGAGCCACCTAAGATGCTAACCCTGTGGTCCTGGGATGGAGATACTAGCTAACTTGTAATGTTGGAAAACATTCCAGGGTTGGGAGTGGGTGCAAGCTGGCAGATGCCACATAGAATGGCTCCAGCTGTATTTCAACTAAGGACTCTTGCTTGACCATCATTACCTCTCACCGGAACCCCGTGTGAGCATTCCAGCTCAAGGAAGCAAAGGCATGGCAGTCTACCATCTGTCTGTATTTGCAGACACATGGGATACAGACAGCCTGGAAACTTGATGACGTTAGCAGAGTCATTTATGCCTACTTCCCAGGATTCCCATATTACAAATAGTGTACACCTTAGAGAATGGATGGGATTAGTTCAAATAGCAGCCACCATTGGTAATAATAATACCAATAATTTGTATATAACGTGGCATTTCGAGGGGCACTTATAGGTATGTTCTCTAAGGTCTTGAATCCTGAGCATCTACAGAAGTAAAATGAGAAAACAGCCACACGTGCATGAACATGAGGGCTCCGGTCCCTGAATGGGTTAATACGTGCAAATGCTCAGAGCTGTGTCTGGATTACAGTAAGGACTCAGCTAGTGCTGAGTTTTTGGGTTTTGACCTAAAGCTTCTGGGATTTCCTCCTAGAAGTAGGCTTCTGGGCTGCAGAGCCATTCAGCTTTTGAATGCCTTCCCATTCAGCAGCTCCCATGTATAGAATAGTGAAGTCCTAGGGGATGGACGCACAGAAACGCACAGCAACAGCGATGATGTGCAAGCCCTGTCAGGTATCAGTAGCCTGTGGCATCAACCAAGGGAGGGTGTTAGGTCACCAGAGGCAGGAGCATTCATGAACAAGGAAGTTCTCAGAGGACGGGTGGAGCTTGAGAGTCAGGACAAAATCAGTAGGCTGAGGGAATGGTGGGCAGAGGGGGTGGTCTGAGGGCGACGCAGGCCTAGGGTGCCACTGTGAGTGGGAAAGATCAGCCAGGAGGGGAAACTATTCTGTGGAGATTTTTTTTTTGCAGTTAGTGGGACAGTCACTTCTATTTGAAGCCCTGGCTGTAATCCCTCTTCACTGGAGGAGGAGGATGTAGCATGTGAAAGTGGGGGTTCCCAGCAGGATTTAGTTAGCAGCAGCACTAGGCTCCTGAACTGGCCCAGCAGACTCCCTGTGTGGAGCCTGAGCCCTGAGCCTGGCTGGCCTGGACCCTTGAAGGGCTCAACAAAGACTTGCCTGTTCTCTTCATGACATCAGATCTTACCCTCAGGATTTCTCTGTCCTACTGGGGCAAGATCTCACACAGTGATAATAGAAGGAACGGGAAGAGATGAATCAAGTGAAGACTGTCACAGACATCACCATGCCAACGTGCTGGGCCTGGAGGGGACGGAAGATGCTGCCTACTGGGGACAGTTTACCAGCTCATACCCGGGCCAGGTTCCAGGGGCTGGGCCATTGGTCTCTGTTCAGATTGTCCCCAGCTGCCTGGTCAGTGGGTATAAAATACAAGGACTAGATGAAATAATTGCTTCATACAATGGACTGGTTCTTTTCTGCTTTCTTAAGTTTTTAAAAGTATTGCATTGAACGAATTGACTTTTGCTTTTTTTTTTTTTTCCCCCTGAGACCACAGGGTCAAACTTGGTAGCCCTGACTGGCCTCAAACTTGTTCATTTTTTTTGTCTGCCTCCTAAGTGATGGAATGACATTCATGTGTCACCAAGCCAGCCTGGGTTTCCTTCAATAGCAAAGATTTATGTAGAGAGTTTTGCCTTGGAATTTCATAAGAGTATACTGTGTGGAGGGTATGGGAGATCATTGGGTACCACTTCTGCCTAATGCACGAGAGAGAGCTGGGAGAGAGGGGGAGAGAGAGAGAGACAGAGAGAGAGAGAGAGAGAGAGAGAGAGAGAGAGAGAGAGAGAGAGAGAGGAGAAAGGAGAGTGAGTAGTGTTGATAATGGAGAGAATCCTGACTATAGCCATGAATTCTCAGTTCGGGGAAGGAAATGGTGTGTAGAAAGGCAGCCCGAAGTACAGCCTGGAGGCCCATTCACAAATCTTATCCCTATATACATTTTCATCAGTGCAAAGCAAGATCGATCAGTGAGCCTACTTCTAAGACTAAATGCTAATCAAGGCAGCATGAGAGTAGTCCAGGGGAGACAAAGATAAAAAGGGAATTGATGGTGGAATTTCAAGTCCTGGGTGGGGTGCAGTGGTCTCCAACCTTGAAGTACCTGGGAAGCATTAATACAGAGGTAGGGCTTGCAGTTCTGCAGATGTGATGAATCTGTGAGGGGGGCCAAGGCTGCACTTAGTCTTAGAGCAGCAAGGATCCAGAATACTCTGAGGAAAAAAATGTTTTGTATTTCATGACTAGAAATAAAGTACAGTAAAGTCCTTTTCTAGAATTCTTTATGGGCAAGAAATACCGGTTGTAAGCATAAGGATCTGAGCTTGAAACCCAGAACCAACCCACATGGAAATTCTGAATGTGGTAGTATAAGCTTGTAATCCGAGGGAGGCAGAGAAAGGAATGTCCTTCACGCTCATCAAACAACCATTCTAGCCTATTGGTAGACTAGAATGGTACTCCTGGAGATGACACCTAATGGTGTCCTCGAGCCTACACACACACACACACACACACACACACACACACACACACACACAGACACACACACACACACACCACACACACACACACATACACACACACATACACACACACACACACACCACACACACACACACACACACAGACATACACACACACACACACACACACACACACATGAGCACATACAGACACACACATGCACAATCATTTTTAAAATCTACTGTTCAGAGGAATTAAAAAGAGCCAGAAAAGAGATCTGCATCCCTCCAGCTTTCATGGAAATGTGACTAGGAGGAGACATGTGGCCGTGTGGTGGTTAAGTGGCAGACATTGCATTGGGCAAATTGACTTTTTTCTTTTGTTCTTTTTCTGAGGGCGCAGGGTCAAACGTGGTAACCCTGGCTGGTCTCCTAAGTCCTGGGATGACAGTCATGTATCCTCCATGGTCCCTTCCTTCAGTTGGATTCCACCTTCCACTGAGAACCAAGTAGCCTGAGGTTGAAATAGTCTGTTAGATTGGATAAAGGTAGCCCACCCCCCCATAGGCTCTCACAGATGACTGCTTTGTCCTGGTTGGTGGAACTGTTTAAAAAGTATTCGGAGGTGTGGCCTTGTTACAAGAGGTCACTGGGGTAGTTTTTGAGGTTACAAATGTCTACAGCATTCCCAATTAAAACCTTTCTTTTATAAACTGCCTGAGTCATGGTGTTTTAGCACAACAATAGAAAAGTAACTAAGGCACAAACCCCTGAAAATCACTTTGTCAGGTAAAGTGGCTCACACCTACACTCAATCTTGGCAAAGAAGTGCAGAGACACTGAGGCCAGATTAGGCTGTAAGTGAGACCCTATCTGAAAATGGCAAAAAGTGAGAAACTACCCTCTGGAAACAGGCAAGGTGTCCCATGCATGACAGATCCCCACCCCAGATGCTGGAGGTGCTACACTGTAGAGAAGACCTTCTTATGAGAACCCGACTGGCCTTGTTGTGTGATGACAGTGATTAGAGGTCCCTACCTTACAGGACAGAAGCTGAAGTAGCCGTGGGTGTGATGACACCCCCTCCAGGACGGCTTACCTATGCATATTTCTTACCACTCCTGCAGTTCTTCCTCTGTTTAGAGCTGAAGCGCCTGTCTCCCAGAGAGGAATCAGAGTTACTGGCTGAGTGTAGCTTGTAGGTCTGCTGAAGCCAGAGCTTTTGCCCCAGAACTCTGGTTACAAGGATGTGCCACTGAGCCAGACTCTGAGAAAGAATGCACCCAGGACCATACCATACCAGGAGCTTGAATTGCTATCTTCCTGTGGAATTAAAGAATAGCCCCTGACTGCATTCCAGCTGATTGTGCAGCCTGCAGGCCCTGCAGAAAGTGGAAGGCAAAACATTCAGACTGCCTGAGTACTCAATGTGGCCTGCAGACACCACCCTGGGAAGGCTAGCGGCTGGGGAGAAGATGGAGTATGGCCAGCAAGTCCTCAATGGCTGCTGGGCTGGACCTGAAGAGAAATCCGGAGATAAACTTTAAGGGTTTGTTTGTTGGGTTCCGTCATGATCTTGGTTCATTCATCTAAACAGGGGAGTTCCTTTGGGGCTCTGTGGCTTCTCTTGTGTATCTCAAAGCTTCCTGCAGGGGTATCTATTGTGGACACTGCTAGGCTTCTGTCCACCCACAAGTACAGGTCTGGGATAGACTGTCAATGGAAAAACCTCTTCTTCTGACAGCATTGCAAGCAGATTTTTCCAGTATCAGTATTGTATGTACGTGTATGCATATGTGTTGTATGCATGTGTTACATGCATGAATGTTTACATGTGTGTGGGGGGGGGGGGGGTGCACAGGGCACTCAGGCACCTATGTCCCATTACTTAGTCCTGAGAAAGGGTCTCTCACTGAACCTGGAGCTATTTTGCAGGTAGACTCTGCGGCTAGCACGCCTGTGGTCTGCTCCACTCAGCCAACTGGGGTTACAGGCTTTTATGACCACACTGGCTTTTTTTTTCTGTGGTGCTAGGGATTCAAACTCATGTCCTCATACTTGTATAGCAAGAGCTCTTATCCACTAGGCCATCTCTCTGTCACCAGATCCCAATATTCCTGCGCCGGGAGACATGTTGTGCTGGTCCTGTGTGTTACATGCAATGCCCTTTTGAACACGTACACTTCCCAACTGAAGTCAAGTCAGCCATAAGGCACATGTTTTTCTCATTGGAAATAGGATTTTAAAAATTCATCAAAGACGCTGACAGGGTAGGGTAGTTACTAGGCCAAATGACAAAATCTATTCATTTTTTTCCCCCTCTCCAAAACCATGACTCCATTTCTGGCAATCTAGACTTTAAGACTCATGATTCTCAAGTTACATATGGGCAGGAATTGAGTGTCCACGTTAAGTATTGAGTATTGCAGCCTTGAGTTCAAAAACTTAATTCCCGAACTATATATTACTTAGAATGATATCGCAGGCGTTGAAGTGGTTCCTGCTTTGTTCTCTTTGCAAACTGATTTTGTACACAAAAACTGAACTGTCTTTTTTCACGTGAGACAATAATGCCCTCTGGTGGATTAAGTGCTTAATTACAAGCTCGTCTATTTAAGGTCCTCATATTACTAGAAATATCTAGTAGAAGAACTCAAGATTATACTAGATCTGGGACCCACAATCCTGCCTCCTATTCTTCCCAAAGAGTCCCCAAGCTTCATCCACTGTTTGTCTATGGGTGTCTGCATTTGTCTGAGTCAGCTGCTGGGTGGAGAATACAGCTGTGCTAGACCCCTGTCTGCAAGCATAACAGATTATCATTAATAGTGTCAGGGATTGGTGCTTGCTCATAGAATGGGTCTCAAGTTAGGCCAGTTTTTGGGTGGCCATTTCTTCAGTCTCTGCTCTGTCACCTTTCTCTGTATTTCTTGTAGACAGGATAAAGTTGGGGTCAAAAGCTTTGTGGGCCGTTTGGTGTCCCTATCACTCCTGGGGTTCCTGCTTGATTGCAGGAGGTGGCTTCTTCAGGTTCTGTATTGCGTATTGCAAATGTTGTGAGTCACAATTAAAGTCATGCCCATTGATACTTGGGTGCCTCCCTTATCTCAGGTCCCTGTCTTGTTTTAGCGATGCCCCTCACCTTTCCACCCCTGTCAGTTGCATATTTCCATTCTTTCTCATGGCCATCTCACTATCCCATCCCTCCTCACACCTGATCTTGAACCCCACTGAACCCCACATTCCCCTCCTCATCCCTTCTCTCATCCAGTTCCCTCCCTCCATCTGTCTTATGGCTATTTTATTCTCCTTTCTAAGTAAGATTCAAGCATCCTCTCTGTGCCTTCCTTCTTGTTTAGCTTCTTTGGGTCTGTGAAGTATAGCATGGGCATCCTGTGTTTTATGGTTAATAACCACATATAAGTGAGTACATACCATACATGCCCTTTTGGAACTGGGTAATCTCACTCGGGATGATATTCTCAAGTTCCATCTGTTTGCCAGCAAAATTCATGATGTCTTGTTTTAATAGTTGAATAGAATTCCATTGTGTAGATGAACACATTTTCTTTATCCATTCTTCAGTTGAGGGATATCTAGGTTGTTTCCAGTTTCTGGCTATTATGAATAACCCTGATATGAACATAGCTGAGCAAATGTCTTTGTGGAGTATTGGAGCATCTTTGAGGTATATGCCTAGAAGTGGTATAACTGGGTCTACAGAAGACCAACTGAGTCAACTAACCTGGACCTTTGGGGCTCTCAGAGACTGAGACATCAGCCAAAGAGCATACATAGGTTGGACCTAAGCCTCTCTGCACATATGTAGCAGATGGGCAGCTGGGTTTTCATGTGGGACCCAAACAACTGGAGCGGGCACTATCCCAAAAGCTGTCACCTGTACGTGGGATGTGTTCTTCTCGCTGGGCTATCTTGTCTGGCCTCGGTGAGAGAGGGGGCGCCTAACCTTGCAGAGATGTGATGTACCAGCTAGGGATATACCCAGTGGGAGTCTTCACTTGCTTAGAGGAGAAGGGAGGGGAGATGAGGAGAAAGGATTGTGGGAGGGGTTAACTGGGAGTGGGCAACGAGTGGGATGTAAAGTGAATACGTTACAAAAAAGAACTCGAGTCCAAACACACCCTCTTGAGTTTATGGTTATGAAGAATTAAGTGATGTGCTTTGTGTGATGTGCCACACATGGGGCACAGTGATGACAGTCACTGGCTGGTCATCTGATCAGGCACACTTGACTTTGGTGGGGGCCTGGGTGGAAGTAGCAAGGAGAAGGGCCTATGTGTCTCTGGGATTTCAGTAGCAGGACACCCACTGTCATCTCTGAAGAGTATGTGTCCTTACCTGGAAGAGAACTGTGAGCAATGCCCACCTGCCTGAAGATGGAGCCAGTAAGTACCGTTCTGTGAGTCAGCCTGATGCCTTCACACGGCACAGCCAGAAGTGCCACCTGCTGACACTGTGGGACAGTGTCGTCATCTATGAAACATTTGCTTGTTCTACTCTGTGTGGAGGATCGATGTGCATGAACTTAGACTTTTGACTTTCCACCCACTCTCGAGGAATGGCAGCCAGAACTGTATGAGCTGCACTGCAAACAGCTCACCAGACACATGCAAATATATACGTGTGTGTGTGTGTGTGTGTGTGTGTGTGTGTGTATAGATATTGTGTGTGCGTGTGTATATATATTGTGTGTAATATATATACATGTATATATATATT
>JANHMN010000010.1:45893113-45943482 GCA_030674055.1 Rhabdomys pumilio | reverse complement strand
GTGTGTGTGTGTGTGTGTGTGTGTGTGTGTGTGTGTGTGTGTGTGTGCATGCGCGCGCGCTTAAAATTCCCGTGGGTTGGCTTACAACTGGACTCCAGCAGCTTGGATTCCTCAGAGGATACAAACCCTTCTGAGGAACACCTCAGTTTTAATGATTGTGAGAATATTCAAGACATTTTCCCATTTGAGCAACACTACTTGTAGTGTTAAAACATGTTGAAAACACATTTAAGCCATTAACTCATTTTTAGGGTCAAATGAAAGTGCCTAATAGACTCAGTTCTCCGCTGTTCCTCCTTCGTTCTGGAATGAAATTATGTGTCGGATTCTTGGCAACTCATTCCACAGCGGAACTGAAAGCCTTATGACTTCATCCCCAAGATGGCAGATTGGTGAAGACTCACCACCCAGCCCAGCTAGTTTACACTACTAATTTTCCTGGCAAATTCAGTTTCCTAGAGTTGACAAGCTGAAATTCTTTCATTGCATTGATGTAATCCACCCCCCCCCCCAAACACACACACACCAGAAGTGCATCTAGTCATATCATTTAAGGAATATAACTTTCCTTTCATTGAGAAGTGATTTGCAAGGGGCATGCATGCGTGTTACATGGTAAAGGCCAGAGGACAACTGCAGTGCTGTTTTTAGGCTGGTTTTCCAGCATTGGCTTTACAAATGCGTGCCACCATGCCCAGATTTTTCTGCATAGTTCTTGGGTATTAATGCTTGCTAGGTTTCTTATTCATCCCGTTGCTCTGAACAGACACTATAACCACAGCAACTCTTATAGAAGAAACATTTAATTGAGGCTTGCTTACAGTTTCAGAGTTTTATCATCATGGCGGGAACATGGTGACACACAGGTAGACATAGTGTGAAGTAGCTGTGAATTCTATGTCCTGGATCCACAGGCAGTAGGTAAAGAGAACCCCTGGGCCTGACTTAGGCTTTTGAAACCTCAAAGCCCACCCTTCAGTAACACACTTCCTGCAACAAAGCCACACCCACTCCAGCAAGGTCACACCTCCTAATCCTTCTCTGCCTCACACTGGGGTCACAAGCATGCACTACCCCATCTGTCTTCTTCAACTAGGATATGGGGATCACACCTAGGTCTTCATGCTTTACTAACTGAGAGCTATCCAGGTCCCGTTCCCCACCCCGCCTCAATCTTTTCTTGAAGTTTCTAGCTTTCTATCAGGAGGTGAAACATGAACTAAGCAGTAAAGGTACCGGGAAAGGCAGTACCATAGGAAAGGGTCTCTGAGTCCCCAAACATTACATAAGCATCAAAACATTATCAAAAGCTATTGCATATACTACAGCCCCAGAAGTATTAATGCTCCAAAGTACTGAAATCTCACTTGAGAATTCAGAATCAATAAAGGTTGTGAGGCAGAGATGGGTGGATTCTGGGACAGGCTGGCCACCCAACCTAACCTACTTGGCAAGCTCCAGGTCAGAGACCCTGTCTCATATAAAAAAGTGATAGAGCCTGAGGACTGCCCTACTGGGCTCCACATTTACACAGACACACAGACACACTCACTGATGACTAAGCATTCAAATATATGAGCCTATGGGGACCATTATTATTCAAATCATCACACAAGGCAAACACAAACCCAAGGCGCATATTTTGTTTGTTTTTTTGTTGTTGTTGGTTTTACAACCACCTATTATTTTTGCATCCCATATGGTTTAGGTTGAAGCAAACAGAAGCTGGTAGTTTAATTCGCCTGCGGTTCTAAACAGGAAGGTGTTGTAAATGATTGTAAATGATAAGGCTTATCATCTACTGTTATCATTAAGAAAAAAAGTATCTCTATTGAGTATCAGACTTATCAAGGTAAGACCCTTTTATCCGGGGACAGCTCCTGGGATGCCAGCAGAGAAGCCAAGATGTCCTGGCCTTATAAGATTGTGTAGGGAATCATTAAGCCTCCATAACAGTGACAGCAACTACCTTCCCAATTGTTTCACTGCCACCCTGAATCTTGTTGATCACCTTTGCAAGTACACGGGTCCCTACTGTTTACCTCAAACTGCATCTTGTCCTTGGTGTAACCCGCCAGCCAAAACCTGTCCAGGTTTCTCCAGTCTCCTGAGGATGTTTCAGCACGGAAGGGAACTTTCTTTTCTTTAACTGCTAACAGTGGAGTGGACTGAAACAAGCTGACAGTGGGCGTATTCTCAGGAGATGAGACACACACACTTCATTAATGGGAAAGTATACCAGTCAGGCCAAGTATGGCACCCCAAGGAGGGTCAGGGGTTGAAGCTTAAGTACCTTCTTTATAAGGGAGAGGAAAGTGGGAGCGGTCATGTACTTCGATGGAAAACAAAGTGATTCTCAAGGAAGACAAATAGTCTAAGTAGACAATAGTTTGAATGATATGCCTGGCTGTGGAGGGAGATGTCAATTCTGTTCTTTCTTTCTGAATGTTAATTTTGTGGTGAACATGTGGGGAATAAGAAGGGAACCTCAGCAAAGTCTCCTTCTGTGCTGCAGGAGGTGGCGGACAAGAGTAGCTGGTGGGAAGAAGGTCAGAGAGAACTTGACCCTCCTCCGGTTCAGAGTACACAGCAGGCAGAGTCAGTGTTCAGATGCTTGCTTGTAGACCTCAGCAAAAATCAGACACCGGTATTACCACCAATGTTCCCAGACTTAAGGCAAAGCAAGATAATGAGGTAGCAGTGCACACAAAGGCACTGTCCTGAGAGCCGGGAGGTCAGGTCCTACTTGTAGCATTGCCTCAGTCCTGGGCAAATCATTGTGTGCGTGCGTGCGTGCGTGCGTGCGTGCGTGAGCAGTTCCCAGATGTCCGAATTTTATAAGCCAGTAAAACTTCAAGATAAACTCTGGGGAGGAAAGATATGACAGTCACCTTCATTCTATAAAGTAAATCAAGACAGAAATATGGATGTGTGTGGTTAGCGCTGCCTCGTTGAATGGCTCCTGTTGTAGCCTTTGCTTTTCTCATTTACTTTGGGGGAACTGATGTTTGGGAAACCCCTAGACAAAGTATTGACTGTCTGCCACCACATCCCCCCTCTAAGTGCTAGGAATGCGATGAGGTGTTAGAATAGCAGCTCTGCCCCAGAACACCTCACATTCAGAAAAGGCCATGAGAAAGCATATGATTTTGGTCCTGAGCTGTGTCACGGGCTGCACATAGCTTGGTAAGGGAGCAAAGAGAAGCAACTTGCTCGAAGGCATAGGGTTTGTTTAGGTTGTGAGGTGAGAAATCGGGATGATCTGGGGTTTCTTTCCAAGAAGGCAGACCCTCCCCTCACAGCCATTCTGTCTCTTTTCTTTTATAACCCACTGAGCGCAGTTAGTGCTGCTCATATACACATGAGTGTAGGACCATCCCCAGGAACGTCGTCAACCTCCTAAGGAAGTTGCCTCCACCTCTCCTGGAAAAGCCATCAGCCAACAGTAACTCACAAGCTGGGGAAGCGGGTTACTGTGAGTCGGGATTGTGATGGTTTCTACTTCATGTATTGGTTGTGAGAGTTGAGCACAACGAGGCATGAAATGTTGTCGCCACCTGCAGGCAAGTGTGAGTGGGAGGCTAGAGGGACTCGTGCAAAGGCCCTGGGGCACTGAGGAAGCAATAAGGAAAGTATTGCTGGTGGCTAGAGTAGATGGAGCAGGTAGAAGAAAAAAAAGGGGGGGACAGAGGAAGTGAACCAAGGCCAGGATTTCTGTGTCTATTTGGGTGTCTGTTGCCCTACAGACAGTGGGTATCCATGGGAAATTATGAAGGCTTCCATTCAGAAAGGTTGTGCAGTAGGCAGTGCGAAAATGAGTGAGGAGGGGTAAAGACAGACTAAACTCAGGCCGATTGGGCCAGATGCTCTTTGCAGGACACAGGTAAGCCCTACTGAGGGGATGCAGTGAGTAGAACAGTGTGCAAAGTGTCTGAATTTTCACACAGGATGTTCTGGTCAGGGGAGAACTGGGCCTACTCAGTCAGCAGGCATGGGAAAGACACTTCCAGCAAGGAGTACAAACCCTTGGGAGACAGAAGCACGTTGAATCTTACAGTGTTATGTCTTTAAAAGGGGACACTCTGTTACTTCTGTGTAGGGAACAACGTGTGAGATTGTGATTCTTGACATCCATTCCCCTGGCTTTAATCCATGGACAGAGCCCATTTCTTTTGTCCTGTAAATTAAGATATTGAAAAAAACGAGGCTCCAGGGCCTTCTGAAAGAATCGAGAAGCACTGAGACTACAGACCAGGAAGTCCAGGCTCCATGTACAGTGCCTGAGAATGGAACCCTTCCTGTCTCCCAAGTATTCTACTCTGTAAAATGAGCCTCATGATGTAGAGATCAAAGCTCTTCAAGCTTATGCTGAAGACGAATGTGACCAGATACATTATTGACAAAGATGTGGTGTCATATGAATATATGCCCTTCATATGAATACATGTATCCTGGCTTATTTATGGTTTATGAACTAGGTTACAGAAAAAACCTAAAGTTATATCACTCATAACTTTTAGTTCCCAAAATATGGAGCTACAGATGATGTGAGTCTTTGATTCTTAAATCAAAGACTGCACCAAAAGACAAAATAAATAGCCAAAATTCAAGAAGACTGTGGTTTGTTCAAAGTGCTAGCAAATACCACCCTTTCTGGTGGAGACACTGATTAGTTCCTACCTTAGATGTTTCAAAATAACAGAACAACAACAACAAAAAATTTAAAAAGCTGTTGCAAAACAAACACTTTTAAAACCACAATTTTGTTTTCTTTCTCTGCCCTTGATTACTCTGAGTCCTTGCAGATTTCTAGAAAGTGGGTTAGTATAGGAATTCATTTCCCACATCGTCAGAACTTTAAGAGAGAGTCTTCTGGATGATTTTATAAAATATTCATCTCCTGAAAATTGAGCACGGAGATGTTGGTATACAGGTTCACAGGTCACGTTGCCCCACAGCCCATATTGTGCTGTTTGTGGAAAACAAGTAGAGTGTGCTTGTATTCGCTATGTTTCTGTTGCTTGGATAAAGCATGATGACCAGAAAGCAAATTACAGATTTATGGTTCCAGAGGAATAAAAGCCAATTATGACGGGGGCATGGCAGAGGAGCAGGAAACTAGGGATGCTGCCTTCAGCTTCGAACATGAAGGTAGAGAGAGCCAGCTGGAACTAGGGTGAGGCTATGAACTCTCGAAAACCCACCCCCAATGACGTAGTTCCTCCAGCAAGTCCGTGCTACCTCCTTAAACAGTTCCCCCAGTAGGGGACCAAGCATTCAAATACATGAGCCTACGGGTGACAGTTCTCATTATAACCACTGATGACATCCCTTAGACTCTGGACACAGCTTTTTAAAAACAAACCATAATTGCTTGCGTTTGGCTTTATATTCTAGGAAGACAGCTAATGCTGGCATTTAAACTTTTTCTTCCAAACCAAAGTAGAATTGGAAAGTGTGTGTGTGTGTGTGTGTGTGTGTGTGTGTGTGTGTGTGTGTGCATGTATTAATTTTCTCCTTTTTTGAAACTGAAAATGTTAGCAGTGAATAATTTCTCTTGGAAAGTTGTGGATTTTCCACCAAGTGATAATAGAGCCAGTTCTGTAAATGTCAGTTGAACTGAGAGCCAAGAAAGTGATAATATAAAAAAAAATTGTATATCCAAAATTGCCAGCCCTTAAAGATGATACTTCCCACGTCAAGAATATGTAAATTATCTTTACAGATACCAGCATGACCAGAGGAATACCATGAGTTTTGACTGTTTGGAGGGATTCAGGCCAGTCACCCACTTTGTATATCTTTTAGTTCCTAATGCCTAATATCCCCTAGATGGAAGAATTCCTCTCAACCTATGTTCCCCAGATCCCTCTGTGGGATGGGGGCAGATTCCTTCTTGAGTGAAACAGACTTGTCTAGGGAATGTTGCCCCATTTGGTTCATGTCTTTTCTGAATTTCTGAAGGATATAATCTTCACTGAAGACTATAATACCACTGAGCAGACCTAATGTAGAACAAGCATATTTGGTGTCCAATAGAAACTAGAGAGTCTCTCCATAGAAAAGTAATGTATGTTTGTACTGATGTCATACCCTTCAATATATATCTAACTATAGATTTTTCTCAGGTCCCCAGACAGGGAGCTCTGAAGAAATCTGGTGTGCTACTTTGCCTCCAGTGGAGAAAAGAGCTTGAACTTTGCATTCTAACATTTTCAAAGTCAAGTGTGAAACTTTTCAAGTTATTTGCCCATTATCCATTTTTTAAACCTTTCTTCTGCTGTCAGTCAATGTGAACATAAACATAGGTTCTTGCAAGTTGTTGTAAGAGTTGAATGAATAAAGTATGGGAAAGCTTGTAAGCAAATAACTGGCACTCCATCAAAGGCTGAGGTTCTTTATACTATTATTAGTAAGTACTAGGGAGATAGTATTTTCTCTCCATAAGAACCAGATAGATACTATTATTTCCATATATTGATGGATAGTCAGTGACCATCTTTGAGTACTTCCTGTGTGTTAGGATGTGTTTATGGACTTTTAGCTAGATTAAACTCCTGAATGCTAGACTATAAGTAGTCTGGGTATCACCTGACTTTAGATCAGGGCTTCTGTCTCTACATGTCCTATGCATGAGAATGCCCAACATAGCCTTGGTCAGTTCTTGAAGGGCAGTTATGAATGGCACGTTTTCTATAAAACCAAAGTGCAAGAACAAATTGTAGTCACGTTGTTCTCATATGACCTTTTTTTAGGAAGAAGGTTCCTCAGGGGCACTGTGAACCTTCTGCATTGCTGTGTTCTCTATGACGTAAGCTTTTGCAGCTGGGGGAAAATGACATGCAGATGACAATCCTTGAAACAGGAACAGCGAGTCATAGAAGGAGGGTGGCCACTAAGTCACTGAATAGAGTGTGCAAACCAGATTTCCCAGCTCTGCAGAGCATACCCCTGGACTGCCAGAGCAGGCAGCTCTGCCACCCATATGTCTGCTCTGCCACAGGAGCTGTGACTCAGTGTATCCTCAGATATCCTCTTGAAGCAACTACTCTGGGGAGCCAGAGGGGAGTTTTCCTTGTCTTCACTTGCTTTTAGCCATAATGTCTATATTTACCCACTGTGATCTCCATAGTTTTATTTTTTTGAATACTGAATCCTGAAAGGGACTATTTTTACTTCCTGCTCTTTGATTCTGCAAGAGCTCAGATGCAAAATGCCTTCTCTAGCTATTTGCCCAATAGATTCAACTTCGTGTCCTGCTTGCTTCTCTATCTATCTTCATGCTCCTCTTGAACCCTTCATATTCCCTTTGCGCACACTTAAATATGTCAGCATCTGAATCCTCCAGTAGGGTGTGAAATGTTATTCTTTTATTGAATGGCATAAAGTATGTCTAGTCTCAAGTACTAATCTATCTTAAGTAAACTATCTCCGTAGCACTGTGATCATGAAGGAACTGTTTAAACAGAGTAGAGAGGCCCTGCTACGAAGGATTTAGATGAGGGGCCTTTCTAAGAGGAGTTCAGGGTTCAGTTTTTAAAAGGTGGTAGGCTGTGGATATATCTCAAAGGCTCAATGATATCATATTCAAGGCCCCGGGTTTGATTCTGAATATGTGAATAATAAATAAATAACAAACAATTAAGAAGACGATTCTGCTTTGGTACCATCTATCTAATGCACCAGGTCACTTGGTAGACATGCATAAATGAGAGTAAAATCTCATGTGTTATTGACTAAGAAAAAAAAACGTAACAGGCATCACATCTTTTTCTCATAAATAGGATGAACTGAACTATTTCTATAGAAACTTAGGAATCCTGCATCGGGTTTGAAAGTCATGCTTCCAAGATTCCACAGGAACAGAGTTAACTCCTAATAGTGTGTCATGCTTCCAAGTCATTCTTTCTGAATTGAGACATCCCAAATGTTCCAGCTAACTGGCCATGGCTGACATGAGAATTGTGTCCCAAAATATTTACCATAATTAACCAACCATCTCAAATAACCTTATGAAGAGTTAGACTTCTACAGTTAACATTTGGAGATATCTTCACATTTGTTTGTTTGGGGATTTTATAAAATTCAAAGGTTTGGCATATTTCCCAGGTCAGGATTCTGGCAGGACAATCATGTATAAAACAGGAGTTCAGGGGGAAGGTGAATCTGAGATATATTCATCATAGCAAAGTAGGGAAGTTAATAATATTTAACTTCCATTAAATTATTAGGTACAAAAGCCAGCTACTATTAAATGAATCATCTTCCTGTAAGAACTGGAATTGCTCATAAAAATTAGGTCTAAGAGGACTTGAGAATACCGCCTCCTGCAGAATGGGCTGTACCAATCTTGAGCTGTACATCTGGCAGAGTCTGTGGTTCATGGGGCTCGCTCAGATCTATTTTCACAGGAAACGTGGTAGAGGCAGGGGATGAAAATCAGAATGGCAGGAAGAATAAGGAGGATGTTTCTTCAGAAGAGAGAATTATAGGGCCTTCCTCCACTGGTCTTCTCTGGAGGACTGCATGCACCCTACGAAACCCATTTTCCAAGAGCAAACCCTGAGTGTGTCTGAAGGCTGTTAGGATAATCATGACGGCGGTGATAACGACACTAAGTACCATCACCATCTGTAAAGCAGAAGTCGATGAAGACCTTGTAAAGAGCTCAGGCCCTGGCATGCTTTCAGCCCCATAAATACGTTGGATGAATGGGATGTGTGGGTGAGTGGCCTCCCTGGAGGACAGTTAATGTCTAGGACTGAGAGCTCTCAGTCTGTAGAAAGTTTGCTGTTCACTTCAAAAAGTAACTTGTACCCATTTTCTCCATTTTAGGTTGAGGGCTGTAGATAGGAAGCAGAGTTGTATTTCTCTGGTGGTTTTACCTGAACTAGAACATGTCTGAGGCTACTATTCCTTTCTTTTAAAAACATTTTTTTGTTTTATTTATACTATTATTTTATGTGGATGAATATCTTGCATATATATGTGTGTGTGTGTGTGTGTGTGTGTGTGTGTGTGTCTGTGTGTGTGTATGTATACACACACAGACACACATATATATACCATATGCATGCCTGGTGGCCATGGGAGTTCAAAGATTCCCTGGAATTGGAGTTACAGACAGTTGTGAGTCACCATGTGGATACAGGAGCTCAAAACATGTCCTCTGCAAGAGCAATGAAGACTCTTAATTCCTGTGCCAAATCCCCAGCCCCTTGGGCTGCTGTCTCATTGAGAATGGCTTTCTTGATAATATGACTTTCGTTTCTTTTAAAATAGCGTTCACTGTTATTTTTGTGTCTCTGTGCGTATGCATGCTCTCATATGTAGAAGTCAGGTGACACCTTAGCAAGTGGAGTTGATTTTTTTCCTTTTACTGTGTAGGATCTGGGAATTGAACTCAGGTTGTCAGGCATAGCAGCAAGTGCCTTTCCTTTCCTGAGCCATCTTACCAGACCAAAGCTTTACAGTTTTGTATTTTATGTAGTAGTGTTTGATTGTTGAAACACCAAATAAAGAAAACTTGTAACTAGCCTAGGAGTTACAGTTTGAAAAAAAATCTTGCTTCTTATACACATCAAGAGAGTCCCTGGAGCCCTAAGTCTGTTTCCTGCACCCTTTCCCACAAACTTCAGGAAACGTATGCTAGGCACAGCAACTTACCCACTGAAGCCTCAGTATTTGGGAGACCAAAGTGGGAAGATTGTGAGTTCAAGGACAATATGGAGTAGATAGCAGGCCCTTGGAAATCTAGGCTACCTAGCAAGTCAGAGAGATGGCAGGAGGAGGGAAGAGGAAGGAAGGAAGGCAGGGAAGAAAAAAAACCAAAAGAACACAAGAGAGAAGAAAAAAAGAGAAATCCTGGGCATTGCTGGCAGATATTTTAATGACACCCTGTCTGTCATACTTCTCCAATGATGTGTTCTATGCCAGCAGGAAACAAAGTGAGGCAGAAGAATCAGGTATGTGGTTACAGAGCTTGTAAAAGGAAAAGGAACATTTTATAGAGGTATAACCAAATTCTGCTTCAAAGATGCCTAATTTCTAAGCGGATACTCACTTCATATTTTTTAGTGAGTGTGATGCAGGGTGCAAGTGTGTTCTCCAGAGGCTCGTGACACACACTTCCAACACTGCCGTGCTTTGGGGAGACCCACTTCAGAGACACTTATCACCCAGCAGCTCAGGGATGAGCTGTGAGGTGACGGTTCTGAGTCAGCTTTTCACGTCCCTGATGAAGTTTGCTTTTGTGTTGTCTTCCCTAGGTTTGCTGGCATGGGAAACTTGCTCAAAGTCCTGACCCGAGAAATTGAGAATTATCCACACTTCTTCCTGGATTTTGAAAGTAAGTCCCAAGCACTATAATACAATAATGAAAACTATACCCTTGCTTTGTAGCTTGTTCCTAGGGAAATTATAGAGATTTTATATGAGACTCAAACCAAATCCAAATGGTACCAAGCATTTATTTCTTCCTGACATTGTTTCTAAACCATTTTCCTCCACCATTTCTTTATGATTTTTTTAGAAACTTAAGGAAGGTTTATTTTAATTGGTTCATGATTTTCTTTGATTTCAAAAGAATTAGCTTTGGTAGGATATACATAAATCTTATTGTGAATATTCCCTAAGATTTGGGTAAGTAACACTAGTCCACATTCCAAAGAAAAATGGCAAGTACATTATCTGACATGGCTTAGCATTAAATATCACTATACCTGTAAGGAAAAAAAGTGACCACCACCGGGAATCAGACTTATTTCTTATCATCTCTGTCTATTTTATGTATTATTTGATTGTATAAAATTATTTCAGGATTTTTAATGTGTACATTGCATTTGGTCCAAAAGTTTATTGTTCGGATTTTTATCGTCAGTTTGGCACAACTTAGCATTGCCCTATCTTTTTTTTTTTTTTTTAATATGGATTCAGGTCATGGGGCTAGTGTTCTTGTTTTAAACTGTCACCCGCCATATCCAGGGCAAAGGCAGCTGGGTAGCCCTTTTGCACTCACATCTACTGCCAGCTTTACCTTGTTCGAAACTTTAATTTGTCAGGTATTTATATTTTAAAAAATGGTTAGAGCATCTTTACATAAAGATTAAACTTTCTAACAGTTTTGTTAATTGAATCCTAGAAGACCTTTCCAAGCTGTACAGTGAAAGCTCTCTACAGGTGTTGTGTGCTATCCTTGAAAACATCTCCCAAACTCTTGAATTCTGATTATCTTAACCCTTAGTCACGTTTACTAAAATATAATTCACTTCTGATCTAACTCAGTGCCTCTCTACTGTTATCTTTTGACTTGGTTAGGTTTAGCCTGGTCTCATTTCCACTTGGTTTGATAAGGATTTCAGCTCAAGAGGCGAATTTACCTGTGATTCTTCTGAGGTCTTTGTCTGTCTGTATGTGTATGTGTATGTGCACACGTGTGTGCATATATCAGTGTTAAGGTGAGATTCATCAACAATAGCCTTTAATAAGTTGTCTATAATCTTAACCACCTTACTTTGTTACTTTAACTGTCCCTTTCATTTTTATAACAGGTAGTTCGCATTATTGAATTCAGTGTATACAGTAGTTAAAGACTCCCATTCACAGTTTTAAAACCCAGAGTAATCCCCTGTCCTTTCTTGCTGGGAAGCCTAAATGCCACAGACATCTGCTCTGGCTCCCACCTACCTGCTAGAATTCAGTGGCCATCACTGCTTGTCTAATTGTCTTGATTTTTTGGCTTTGATGCCAAAAATGCCACAAATGTTGAGTTACTTGTCAGGGTTAATCTTCAGAACCTTGAGAGGGTACAAATAACACCTGCAAGGATTTAAAACAGTTGTTTCCAACTGCTCCTCCCTTGGACTCTGAGATTTGCCTTGGAAAGCCCCTCCCTCCTGCCTAGCAGGAAGGGTGGTATGGAGAGGACTCAGTTCCTTTTCCCTAAGGTAACCACACTCTGATCTGCTCAGTTGTGTGCTTTGGACACTGTGTTACTATTTAAGGAAAAATCTTGGGAGCTAAATCATATATTTGGGGAGACTGAAATTTGATATCCACGATGCAAACATTCTCTTTACAAATATTGTAATTTTTTTTTCAAAAAAAAAATGCCTGGTGCTTTCTTTTAGGACTATAAATGTAACCTAGAAATAACATATAAATTTAGAGAAATATGCAAATTTCTTCTTCTTTTTCCATGGAGAAAATAAATCAAAACCTCTTCTGTGTTTTTCTGAAAGGTTAGTTTTGTTTCTCTAAACTCTAGGAGGGTACTTAACTGAGCTGAGGTCAAACAGGGAATGATTAGGAAGGTGATATGGGAATGTGGGTCCCTGTAGCTCTTCCCCCGACCCCTCTACTTTTTTGTCGCTAAATGCTCATCATAGCAGCTTCTTTGACGTCCCCTACCATCATTCTATCCCTCACTAGGAAAAACATGTCTTATTCCTCACCAAACTAAACACGTCTCATGAAAATGCAAAACAAAGAAACAAACACATTATCTTTATCCTAAATATGCCTGCCCTCCCATTCCCCACCTGAGACAGGGTTTCTCTGTTTAGCCTTAGCTGTACTGGAACTGGCTCTGTATACCTGGGACTAACTCGGAGATCGACCTGCCTCTGCCTCCCAAGTACTGACTGGTATTAAAGGAATGCACCACCATCACCCTTGGCGTAATTGTACTATTTCTTAAAAAGGTTTTCAAGAAAGAACAATGATGGGTTAGAGAGGTGGAAAATGATTTTAGGAAGGATTTTCCCTTGAGTCTGTGGGTTGAAGGCCAATCAAGACAGGGTATGCTGAGTATAGTATGATTGTCAGCCTTACACTAGCAGAATGTGGGGCTAAGTGAGAATTGACATGGAAAACTAGATAGACATTTTCGCGAAGACATTCTAGGAGACTTTAGAAAGGCATAGCATGCCACGGGAGGACAGAGGGACTGGAACTTGCATCTTGTCCTAGAATTGGAGGACTATAGAAGGAATAGAATGCATATTGCAACAGGTGGCATTTTAATGGGCTTTAGAGAATGACAAGTTTTTCTGCAGGCACAGATGGGTTGAGGAGTTTTCCAACAGATGGAAACAGTGTGATGAAAAGCACAGAGATTAGAATAGAAAGGTTGTGTTTGAAGAACAGCAAGAAGCCTGGTTTAGGCAGCACACCAAAAGCCTGTTGGGGAAAAGGGGAGGGTGAGAGGCTTGAATGGAAGGCTGGTTGGGTTAGACGGTGATGAGTACAGTTGTTGTAAGTATAGGAGGCCCATACATCTCACATCCAGGCAGAAGAGCTAAGATCTCTTCAGGAAATGGGACAACAGATGAGAGCCGAATAGATGAGAACTTCAGGCCCTACACCGAAAGGGACATGAGTGGGGACAGGGTCCTGAAAAGATGCCACAGTAGATATTCTACTATGTTGAGACTCCTGGGGTCAGAGCCTGATTCCTACTGTTTCCTGACCCAGCAACTAGCCTTACGTTGAGCAGGGGTTTTGAGTACCACATGAGCATCAGGGGTAGATGATGGTCTTGTAGAGAGAGAACACAACAGGCCAAATCTAGGCACCAGGGAGAACATAAGAAGTGCCAATGGGTCCAAATACAGACACCCAGAGGTCGAGGAAGAGGACAATTTAAATGGGAGATGATGGTTGAGTAGTCAGGTGTCACCTTGGGCAAGAACATCTGGGACTTGTTGCTTTCTATCTAGAGGCTGGGTGATAAAGAGTTAAGGAGTGAGGTGTGGAGAGAGGAAGGCAGGCTGAGCAGCATGTAGTAACAGCTTAAATGAATTTAGCACGTCTACTTTCCGTGTTAAAGATCCTTTTTGAAGTCAGTGATGGGATATAATTGAACTGGGTCAAAGAGACATAATTAAGCTGGGTCAAAACATAATACAAAATTAGATACATCTGTCCTTGGGCTCCTCGGTGGCAAAGATCTCATTTAAATTCCTGTTGACCTTTGCAGTGAGTTCTCCACTTTATGCTCATAGTTTTCTATATCTTTTTTTGTTGTTGTTTCTTTCATCCTTTTCTCTCTCTCCCTCCCCCTCCCTCCCCCACCTTCCCTCCCTCCTTCCCTCCCTCCCCCTTCTCCCCTCCCCCTCCCTGCCACTCCTTCCCTCCCTCCCCCTCCCTCCCCCTCCCTCCTTCCCTTGTTCTTCTCTCTCTCTCTCTCTCTCTCTCTCTCTCTCTCCTCTCCTCACTATGCCTCCATTTCCTCTTTGAAAGCCAGGAGGCAGGGCTGTGGTGGGAAAGATGAATGAATATTGTTTCAGAGAGTGATGATTGGAAGGACATTGTGCGAGAAGAATGCCTGAAACCTTATGGCAGTTGCTCAGTTGGAGCCTCCACAGTGCCCAAAGTTGACAACAGGCACATAAGTGGTTACAGTAATACCAAGACTACAGTGATTAGAAACATCTGATGAGCTCTCTTTTATAGAGGCAGCTGAGCTTCACCCCCAAAATCTGACTCAGTGGTCTAGTCTGTAAGGATCTGTTCTGGGTGCTTCTGATACTCAGCAAGTTTGGTAACCCTGTTTAACTAATACATCCATTGTGTTTGGTACCAGGGAAGCTACAGCAAGCAAGCTTTTGAGTTTTGAGTGATATTCTCCAAGACAGTAGAAGTTCAAGTAGCTTAGCAAGGCATAGTGGTTATATAACTCTGACCTTAGAACTCAGGAATTAGAAGGAATATTGTGAGTTTGAGGCAAATTGAGACTTTATATATTAAGTTTATGGACAGTCTAAGTTACAAAGTAACACTCTGTCTCAAACACACAAATACACACTCATACATACACACATACCCCCAAACCAATGACAGTATCAACACATAATAATTATAATAATAAAAACAATAACAACAACAATAATTAACTATCTTAAACTATTCAAGAGCAACTCACTTGGAAAGAAATTTTTGTTTCCCAATAAATAATTTGATCTATCAAAAATTACTCTGAGATCTGAGCAGACATTTCTTCAACAAAGATAAGTATCCATGGGAAAGGAATATTCAGTATCATTAACTAGGAAAGAAATCCAAGGTAGAACTACCATGAAAGAATACCCACTAGGGTGGGTGTCATCAAAATGGAGATGATAAAAGTCCTGACTTTTATCATCCAAAGAAATTGGAGTCCTCAGGCAAGTAGGGCTGTAAAATGGTAGTTCTGCTTTGAAAGACATTTTGAAGTTCCTTAAGGTTAAGGTTCAAGTTACCATGTGATTGGATTGTTGCTGTGTATGTCCAATAAAATGAAAACATATACGTAAACTTGTATTTGAGTACTACACGTGACATTATTCATAATAGCTCAAAAATAAAACCCAAATAATACTCGTGAACCAATGAATAGGCAAATAAAATATGGTATCCACTCAATGAAATATTAGGAATCAATAAGAGAGGCCAATTACTGAAACACGCTATAATATAGACAGACTAGCTGTTCTGGTGGTGTCTTGTAGATGGTTGTTCTTGTAGATGGGGTTGCCTTGTTGAATCAGCCCCGTTTCTGCCATGTGGGCTCCTATAGAAACTACGCCTTGACTATGCTTCGGAGGTCACATGTCTTGGCTCCCATGATCCCACAGAATGCTCCCATGGATGGTCACTGCTTTAGACTCTCACAGGATGCAGAGTGTGGGAGTATTTAAAACCTGAGCTTTCCACTGTGCCTTCAGGTAGACCCAGGGCTCCACAGCCAGGGTATCTTCTTATGTTTTACACTCTGCTCTCAATTTTTCTTGTCAGCATTGGGTTTATGGCACCATGTGGCAAGATGACACCAATTTCCAATTTGTCATGAACTCCTAGGATTTTTTGGCTTTCAGAACAGTACTTGTACCTGGTTTAAACATGTGAATATTTCCATTATTTGTTTGCTACCTGCATTTGTGGAGCCTTCTTTTCTTGCTTCCCCTCTGCTAAACCTGAAAACACCTGTTCTCCCCATTGTCTAGAACAGTTGTCTTACTTTAAAGATTATATTTCAGTCAACACACAGCCTCAGCTCTTACAATAAAAATCACAAAGGCATAGCTTTTATACTAGGTTACTTGTTCTCTTCATTAGAGAGAAAGCAATATTCTTTGTGACTATGATTTGTTTCCATAACAGTATGAAAATTTGTTACAGCACTATGAATTTCCACACAGCAAAATTAACATTAATTTTTTGTGTTCCTGGATATGTAGTTATCTCAGTGAGGTTTCCTTGACTTCCTCAAACTGAAAATTTAACAGGCTTTTGACTAATCAAGACTGAAAGAAAGATTCACACGTAGATTTAATTACTTTTAATTTTTTTTAATATTTTCTTTTTTTTACCATGAGTTGTATCATCAGATTTTTTAATGTACCAGATTTTTAAATGTACAATACACTGTTTTAACTAGGCAAATCCTTGCAGCCTACAGCCAGAATAGACTTATTTTGCATAACAGGAGCTGCATCTCTGCTAATTAGCAGCTGTGTTGCCCACCCCACCCCACCCCAGTGCCCCTGATGCTACTCTATACTCTGTACCTACCAGCTGACAGTTTGATGTACTTTTTCCTAAGTGAGATCACACGGTGTGCATCTTTCTGTAACTGGATTGCTTCAAGGAACATAACATCTTCAGGGTTTATCCATATTTCTATGTATTGCAGGATATCTTTATTAAAGCTGAATACCACTGTACTTACATTTATGCAGCCTTTTCTTTCTCTGTTCACTTTAAATGGAAGCAGAACGACTGTCTTATAGTTATTACAACCCAGGTTTTCAAGCGATCTTGAAAGGTACTCTGGGCACCAGCCACTCTTAGTGGTGGTGTAACTGACTGAAGATCTTGCAGTCTGGTAGGGGGAGACAGACACAAATGCTTGTCACATCACAAATGTGATGTCATGTTGCTTCAGGCACTGTGTGACATACTGTCAACAACTGAACAATGTAGGTTTCTGCTGCTGCTTTATATTAACCTCATCACTCGTGTTTATTTTCTTGAAATGAAGATTTATAGAAAATCAAGTCTTAGACTGTTGTCTCATCCTGTGTCTGCCATCTTGTTGAGCATGAAGTATAATTTCAGCCATTTTAGTGGATACTAGTTGAGTGGCCATATGCAAAGAATCCTCTCATTTTTTTAAGGAGGCTGCAGCTATAATGGTGAGTTCTTGCTGGGGGGCAAAGAGACCTGTGAAGATAAGGTGTGCCATATATGTTGTTATGAGAGTAGCAGAAGGATTCAGTCTCTTCTTGATGGCGTTTTTTATTTCATTGGGAAAATAAGATATGAGCAGAACAGAGACAATAGTACAGGAATTAGGTACATCTCAAACAGAGATCAAATACTGTACTAGCCAGAAGAACATGTCCTAAATTAGGCTAAAGAAATACTCTTTAATAGTGAGTATCTAAATACAGTGGAGAAGCTGGAGAAGAGGTTCTGCAGAGCACACATCGTTCTCGTAGAAGACCCATGTTTAATTGCATGCACCAACACTGGCTGGCTCATAACTACATGTAATTCCTCTCTAGAGTAAAGCAGTGCCTCTAGCCTCCAAGGGCACCTGCACACAAGAGCCTATACACCGCTGCCACCCTCATTCCCCACACACAGACATAATTAAAAATTAAAGATAAATCTCTAAAAATTGATATTCTTATCAGACAAATGCATATCTCATAAATTAATTCAGAGAAAAATAATAGTGGTGTGTAGTAAGTGATTACTAAGGAAATTATAAAAATCACTCCATCACTGTACTTAAAAAAGGTTTCAGCTCCTCTTCATGGGAACAATGGTGTGTATCAGGTTAGTCTGTCATCTGGGATCCTTTTGAGGACTTGGGTTCACTTCCTGCCACAACTGATTCCTTCTTTCACCTGTCATCTGCCAATTTTGCATCTGCTAAAGTGACTCAGAGGAGGCTGAAGAATCTGGAATAGGGAGAAAAAAAATTTTTTTGATTAGGTGACAAAATGTCTTTTTCTTGTCCAAATGTTTTTACTTGACAAAGGAAAAATAAAAATAAAAAATAAGAAACCTGCAAGGTAGTTTATGGATCCAGCACAAGTCCTCAAGGACTTGCTCTTACAGGACCTGGAGAAATGGTTTGCAGGGTAAAGTATTTGTCATGCAAGTGTGAGGACCTGAATTTGGATCCTCCAAACTCACATAAAGCTGGATTGGTAATGCATGTCTGGAACCCATGTTCCTCAGCTGGAGATGGGAAGTAAAGACACAGGAATCCCTGGAAGCTCACAGGCTGGCCAGCCTGTATACACAATGGAAACAACAAGAGATACTCTCTCTAACAAAGTGCAAATAAGGACTGTCACTGAGGTTGGCCTCTGGCCTCTGTGCATATTGCAACACACACAGACACACATGTACAAATATCCGCACTCACATGCATTCTTATGTATATACAAACACAGATTTTATTTTTATTCAACAGTATTCTAGCATTCCAACTTTCTAAGACCTTTAGACTTGTCTAAATTTTCCCTACATCCCTTCAGGTAGGAAACAGACAGGGCTATTATTAACTTCCCTTTCTAGGCCCAAGATCTAATCTGGAGCTTAGAGAGGTTAGCTGGCTTGCCCTGAGGGTGGTATTCACTGAGTGTTAAATTGGTAAAGGATTTGATCTCAAAACAGCCTTAAAGTACCACCTCCACCTAGGGATCTCAGTGTGGCAAAATAGACAAGCCTTCACTATCTTTTATCCACCTAGCCCTGTTCAGTCCCTGGGGTGATTGTTCCATGGAAAGATCTTTGGGCTCTGTTGTGTGATGACTAATGTCCTGTCCAAACAAATGTGTCAGCCTGGTCCCACTTACATTTTCCAATGGACTTTTGCAATTTCATGCTGCTTCCGTAAACAATATCTTGCTATAGGTTATTACCATTAGACATGCCCACATTTAACACCAGGTAATTATTTATGTCTCTTAGTTTATTCAGAAGGCAGGAGGAGTTATGAGAGTAAGGAAGTGGGTGGGAAGAGGGGCTGCAGATTTAATTTATTGCTTTGGGCAAATCCTTTCTGCTGTTCCTCGCTCCAGTGTTTACCCAGCAGTCATCGGGGCACAGAGATAGTCATACATCCACATGATGAAATGCCAGGGCTGCCTTCAAGACCAAAGACATCTCATAAATTGTGTCTTCTCCTCAGATTATTTTAGGTTAATTTGCTTCTCTGTCAGATTGTCTTTACAGGCCTAAGTAGGCTGTGGGGAAAGGGGGTGCTCATTCCTGCTGCCTTTGAAGACAGGATGAGGCCTTGGCTGATGTATAGAGATAAGGTCTTTTGCTTTGACAGCCTCTCTCTCTAGTTTGAGGCCTGTTGTTGTTCCCTGTGGTAGCTTTACTGAAAATCACTCTGGCAAACAAAGGCAACTACTTCCTTCCCCATTAGCACAGAGGAATGCCAAGCATTCAGCTTTGAACAAAGTATCAGAGTTCTCCACAGGGATGCCTTCCACCTATCCTTTAGTGACACCCAAAACATTGGCAGTTAACATGCATTAGCACTAGTAATTACAGCCAAAGGAGGAGAGGTCTGTATATTCCCTTCCCATGAACAAAATTAATATCCTTCATCTTTACTGATAAAAGGTGGTTTATCTATTAAAAATCGTAGACACATGGAATTCAGTGAGTTCTTGACAACAAACATGAGTGTGTAAGGTCACGATGTATATGATCTGTTTCCACACTTTCCACAGCAGCGAGTCCAAAATGAGCCTTAAATCATCACCTGGATAATGGCCAGGATACAGGTGTTCCAGGCCTCCTAGGAGTATTGGTTTCTGAAATTGCCTGTGTAAATCACAAGGACTTTTACAGCTCCATTGTCGGACAGGATGAGCCCTCACTTCTTGTAGCTATTCTTCTCAGTTCGCTAAAATAGTTGAAGATGATTAGACGTTTAGAATGTGAGTCTCAAAAGAAGCATCACCAAAAAAAAAAAAAAAAAAAAAAAAATTCATTGGCTACAATTGTAAATAAGAGCCCAGTGCCATCATTGTGGGTAGTGATGTGTATGTGTATGTGAATGTGTAGTTGCATGTGTGTTTGTGTATATGTGAATATGTATGTGCATGTATGTATATGTGAATATGTGTATCTGTTATGTACATGATTGTGATAAGTGTGTGTGTGTGTGTGTACCTTTTCATAAAATGTCAAGCTTTGTGTTAAAAATAGAAAAGCAAAGAACATGGTTCAGAGTTGCTATTCACTTAGCAGATGCTCTCAAGGTTGCCGAAGGATTAAACATGGTAACCTTTTCCACCACTAATTCTTCAGGGTCCTTCTCTAGATGTCATTTCTTGACATCTAAAAATGCAATAAACTTAAAATCTGGCCAACACTTGAGTCTGAATATGGAGAGTGCTGGAAGAATATCCCAATCCTCCCACAGAGTTGTCCCAGAAAGCAAGGTGGGGCAGTTACAGGACCTTAACAATAGACCTCGGGCAGCTTTTCATTCTCCCAGGCAGAACAGTTGCCCCAGTAGCATGCCAGCTACATTGAGCAATGGGAGACTTAAGCACAAGTGTTGAAGGGGAGAGTCAGTTTGGTCTCAGGTGAATATGGATGCCACAGTGGCAGACGCGGAACAGTGTACAAGCTGTTCGGCACACTTGGCTTGGGGATGGAGCCTTTATTCTATTGCTTCCTCTCACCCACATTCCATCACTTGGCCCATTTCCCCACCGAGTCACTGTTTTCCCATGTGTGTATTGAGTATCTCTGTGAGATATGATATCAGAAGAGTAGTGAAGGCAAGTGTGTATACCCTGTATCCAGAGCTCAAAACTCAAAGACTAGCAGCCAGCCACCCCCAAACTGGGCTGGGGGTGTAGCTCAGTTGGTAGAGAGCTTGCCTAATGTTCCTGAAGCCCTGGGTTCTGTCCCCAGAATTACCAGGTATGTGGCACACACTTGCAATCCTAGCACCTGAGATGCAGAAATAGGATGATCAGAAATTCAAGACAATCATTTGATAGAAACATAGGTAGATAGATAGATAGATAGATAGATAGATAGATAGACAGATAGATGTCACTATATATGTCTCTCTCTATATATATATACATATACATATACATACACATACACATACACATACACATACACATACACATACACATACACATACACATACACATACATATATATATATATATATATATATATATAGTGAGTTCAAGACTAGCTTGGAACATATGAGCTGTCTCAAAAAAAAAAAGTCATCTCAATACATGTGAAAAGTATACACAAATCGTTCTTTCAACTATCAATCAGCACATGTCCATGAGCTTACATTATATACTAATCAGGCAAGGAAATATGCAATTAAGTGAAAGAAATATGATCAGAGTCTTATTTGTAATGGATAAACTTCTCATTAATTCTATCTGATTTTTTTTTTTAACTGTGGGATAGAAGTAGTAAGAATCATGGGATTCCATAGGGGTTTGGGACAATGTTAAATGTCACTTGGCGTTACATAGCTCCTACCCCACTTACGTAATGAGATAGACAATAAGAAAGACACATGCATCATGCAAGCATATTCCATACACCTTTTTAGGTGACAACATTGTCACGATGTCAGAAGTTTGAACACACCTGAGGTTAGAGTTCTCTCAGCTGTCATTCTGCATCAGAGAAAGTGGCCCTACTGGTGATTTGAATCCCTTGAAAATATTTCTTCTTCCAGCCCAGAAGGCATGGAGGCCTGAGGGCCTAAATGTTGGCTGGCGGAAGAGATGACTTCAATTCCATAACAGGGAAAATGGAAGAAATCATGTATTCAGTGAGACTAACTAATTATGGCAGAGAATGGGCCAACATAACTCTAAACCCTGGTGCAAGGTTTCTGCATCCCATCCCCTAAACAGGACTATTCAAATATTCCTACTGGGACTCCAGGACTACTACCAAAAGAGACTGGATTCCCAGAGAAGGAGGCTGGGGACTGAAGGTCCATGTTTACACATCCTCGAACTGCCAAGAGTGCAGCTCTATCAGGTAGAAAGGCCTCACCCAGCACCCCAAATCCACCTCCTGTGCTGTAGAAAGGATACCACCCCACCCTATCCCCAAGCCACTCAAGCAAATACTTTGTGGTCCCAAGAATGTTCATGTCAGTTTATATAAGAAAGTGTCACTTCTTGTACCATGGAGACAGGAGCAGGCTGTCTCCAGCTGCAGTGCCACTTGGAGACTACTTCATAGGATGTTTATTTTGAAAGCACTTAAGAAATTCCTCTATTTTCTTCCAAGTGGTGTGAAAGCTTTCTCTCTTTGTGTTTGGGCACTCAACAACAGGATGTTTTTTGGGTTCTCTGATAGCCCATTCAGTTTTAATTCTGTTTCATATGAGACTCTTCCTAGGTGACTTGGTGACTTGATGGAACCATGTGATGAGAGATTTGACATGTCTGTCGCCTTTTAAGGTGACCTTCTTTGATAAAGAGTTGTGCAATTCTGTTGAATTATCTAAACCTTCAGAATCTTGGACACAGACTTTATTTTGCTTGTTTCTTCTCTAAATACATCATCTGGAGTTTTGGGTTTAGGTTTTTTTGTGATTTTTTTTTTAACCTTGTATATACACAGTGTGATCCTGAATTTGAGTGTTTCTTGTTTTTTTTCCTTTGTTTTGTTTTGCTTTTCTATTGTTCCTTGCTTTAATTTTATATGTATGGGTGTTTTGACTGCATGTATGTTTCTGTACCCTGTTGTTAATGTAGTATTTTAAAATGGCCATTTCTTGGGCTGACTATCTAAGCTGAGGTGGCTCTGCTTAGCTCTGCTGCCATGATCCGTGTCCACACGCATGCCCCACAGCTTGAAAAAGCCAGCAAGAAACACCAGCCCTGGCATCCACGAGTTGCCAGCATGGGAGATGGCTCTGCCAATCTCCCACACTGTCTCCACAATGCTTGGCTGAGCCCAGACCATCCCACCATCCATGCAGTCCCCGGTAGAAATGAGACTCTAATGTTTAAAGATTATTCAATAGCTTTATATATTTGGTAATGCTCAAATAACAAGATGCCCACACAATTAGAGGTGTGTCCTAGTATCTAACTTTATGATATAGTTGTTACCCAGGACTGTTCTCGATACATGCATGGTCCTCCATGGCTCCCACATCTCTACTCTCCTCCTGTTTCTCCTCTTTCTCCTCCTTACTCCTCCCACATTAGCTCCTCCCAAATTACTGAGTTTATTGTAAATGTTGTGAGGAAAATATCCCACTACACCATGTATGTGCCTGATGCCCAAGGAACCAAAGAGGACATCACATGCATTGGAACTGGAGTTACAGATGATAATTAGTCACTGTGTGGGTGCTGGGAATCAAACCTAGGTTCTCTAGAGGAACAGCCAGTGCTCATAACCACTGAGCCATCTCTCTACTCCTGAGTGGTTCATTTTTATTTGCTTTGTAGGTATTTATTTTTGTTTTTGTTTTTGTTTGTTTGGTTGATTGGTTTGGTCTGGTTTAGTAGGTTGTTTTTTCTTTTGTTTTCTTCCCTGGCACTATTGAAATGTGGAAACTTCCAGCCATTCTTTGGATTTTGTTCCTAACATGCTATCAGCAATAACAGGCTTCCCAGCTCATGGATGTGTAAGGTCCCTCTTGATGATATCCCTATTGCTTTGAGGAAACCTTGGGGAAGCAGGAAGGGGTCACATATGAAGTGGTTCAAACCATGGGAAACATCAGACCTGACGATATTTACCCAGTGTTTGTGGGAAACAAAGGGTTCTGAGAGACAGGAGAAATCAGGTGTTTTCCCTGTGGTGTCCTGGGCCAGCCTCTGATCTCTCCCTATACCTCTTCCCCTTGTGGTCCTGCTGAGTTTCTTCCGGTCACCAGGCCCCTGGCCGCCCTGTCCCCTCCCTGTGGATGTACCTCCTTCTGTCTCTCACCTTTCCACCATTCTAGATACCTGCCTTCTCCAGTTCCTTCCCAACCACATTCATCATTCCCTAACCTGCGTGAACCTAGTACCTCCTCATTCCCTAAGTGACATTGTTTTGTCTCTAGAAAATATTTCTCCCCATGTCCAGAAATTCCATGAGGGTTTATAATTTTCTGTTTTATTTTCAGGTGTTACCGCTCTTTTTTATTATGTCAGCTTCACACATATACACATAATACCAACTATGTACTATGATCATATCACCCCATTATCCTTCCTTGCCCGCTCCTACTGCCATTAACCCCCTTTGTTCTTCCCAGCTAGCCCTCTCTTAGTATACAGATTTTCTCTTTGTCGATTTCCATGGAAACCACCAATTTCTCTGTCTGTAGCAGGACCTGTTGAATAAACTAAGCCGAAACTCAAGTCACTGCGGGTATCATTTCTCACGAGCTCGACTGCAGCTTTTCTGGGTTTATCTGGCATCAACTCTCTGCTGGTGCTCAGTCTGCTCACATACTCAGCCAGGGCTCGCTTTACAATCAGCTGCCTTGTGAATCTATTCCTGACATCCCTGAGTCCTGCTAGTGACTAGTACACTTCACACATTTGGAGCGTTTGCCCTGTGTATTGTGGAAAGATTAAATAAAATGGAGGTTGGGTCAGAGAAGTGTCAGGCTTCATACAACTCTGACCTTGTCACTCTGTTAGTGAAATCTGCTGACAGCATCCTGTCTCTCAGGATTTAAATGCCTGGAAACAGATGTTTGTTCCTCTTTCCCTGAGCAGTGGCATCATTTTACAGAAACTGGCTTGATTCATAGCAATTCTAGGGCAGTGAAAGCCATGTTTCTTCACTGCCAGCCTCTTCCCACTGCTTCTGGGGGTAAGAACCCGCATGAACTCTAGAGATGCCAGAGAGCGAGAAGGTTGTAGGACTTGGTCAGCACTTTGTGGCTCTCAGAGTGCTGCCTTTGTTTATGTGAACCTAAACACATTCTGTGGATTACACAATCAAGACCAAAGGTTAGCAGAACAGGCCTTTTGCCAGAGAACTCCCAATGTGTCTTTGCTGAGAAACTCTTGTGCACGCATCCTATGTACTCTACTCCTGTGGGCCTCTTTCTTCTTTCAGACTAGCCTCTCCCACTTCCCTGGATTTTCTTTTCTGAGAGTATTTTCTTGAACTGATGAATACTCAAGAGACTCTATGCATTTTGGGGGTCTTATGTGGGATGAATAAATATATTAGGATGTCTTGGTGCTTTCTGTATGTCAGCATTCTGAAATGATATGCTGCTGCCATAACCTAAAGAGTTAATCACCCAAGATGTTGTTGGTTGTTGTTGATGATGATGATGATGATGATGATGATGATGATGATGATTAAATTTATTTATTTGGGAGAGAGTGTGCCATGACATACATGTGGAGGTCAGAGGTCAACTTTCAGGAGTTGGTTCTTCTCTTTCACTCTGCAGTTCCAGATAATTAAACTCAGGTCATCAGGCTTGGCTGCAGGTGCCTTTACCTGCTGAGTTCCAAATTATGTGAGCTTTTAGGTTGATTCAATATATACAATATAAATATTATCATACCAGTTCCAAATTATGTGAGCCTTAAGGTTGATTTGTATGCAAAATGTGTAGGTGAATATATAAAGACACGTAGACACACAATATAAATGTGAATAAATATAAAAATAGATGAATAATATAAAATAAAAGAAATACTTATAAAATGGACTCCTTTTTTTCGTATCTATACTCAAGCCTGCAGGATTTCAATGATGGAAATATCCCACATGTTTTCCTGTTAAAAAGCATGCCCTACACACTGTTTTAGCCTTACAAGGTCAGGAAAGCCATGGAGCTGCATAGTGGGGAGAATTCACACCTTTATCGGTGCAACTGCTCTCTACACTTAGAAGTGGCTAAGGTGGTTCATTTTATATTATGTGTTTTGACCACAACGAGAGTGATAGTTAAGGAAGAATAAACTCAATGAGAAGGTCATTAAAATAGGAGGGGGGCACCCTCATAGAAGCAGAGTAAGGGGAGATGGGATAGGGGTTTGCAGAGAGGAAACCGGGAAAAGGGATAACATTTGAAATGTAAATAAATAAAATATCCAATTTTAAAAAAAGGTCATTATAAAGAAATTGGCTCCCCAAACAATGTTTACTCCTCCTGTTACCCAAAGTACACACAAGGTGAACAGAAAGGCATTTTGTATAAGTCAGTTAATAACTGAACACGTAGAATGATCTGATCATACTAGGTTTATTGTTGAATACTGTGAACTAAGTCCTGGGCAGAAGTTGTATTCGTTTTCCATTCCTAACAGCCTGTAATGTTACACGGTGACTTCCAAAGCTGCAGGAAGAACTGACAGCAGTGATTGTTTATGGCCTCTGAGAGCTGTTTGTAAACAGCAACCTCGGTTTCTCTTGGTTTCTCTGTCACTTAGATGCCCAGCCTACAGAAGGAGAGCGAGAGATATGGAACCAGATCAGCGCTGTCCTCCAAGATTCTGAGAGCATCCTCACAGACCTACAGGCTTACAAAGGTGCAGGACCAGAGATTCGAGATGTAAGTCAATGATAATATTGAATTGACCTAACCCTTCAAGGAGAAGGAAGGAACTTACACACTTATACACACACACACACACACACACACACAGAGAGAGAGAGAGAGAGAGAGAGAGAGAGAGAGAGAGACAGAGACAGAGAGACAGACAGAGACAGAGACAGAGACAGAGACAGAGACAGAGACAGAGGGAAGGAGAGAGAGACAGAGACAGAGAGACAGAGAGAGAGGGAAGGAGAGAGAGAGAGGAGAGAGAGAGAGAAGAATGCACATGTGTGATGATTAAGTAATAGCCTTAATACTTCTTAGAGTGCAAAGAAGTATGATATGGGACTCATGTTTAACCAATAATGGCAACAGATATTCCTACCTGTAAGGGCAATATTGACACAGAGCCCATGAATCTCTGAGTCATGAGATCTAGGGTAACATGTGCAATCGAAACTTTGTGATTCCATACATGACAGTCAGAAACCACCTGCTCTAAGGAGAGTATCTTGTTCTTGTCCTCTGAGGTTAAAAAATAATAAAAAGGTAAGACAAGATAGTCGCCAAGTCCAAAGGAATGCTGACTGTGAGAAATAGTCTTCTTCAAGAACGAGCACACAAATTGGTTAGGAGTGACAGTGTATGGACTGAGCAAGTTGTGCTTAATGTATTTAGGAACACACACCTACACGAGTGTGCCTCTGCCACCATCCTCATGAGAATATACCATTGTCACTGAGAAAAAGTCTATTAAGATGTGGCTTGTGTACTTCAGTGTTACCTTAAGTATAGACATTACTACAGACTGGCAAGAAGAGAATGTATATCATAGAACAAGCACGATAGCTACAGCCTCTACTCCTCATAATGAGAAGAATCAAGTGCTAATGGAGAGAGCTAAGTCTCTTCCTTTTCGATATATTTTTACCCAAGAACACAGCGACGTAAGATGAGACGAGATCTACCTGGGAACCATTAGCTTTAGGCTCAAGTGTTGAAACTGCCTTCAAAAATGGGCTCTTTGGGGGGAATTTTCCAGATAATGATTGTCAACTGTAATCATTCTAATTCTAAAAGCACACCAAGGATTGCATCTTTTGAACTAAAATTGTTTAGGGTACTTTGACATGGGCTTATTGCTTTTCTTAAAGAGAAAACTCACCACAACCACCCTCTTCTGTAGGCAATCCAGAATCCCAATGACATCCAACTTCAGGAGAAGGCCTGGAATGCAGTCTGTCCTCTGGTGGTGAGGCTGAAGAGGTTTTATGAATTTTCCATCCGTCTTGGTGAGTGCATACTTACAGTTTTCATGGTCCACATGAGACTTCTTTCTTTGACATTTGAGAGTGTAGAATGAACAGCTCTACATGTAGGAAAAAGTCCCACAGTTATGCACTGCCATCAGATCTTATGAGACAATTCACAAGCAATTTCTGTCATTCCATTTCTTTAAAATCTACCACTTGCTTTTCTCTGGAAGTGACTGATTGGCACACTGAGGATCTCTACTGGCTCATGGTCTCTTGAGACTTTGTCATTGTGTTCATCTGCTCTTCAGTGCTTACTGATTTCATTTCCTAAGTATTTATTTCTGTTATTCACGTGCATGTATAACACCATTTGCATAGCAGAACTTTCAGAGGCTGGAAGAGGGTGTCAGATCCCTTGAAACTGGAGTTACTGATGGTTGCTAGCTGCCGTGAGTGTTCTGGAAACCAAACCCTGGTCCCTAACTGCTGAGCCATCACTCCAGCCCTGGTCTCAGTTCTTTAAAAAACCCAAATTGGAGAATAGAGTTTATCTGAAGCCACAATTTCCTCACCCCCTTCCAAAAAAGTGATTAGCTAAATATAAAATGTAAGGAAATAAACGTAGCATTTTTACTTTAGCTTTAAAAACAAGTAAAGCTGTAAATAGGATAATTCTACAGAAGCTGGGGTGAAGCAAACGAGGTTGAGAAACTGGCTCTGTGCCACCAGGAGTGTGGTGTGATCGCTGCCAATACTTGGGGTTTTATTTGTTAATATAGAATATCTAGAATGGAAAGGTAGTCATCAGCTTCTCCTCTAATTTACCACTAAAACAACTGCCACATTGTAAGAGGAAGACTGAAGTTAAAACCATGACCGTGATATTGAGAAGACTCAGTGTTAAGACCAGCTAAGGGGGTGACACAAACAGGTTTCTCAAGCAAAGAAGGTTTCCCCAGGCTCTCAGATAGACGAGAAATCAAATTCTGTTTCCTTAGTGTACATCTAGAGGTAGTGACCTGAAATTCCAAGGAGCTGAATTCTACCTCAATAGACAGAAAAAGGTTCATCCATCAAAGCAGGCTATGGTACACCTTGTTGCCTCTGAAGATAGTGTGTTCCCATTGGTGGGATGCCTAACAGAGTCTTGAGATAGTCCCTGTAAGGATGCTAAAGATATATGAGGACTGCATAAAAGCAGTGATGTCAATTTTTCCTGTAACATGCTAGACAGTAGATATTTTTATCTTCTGAGCTGTCCTGTCTTTACTAGATTTTACATTATAGTACCAACATCAGTGTTACCCTACTCAGTACAGGAAGGGATGAGCATATGTATCTTTTAAATAAAACTTTATTCATTAAAAAAAAAAAAAAGGCAGTGGGCCAGATTTGGCCTGTGGGTCATAGTCTATCAAACCCTGCCATAGAGGATTAGTTAAATGACTCTGCTGTTTATAAATAATACTAAAGTAAACAGTGGTATATTTGTAGAGAAATGTCTTGTGGATGTAACAACAGAGAAGCACATGACAAGAAGACCAGAATCCCCACTGTGTTAAACAGGTGACATAACCCATGTGTTGGGGACTCATAAATGGGGACGAGGCAGAGATGGACATTGGCGTCTGCCTCTGTTGCTCACTGACTGGCTAAATTGCCTGGCCCCAGAGAGCTCTGACTTTTCTGCCTCGGTTCTCATTCCCACCTCCAAAGCTAGAGTTACATGCCTGCACCCCAATACCTGGGGAATTTTGTGGGTGCTATAGGTAGCAGATTAGGTCCACACGTTGGCACAACAAACGTTTTTACTGATGACACCTTCTCACCCACTCATCTTACCTTGAATCATTAGTGGCTCTCAATCATATGAGTGCCATACATTTATTCCTGGTTCTCTAAAAGGCTCAGGAGTTGAGACTACTAAGCGAACTGAGCTTTGGAAACACACAAAACGGAATAGCCACACAGGTTGTGTCTGAGAATGTCAACTTGAACTCAGCACCGGGCTTTTAAAGGATGCCTCTGGTCCACCTAAAATATATCTCTGTCTCTCTCTCCTTCTTTGCTTTCAGAAAAAGCACTGCAGAGTTTATTAGAATCTCTGACGTGTCCACCCTATACACCAACCCAGCACCTGGAACGGGAGCAAGCCCTGGCAAAGGAATTTGCAGAAATCTTACATTTTACCCTTCGATTCGATGAGCTGAAGGTCAGGCTGCACGCATGCTGTGAAAGTTCAACTGGTACCACTGCTTTATGGCTATGCTGCCAAGGCTGTGGAGTCTGGTTGGGAAAGTAAGATGTAACACCTTCCCCAAGGAGGCTTATTATGTGCTGAATATTTGCAGTCTGTGTGGTCAGAGTAATGTAAGAGGATGCCTTACATGTGGAAATTTGGAACCTGCCAAGTGAGTGGAGAAAAAAACCCTTATTAGGTGCCTTTTTCTCACTAGGCAAACATGTTTTCCCTGAAATACAGCCCATAGTAAGAACAGGACATATTTCAGAACACTGGAGTTATAAGCTCTTATTTTTTTTAACTGTTGCTCTGGCTTTTAGATGACAAAGAAAACTCCTGCCGTATTTACAGACTCTCATATCTGAGCTCCTGATGTTACTCCCTCTCTGTTTCTAGGAGCTAACCTTCTTTCTTCTCTCCTGGATTTCAGATGAGGAACCCAGCTATTCAGAACGACTTCAGTTACTACAGAAGAACAATAAGTCGTAACCGCATCAACAACATGCACGTGAGTCCCTGCGACTCCCTGGCTGGGCCGCGGTCTCTCTGTGGCTGCTTTGGCTTCTGCATATGGCAAGGCACAGAGACGAGGCAGAGTCCTTCCTGTAACTTGTTTGCAGAGACGGTGATTTTTATTTTTTGTCAACTGTATCTTGTCTTGTTTTCATCAGCTAGACATTGAGAATGAAGTTAATAACGAGATGGCCAATCGAATGTCCCTCTTCTATGCAGAAGCCACACCGATGCTCAAGACTCTTAGCAATGCCACAATGCACTTTGTCTCTGAAGTAAGTGCAGTTGAACAGCATAGATGGCCTTCTCTTTACCTCACATGGACGCTGCTAGTAGGGCTAACATGGGTTTGTGTCTCTCCATCTAGAATAAAACCCTGCCAATAGAGAATACCACAGACTGCCTCAGTACGATGACAAGCGTCTGTAAAGTCATGCTGGAGACACCGTAAGTGAAACCAGATGGGTGAGCATGGTTAAGTATTCACCCAGCTGAGACCGACCTGCTCAGATGTGATGATGGTGGCTTGTCCTCTTTCAGATGTCACATTGACTTTTCTGTGTACAGCGTTTGCTTCAGCTTTGTAAGGAACATAGGGGGGGTCAGCGTCAATGTTATGTCCGTTTTACAGCTGAAATAGCTGAGGCCCTGATGGTTTGTTGACCTCACAAAGTTTTTACACTTTGTCTGATGCTATAGGACTTGGAAAGAAATGGAGAGATGGGCTAGATGAATGGGTATTATTATCAACATACAGTAGAGATTTAGAACCAAGAGTAACAATGATAAGACCACTGCAAAAGTAATTTTCCCCAACTTCTCTTCACAGTTCGTCTCTTTGTTCTCAAACTGTTACCAGATACTCAATGGAATACCCACAGTACTACTCTTTAGAGTGTTTAGGACCTCAAAATTGTCACAAGCACCTTATAAATACTGACTGTCTCCAAACATAAAATGATTTTTTACCCTTCTATATATTTGTATGTATGTATATATGTGGTGTTTATGTGTGTATTCATATCCACATGTGTGTAAGTATGCTCGTTTGTTTGTATTTGCAGATGCATATGCATTCATGTGTTCAGGTGCGTGCGTGCGTGCATGCGTGCATGCGTGCATGTGTTTAAGCAAGGCCTGACTGTGAGTGTCTTCCTTGATTGCTTTCTGACAGTATATTGGGGCAATGTCTTTCATTTGAACCCAGATTTGGGGGGTGGGACTAGGCTGGCTAGTCAGCTTGCCACAGGCATGCCCTATCTCTCCTTCCCAAGAGCTGAGATTGCAGGTGGGCTACTATCTTAGTCAGGGTTACTATTGCTATGATAAAACACCATGACCAAAAGCAACTCAGGACAGAAAAGGGTTATTTTGCTTATACTTCACACTATAGTCCATCGTTAAAGGAAGTCAAGACAGGAACTCAAGCAATATTGGAATGGGTGGTAGGAGGCTGTGAAGGGGTGCTGCTTACTGGCTTGCTCCTTCCTTATGGCTTGCTCAGCCTGCTTCCTTATAGAACCCAGGACCACCAGCCCGGGGATGGCTCCACCCACATAAGCTGGGCCCTCCCCAATCAATCACTAATCAGGGAAATACCCTACAGCCTTACCTACAACCAATTTTATGAAAGCATTTTCTCAACTGAGGCTTTCTTTCTCCAATGAGTCTAGCTTGTCAAGTTGACATAAAACTAGCCAGCACAACCATCATGTCTCCCTCGTACATATCTGGGCACTAGGGATCCAAATTCATTTCCTCTCCCTGTGCAGCAAGTGCTTTACCCAGTGAACCATCTCTCCTGCCCCATAAAAGGGTATTAATTTTAAATAGCTCCTTCATAGCAAAGTAAAGATTTACTTCAAGACAGAAATAGTAATTGTCTGTATTGTGGTGCTAATTTATAACGAAATTGATGCTAAAAATGTCTCTAGCATTGGCCTAAATTATTACAATCATCAGGGCCCCTATCAAGGTAAGTGAGCAAAATTTAAACTCCACAAATAACTCCCAGGTACATAATTTCTTTAGCTATCTGCCAATCCACGTTCACCCGCAGCCTGTTTCTTAACAAAGGAAGAGACTCCAGCTGGAGACAAGAGAGCCGCTGCGTAGAAATGCGCCTGATTCTTTTTCTCTGTAATGAAGCCATTATTCTCTATAATCTTGGACAGCCAGAGGGGCCGGCTATAAAATATTCAGGATTGATGGGCAGGAATTGATGTAACGTGGTGAGCTGGCTGCTGAGGGGAAGCAGAGAAGGGAATTTACTGCCCTCTAATTTACCGTATTTTTGCACTAAATTGCTGGTTGGATAGATTCGAGAGAAATTATCATCTTGGGTCTTTTCAAGAGCATATTAACCTGGTTGTTGCAGGTCCTGGATGAGTTCTCCGGGGTGGGGGAGGGTGGGGGCGGGTGGAGGAGTATCCGGTTGTGGATCTCAGGATTCGCGAGTTCCAACAAGGAAGTGATGCCTTGGCTGTGTCTTTTCTTTCAGGGAGTACAGGAGCCGGTTTACAAGTGAGGAAACGCTGATGTTCTGCATGAGGGTGATGGTGGGGGTTATCATCCTGTATGACCATGTGCACCCCGTGGGAGCCTTCTGCAAGACATCCAAGATCGATGTAAGAACACTCATGCAATGCCCTGGCCACATAAAAGCCCATGACTGCCAGCCAGCAGGTAGACCTTCTCTTCCTCTGGCCTCTATCCCTCACAGGAGAGCTCTCTTCAAGATTCGTACTTTGGAGATGCTTGGCAAATATTTTCATAGCAAGCAGTGCACTCTTTCTCATGCAGTTAGGAGGAGACATCTGACCATCCGACGGGCAGAGATGACCCACCTGTATCTTCACACTGCCCTTTGCCCATCCCAGATTTCCTGTCAGTGCGTCTTCTGTACCTTAGAGAGTACATTCCTTCTGTGGGTTATAGTTTAGTTTCCAGGTTACAAGGCATCATGGTCAAAGACCAAATGACCTACCAACCTCCTCTCTTATAATTGCTCATCTGCTGCCTCGCCAATCATCCTATCCATTCTTATTGTAGTAAATGCCTTGGAGCACATTTCCTGGGCCCCACATAAGTAATGCCTTCCTTCTCCTCTGGTCCTCAGCTCATTTACCAATTTGCTTTTTGTAATATTCCCACCGACTCCAGCTTTTTTAAAAGGATGAGGACAAAGGTCAGTGCACCTAATGTCCTGAGGTATTGTGCCTGATACCCATAGATGCCCCCAGAGAGCTTCTAGTCAATGAATAAGTGTGAGTGAACAAAGGGGAGAGAGCTTCAATGCATATGCAAAGACCTTTGGAAACACATAATCTCTATAGTTGCTTTCCTGTTGAGTGTAGAAGAAAACATTACTGCCTTAAGCCAGCATTTAGAATAAAATACTACTACCTTAAGCCAGCATTTACCTATAACGCTGTATTAATTACTTTTTCTACTGCTGTGATTAAATACCCTGACAAAAGCAGCTTCTAGAAGAGTTTATATTGGCTCACAGGTCAGGGCACAGTCTATCATGCGGGGATGGCAATAGGAGCTGGAGGCAGCTTGGTACAGTGCATTCGTATTTAGGAAGCAGAGAAAAATGAATACAGCTCCTTGTATCTTGAGGGGTGGATGTGCCTAGCAAATTAGAATCCTGCCGTGTACTCTATTTCAAAATATATTTCATTTACATAAGAGCATATTGTGATGACCTTGCAATAAAAAGGTTGATTGTATTCATTATGGGGGCCTAAGGGTTTTACACTACAGGTTGAGTATAAGTTACTACAGAAAACCTCTAAGTATCGTGTGACTGTGAGTCGAGTTTAGTGCCTGAGGCAGTTTGGGTTGGCCATTTGTTAACTTGCCACAGAGTCAATAACTAAAAATATGCGAGGCGAAATGAGGTTTTTATTCCCCTAACCTTTTCTATGTGATTTAGTGCATGTGTGTTCACATATGTTTGTGGGCTGTGGGTTTGTATGCCTATGCACACACCAACAGAGGTCAGAGGAGGCTGTAAGGATTCCCTGGGCTATTACTCTTCCCATTATTCCCTGGAGGCAGCTCTCTCACAGAACCTGAAGTTTGTCGAGTTGGCTAGGCTAGCCGGCCTGTTCTTTCCTGGTATCCTTATCTCCACCCAGAAGTTCTGGGATCATGGGCACATGAAATTTGCATGTGGTTGTTGGGGATTTGGATTTAAGTCCTCATGTTTGTAAAGTAAGTTTTCTTATCCACTGAAGCATCTACCCAACCCTTGTCACCCCAATTTCTACACAGCTTGGCTTTCTATACTATTTACTGAATCTGTTATGTTCCCAAGCAAAGACTATGTTGGCTTTCAAGGGCATTCTTCAAGTCTGATGATTAATGCAAATAATCAGTAGATGTTGAACTGAGCATGTACCTCTAACAAGGTTTTAGGCTTATTAAGCATCAGATACATCAGAGGTGGGTCTGTCCTTCCAGGTACCACTCTGCTTCTAAACCAGCAGTTATAGACACTGGAGTGATAAGTCCTGAGGACATTACGACGTTAGGATAAGGTCCTGGAAGTGGTACTGTGTGCACACACAAAGGGTGAGGTCTGGTTTGCAGAAGAGAGCTCTAGAAAACAGTTGAGGGAGAAAATAGTCTGCTTAGAGGCAACAGCAAGGAGCTGGTATTTGAGGTAGTCCATCAAGGATTTCTTTTCAGATGGATAGAGGGAAGGAAGAGTCAGAGCAAAAATCACCAAGATACAGAGACAATGAGCTGTTTGGAGACCAGGTGGCAGTCTTGGTGGCAGGAAACATGGGGATGAAGTAGTGTTCTCAAGTGATGCCCAGAGAATCACACCTTAACCTGTACCCCCGCCAAGACGTTGCCCAGAACTCCAGACCACACTAGTTATGGATATAAGAAGCATGACTAGTTCCCAACCACAGGTTCTCTTTCCTGTGCTAATCCTGTTTCAGATATTGTCCCACTTTCTTATTGAGTATCTGAGCTAGAAGAAACCCAGAGCTGTCACCCTCAGATCCTAAGAATTTTCTGTGTACCCCTTCCTCATCCTCATAAGTTATTAGGGACTGACTCTCCATCTCCACCTCCTATGTTTCCTGTGTTTCAGCTCCTTACCCCACCCCTCGTATCCTGAGGATTTTCCACTCGACCTCCTCTTTCTGTCTTTGCTTCGTCTTGTCATTTTCTACGCTCACTATATTTATGCAATGCTTAACACCTGCCAAGGGTATTTTCTACAAGGAAAAGCCTCCAAGTTCCTACTGTGTTGCTAAACCCACACTGGCTCTGGCCCTGAATGCATTTCTGACAGTTTCTTGTTATTCACACCCACGGCTTTAATCATCCTGAAATAGAATTAGAAACTCCTCCAGAGTACCCCCTACACTACCTCCTTCTCCATCTATGCTCTCACTGCCCCTCGGGATGTCGTCACAAGAACACCTATCAGGCCAAGATAATGAGCTGCCTGTCTCTCTCCTCCCACTAGACCCCCAGCTCTAATGAAAGAAAGACAAAATTCTCTGCATCTCTGGGCATGATGCCATCACAAACCCAAGGTGGCACATAACTCACATACTTGTAGCCTGTCTCCAAACTTGTATCTTTAATAGATGGGTGTAGTTGACCATGACCTTCTGTGACCTCCACATGCTTCTCAGTCCTGGTTACCTTCAGCAGTTGGCTGGGTCTATCAATCTGTTACCATAAAATGTTTGCATGTCAGAAGTATAACCACAGGGGATGTTGAGGAGTTAGCACTCAAGTAGCTGTTGGTATAACCAAACTCATCAGATGCCCACACACACACTGCGTGAATGTCTAAAATTAAAATAAGTGATTGGCTTTTTATAGAAAGATCTTTGCTTTTTTTAAAGGAGAAGTAAAACATTCTAGGATATGCATAAAATAACAGCATCTATGTAAATTTTACTTTTCATGGCACAAAATAGATAAGTTTTAACTCCAAGGCCTCAGAAAACTTAGAAACTAAAGGAATTTCATGCAAATACAAACAGCGTGGGTAAAAATTAGGCATTTGACACCTTTATAACGCTCACATTTTTTTTACAATTGCCCTTTGCCAGTCTTCTCAGAGACACTTAAGACACAGGCCTGCACTTCCAGGAGTTTCCAGTCTAGTAAAAGAAACAATTACTGACTTGGGGGCTCGTCTATTGAGAGTTATCTAACAAGTACAAAGCCATATTAGAGTCACAACTAAATGGTCATGACTATGGACAGTGGGATGAAAGAGACGTCCTTGGAGCCACAGGGATGACTTGGTCTGTATAGTATTTACCTTGTAAGCACTGGGGATGAGTTTGTCTCCAGAAGCCATTTTTTAATTTTTTTTTAAAGAAAACCATGTTTTGGATGTGCTTGCATTTCCAGCCCTGGGAGAACAGAGATGGGGAGATCCCTCAGGCTTGCTTGTTAGCTAGCCTAGCCTAATCTGCAAGTAGAGTAAGATAAGAGATCCCATCTCAAAAATTAGGTTGACAATCCTCAGGAATGACAACTGAGCTTGTCCTCTGATCTGTACATGCATGCAACATACATGTACCTATAAATATACACATACAAAGCATACACAAACACACCCATACACACATACATACACATTTTCTGGGGCTGGTGAACTTGAGACTTTGCAAAATATTGAGGGTGTGACAGTCAACAGCTCAAAGAGGTAAAAGCATCCTTAGCAGACAAAGCATTAAATTACTGAGTGTGTAGAACACTTAATGAATCTCAACTAAGGACCGAGAAGAACCATTTCTATTCCTGGTCCAAGCTCCAGAGTACAAAGCAAGATGTTTCTCCCCAAAGTAAGTGAGACGTCCAGTTGTGACATAGGATGAAAATCAATAGAGATTGGAATCATACCGAACTCTTAAGAAGCCCACAGGAATGATGCACCATCCTGAGAGAGCTATTTGTATGGATAGATACCAATCCTGCCGACAGGATTACTTGGCTAGTAACAAAATGCTGTGTGTTCTTCTTCCAGATGAAAGGCTGCATAAAGGTGTTGAAGGAACAGGCCCCAGACAGTGTGGAAGGGCTGCTGAATGCTCTCAGGTGAGCTTGTCTCTAGGGTAGGCTGACAGGGCAGGTGTTCTTGCAGACCATTTCAGATTCGGGTCTTTGAGTCTGAGCACCAGCCTACTGGTCTCATCCCTTCACTTGTTTTTCCTAGCAAGGCTGGGAAGTCAGCACCATTTTTATTTTTCATTTTTTACAGATGGGAAAATTGGAGGTAACTTTTTGTAAGGTTTTGGGTTTTTGAGACAGGGTTTCTCTGCTTAGCCCTGGCTGTGCTTGGAATGAGCTCTGTAGTCCTGGCTGACCTTGAACTCACAGATCCGCCTGTCTCTGCCTCCTGAGTGTTGGGATTAAAAGCATGAGTCACCATACACAGCTATGTGTGCTCAAATAATTGTTCAATGTCATAACAGGCCAAGTTACCTATACCTGGATCTGAGTGGCCCCACAGGTCTCAGGCATGACTTTGGCCATGATACTTTGTGAGCAGAGGAATCTCCTGAGAAGAAAAGCATCCAGTTCTCATGTCTGTTTTCATTTAGGGCTCCCAACCCTGGTGTTGTGGAGGAAAATGAGGGGAGTTTCTAGGCACTGAGGTTGGAGGCCAGGTAAACTAAATCACTGGCCTGGAAGCTCAAGCCCCTCCGGTGTGTGTGTGTGTGTGTGTGTGTGTGTGTGTGTGTGTGTGTGTGTGTGTGTTTGCTTGTTCCTGGCTCCCCATGGAGCTCCATATACGGCTCTCAGAACTGAGAACCTGAGATGCTGTTATTCACTGCTGGATGCCTGAACATTTAGCCAGCTGTAGCTTATTTCCAGTCCGTAGACACTGTTCACTTTTCCCAAGGATACATTTGCTTAATCCACTTCAAGGAAGAGATTGTTATTTTTAGCTATGCTGCATCCTAAGGAATTTGCTGAACTGCACAAATCACCCTTGTGCGGGATTTCAATCAGGAAGTCTTATGGACCCTGATGTCTTAGCCTTTCATTCCCCTCAGTTCTGTGCAATGTAATACATGCAGTAAACATAGGTAAGTCTAAGAGAAAGGAGGCAGCCCTCATTTCTGCATGCAATGTTCTACCTCCCGTCACATCACATGCAACCTTTAGACCCATGGCTGACCTATTACCCTCCCTCAACAGATGAAGAAATCAGCAGTCTCAAGACACTGATGTTGGTATTTTTCTGAGTTGCCAGTTCATCATCTTTGAGAATATGTGTGTCTTATGAGACTCCTGAATCCTAGGTTTTTCTCCAAAGGAGACTGCAAGCAAGCCAGGCTGGCTTTTATACTCATTAAGAAAACTTTAGCTTCTGAATTTCAGAAACTTTCCAGTTTTATTCTAGCTGACAAAACATCCTGGAGATCAGGGCATTGTGTCGAGCCATGAGTCCCAGCTCAGTGTGGGAATTTGTGTTTCCTGGAGATCCGTGATGAACTGGGAAGAGTGCAGGCTTTTGAGGCAGCAGACATACACTCAAGACAAAAGTCACAGACTGTTCACAAATAAAAACCATCTGCTGTGGGATTCAGAGTGAGCCACTGAATCTCTCTGACCTTCACACCTGTGAAATCAAGTCACCTCATTTAAAGAGATATTTGTGGCTAGAATGGACTCTTACAGAGTACCAGACATATGGTCAAAGCTTTGTGACGGGTCTTTTTTTTTTTTTTTCCATTTCTTTGCACAATTGAGTAACGAATGAGATGTTCTAGATTGTACTTTTGTTTGTGTATCTGCACTTGTGCCCCCTGGTGGCAGTGGAGATAAGCACAGCCTCTAGTGTAAACAGTCATCAATGTTTAAATTTCCGGATGCCATCATTTGAATTCTGTATCTCAATTTGGTCAGCCTCAAAGGACAAGAACTAAGTGCAGTGCTGTGAACTTTGTCTCGTAGAAAATGAGATCAGTTTTGTCTCCTTTGTGTAATCATTTGATGAGGGTTTTTTAAAGATGACTTTAATTTATCATCACACAAGAAAATTCGAATACCAAAGCTGATTAGAAGCATGGCATTATGGCGTGTGCCTATAATCTCAGCAATAGGGAGGCTGAGATAGAAGAATTTCCATGAGTTTGAGTCCATCGTGGGTGAGGGAAATGTCAACCTGGAGTACAGAGAAAAACCAATCAAAGTCAAATTTAAAAACTTGCAGAAAATATATAGAATATCAAATATATAGAATATATATAGAATATATAGAATGTATTCATATATATATACCAAACAATTATCTTTATCTAAGGAATTGAGCCCATGTTTTTTAATTGACAGATTTCAATTAGGCAAACCTGACATTGAACTCTCTTTCCCCGTTCAGGTTCACTACAAAGCACTTGAATGATGAATCGACTTCCAAACAGATTCGAGCAATGCTTCAGTAGAGCCCTGCTCAGAGAGGAGGATCTATTCTGACCTCAGAAGATGTATATGTTTACATAATTTAATACAGATTGATGTTAATACTTGTGTATTTACATAACCATTTCCTTCTTGTCACTGAAATATATGGACCTTAATTTGTATCCTGACTGATTCAACCCAGCAGAGCATAAATTGACTTGAGAGCCTTACCTTTGATGTCTGAAGCAAACCTCCTTTCTCCAAGGGCCAGATTTGGAAACTTCGACCTTGGCTGCTGGAGTCCTGTAGTGAAACTTGTAACAATCAGAAATTCTTAATCGCTTGTGGTATTGTTTTAATTCTAGATGTTTTATCTCTCTGGGAGTATAGTTTATAGAAACACAAAAGTACTTGATTTCCTGTGTCGGCTCAGATACAAGAAACACACAACACACAATTGTTACCCTGACAGAGAGCAGAGAGAGAAGAACCCAAGATAAGAAAACTGCATGTGAAGAGCAGAGCACAAGAGTTCTGAGTTCAGTACATCCTCTTCCCTCTTCCTGCCCCCTGCAAACCTCACGTGCAGCTTTTCTATATGCACGTGTTTTATTAATCTGAATATTCTCCTCCAGTCTTGGTTTGTGTCCCTTTCATTCCCTGTTAGTATTTGCAAGAGGAAAATTGTCTGTGTTTTAATCAGCTAATGAGGAGGCAATGGAATAGACAAAGGGCTTCTTGCAGGAGGATTGAGAAAAGTGACTATCTTAAGAGTATCAGAGAGAGAGAGAGAGAGAGAGAGAGAGAGAGAGAGAGAGTTGGCATAAGGACAGTCATATCTGTGTCAACCCTCTGCCTGCAGGGACAGATAAATGGAACTCTGGTTGTTAGATCATAAGTAAGATCAATCACCTCCTAGGAGTCTGCAGAGATCTGGGTACACTGCCTGTCTCAATACAGGAGCCCTCATTCTCCACCAAAATAGACTGTTCATGTCAGAGCTGAGAACTGAAGCACTTTGTTAATTATTAAAAAGCTGGAGGAATTTAAAGAGAAGAAATCTACAACTTCTGATTACCTGGAGTCAGCCCCCACCGGTCTGAGTACTTTGGCAAATTCACCTTCCTCATATATAAAATAGACAGTCTTGGGGATGGAAAGGTGGCTCAGTGGTTAAGAGTACTTGTTGCTGTTGCAGAGGACCTAGATTCAATTCCCATCACCCACATGGTGGCTCACAACTATCCATTACTCCAGTTGCAGGGGATCCAGTACCCTCTTCTGATCTCTATGGACATCAAGCATGCACACAGTACACTTAATATACATGCAGTAAAAAATACTTTGCACATAAAAATAAAATAAATCTTTTTAAGATCTAAAATGGAAGGCTAGTAGGAGCCACTACACAAACCTTCCTTCATGCATAAATTCCAATGAGCATTGCCCCACACATCTTGGTGAATATCAATATCACCAGGACTGCAGTTACTCTACCTATAGGTCAGAACTGAGTTAGGATGGAATCTTCGAACATATTCTGACCTCCAGTGAAAAGATACGAGCATACAAGGTGAATCGTACAGAAGACTAGATCCCTGAGTGTTTCCCACCTGACTCTATACTTTTTTCCTGATCACCATGTGGCCTAGGAATATATACTGTGGAAGGAATGGAGCATTCTAGAGAAATTTTCAGTCTAGTCTGTTTTATTACTTGTATATCTCTGCTAGAAGGAGAGAATTTTCCAGACAACTGATGAATGATAACCCTGGAAGTCAAGTCTAGGATGATTATGGGATGGTCTCACTTGGTTTTTAACATCCCAAGGTAATACTTCCAGATGAGGGTGGCCATCCAACATTCCTTTGAGTCCTCCAAGAAAGAGGATTCTTGGTTTATTTCAAAAAACCAAATGCAGACAAATGGGAGAACCAGTTCCCCAGTTTATGTCAGTGTAGTAGTCAACAGAGAGGGAAAAGGCCTTGTCACTTGGAGCTTTACCAGCCATGACTGACCTGAGCATTCTCACCCAGAGATGGTCATGCTAGATGGCTTCTAGGAATTCCAAAATCCTGAGGAAGCCAGAAAATATGATCCTGTGGCAGTGAGACATTCTCTAGTGTTCAGCTTTAAGGATTTTTTTATTTGGCAGCCATAGGCAATGCTTAGTTGGGCAACTCTCACGCCTACAAGCGCAGAGATGCACAATGCATATAAGCATTTGTCCATTTGCCCTTTCCTCAACAGAGGAGATTAGGATTTCAAAGAACAAAGAACTGCCCAGTTTCTATTGGGCTCTTAGACATAGACCTGAGCCATGAAGCCAAGCCACGTATCTACACCATAGCTGCCTCTCAGCTGGCTAAATAAGAAAACATTAGGGATTATCTGTCAGATTATACATAGATAAATAAATTTAAGTAAATAAATAAGTAAATAAATAATAGTTTAGGACATTTGTAACTTTTAGTTAGACTTTCTATTAAGTGGGACCAAATGTGTGTATGAGAGCTGTCAGTCTGCTTCAGTCTGGTCAGTCCGTTGTCTCCAAGATGAGATTCTACAGGACTTGGATTTTGAGAAGCCCAGGGTCTAAATAATTGCCTCAGGTCATCAGGGGGACAGGCTGAGTGTCTGTGATCACTAACAGGGAGTGGGCCTTGAGTCCACTCCAGAACTGTTGTGGGAGACCAATACTCTTAACAGACTGTCCAGTAGGCATCAGGAATCCTTGGATAATTTGGGTTTTCTTCCTTTTTTTGTGCTGCATGCACATGTATCCAACACTCACGGGTTGTTTGGGGGAAAGTACTATCGGTGATGTTAATGTTAATAACACTTCATAATTGATATCTCATAGCTTTCAGATAAAGTGTTTTCTATGACTCAGATATTTAATTTGAGGCAAGAAACAAGGTAAAAAAAAAAAATGATGCTTTCCAGCCACGTTGCTACTTTTGGCCTGGTAGCTCTTCTCAAGTTCACCTAGCCTATCATAGAAAAAGTTGGGTACAAAGAGACATTTTTATTTGTGATTACACAATAGAGCCAGAATATCAGCTAACAACCACAAAGGAGGTGTCGGGTGTCTTTAAATATTTTAGTTTAAATATTTCTCATGGACATAAACATACATTCTTAGTTATTATCATTATGCCAAACAAGAATGGCAAGCCTGAGTTTGTGAGACATCATCACACTTAAGTCAAAATACTGTTATGCTTTTGCAAAAGCAAGATAAAGCCTGCTCAGCCTAGGGATCCAGTTGTACGGTAGAGTTCAGACTTCTCATTCAATCTCACATCGTAGGCATCTCTCAAGTGTTCTATATATTATTAACTAACATTGGGACTTATCTTTGCCAGCCCCAGCCTTGAGAACTCCATTGTCAGAGTACACCTGTAAAAATGGTTGCACATCAGAAGGGGCTTTGAAGCGGTTTGTGTGTTGTTTGCCGAAGTCATTGTAATTTTTTCGGGTTTTTTTTTTTTTTTTTTTTGCCTGCATTGCCTCTTTTTGTACAGAACTTTTGAGTGTGAAATGAAAATTAAAGTTTGGTACATACACAGTTTGAAATCATGTTTGTATATGATGCATAGGGTAAAAATGGGTGGCCCGCATGGAAGTCTGCTCAGCCTGCTGTGGGGAAATAACATCATGTCAACTGGTCTTCCTTCCATCATAGTTTCTTCCAACATGTAATTCCACAAGGGGCCTGCTTTTAGAATCACTGGTCTCATATTTATTTCAACAAATACCTTCACTATATTAACAAAGGAGAGAGAGAGAGAGAGAGAGAGAGAGAGAGAGAGAGAGAGAGAGAGAGAGAATATCAAGATTGGTACTGTACTTTGTATTTTGAGCTGTGGAAGAGAGGCTTGCCCAGGGATGCTAAGAAACTCCAGTAAATGCTCTTTCACTCATTTGAATGCAGTATCATTTTGTGAATTTGGAAAAAAAAGGGGGGGTGAAAAAAGAACCCCTCCCCTGTGTAAGTTTATTTCTTTCCAACAACAGAAGCAATAAAAATGATCCTTTCAGCTCTCTTCAGCACTGACATTTTCCACACTTTTAGTCTTTGAACTTCTGAAGCCAGAGACCTAATTGTATGTGTGCTCAATCAATTTGAGTCTCTAAGAGGGACCTTCCATGACAGCCACTGAAAAGGTTGATTTGGGATACGAAAGGAATGGGGATGAGGTCCTTTCTGTAAATTGATAAATGGTTAAATTATAAGTGAAAAAAGGTTGGAAAAAGTTATACAGGAAAGGTTTTGGAGTATATGAGTGTGTATATATGTATGTATGTGTCTGTCTGTCTTTCTGTACTTAAATGAGTTCTGAGAACCATGGGGCAGAGAATAAAGTATGTATGTGCCTGTTAAGATTAATACAGCTAAAAAATGTTGTTGCACTTATTTGAACAAACTACATGTATTAAGTACAGTGATTCCCATGCCCAAGTTGAAGTAGAAAGTAGTAAAGAACCCACTCATCTGACCCATGTGGTGCCGCATACACAGGAAATAGAAGGGTTGAGAATTGTGTCTACCCCCAGCTGATCTTCAAAATAGAGAGCTATTCTTTCTGGTCACATTCAGTCTGGCAGGACTGTTTTCTCTGCTGTGGTTCTTCTCTTCCCTCTGTCTGGTCCCCAAAGATCTAGAAATGCAGCAATTCCTGGAAATAGGTTCCATAAAATGCCTCCAGAGACTGACCTTTGAAATTATGCTATGTAGGACTCTAGATGAATCTCAGAATTTAATAGTGAGTTTCTTAAGTGGACAGTTCTTAGAAGCCCCTTACAGTATTTTCCTGCAAACTTCCAGTTTTCTCATCAAATCTCGCATTTCTGGAAGCTTCTCCTTCTCTACCTTGCTTTTCTGGTTAGTTTTAGGTCTTTCTTGCTTGGCCCACAACTGTTTCAAGATGAGGGACATATTTCATTAACCATTCTGTGGCTGCTACTGGTGTCAGTGGTCTGTTTTGAGAAACAAAGGGCTCAGTAGCCCCCTTGTGCCTTGAAGTTCACTCTAAAATAAACTTGAAAGTACTTAGGGGAAGCCATCAAAGTACTGTCTTCTAAATAACAGTACACTTGGAAAAAATGTCTCCCTTTTGTTTGAGAAAAGTCCTCCAACAAGCATGAGGAAGGGAACGTGGTTGACGTTTTTTAATGTAAACATAGATGCAGAGACGCTGAGCTTCCATAATGTTGACGTCAGGCATTTCATCTTTCTTTGCATGCATTCAAAATCTTCCCGATTTCTTTCTTTTATTTCCTTCATGGAGTTTTCCATGAATAACCTTCTCCCATCCCTACAGCATGCTAAAAATTCTCTTCTGTGCTGTTACTGCATTTAACTTATTTTCTACTAGATACATGCCATCGCACAATATTTGGAACTGTGTGTTTTCTTTAAATCACTGAGTCTTGAATTTCTGAGGATAAATAATGAGCTTCTCAGTCAGCTGACTTTAATATAGTCCACTGATCAATAGAAGCTTCCTGATGACATGAAACTCCAGGGCCCCGAAACCCAGGTGTGTTGAAGTTAATTTTTGGGAATTAGTTTACTCAACTTAAGATCCATTCACAGACCCAAATTATCTGCCTACCTGGGCAATCAATTTTATTTCTGAAAGAAATATTTACTGACTGCCAGGATATTTTAACCTCTCTGGACACAGAGAGCTTGCACCTTATGGCTCATCTGCCGAGAACCCAAATGAGGAAACAGACTGGTTTGACTGAAGGTTAGATCAGCTAGACCTGGCACTGAAGGTAACCAGTATGCTAAGCCGGTAGTGTTTTTGCTTCATCTCAGACAAGGGTGCTCTTTGGTGAGAATGCTGAGTTTGACACAACCAGAAGACCAAAGGACAACACATCAACTCAATACAAAGGAGATTTGTCAACTTGACACAATCTGGAGTCATCTGGGAAGAGTCTCAAGGTTGGAGTGTCTACATTGAGTTGACCTGCACCTGTATGTGTGAGAGATTATCTTGATTAAGTTAGTTTGCCTAGGAAGACCCAGCCCACTGAGTGGCACCATTCCCTAGACAAAGGATTATATGAGAATGAAGAAATGAAACGGAACCCAAGCAAATAAACATGCACATATCCATTTCCTCCTGTTCTTGACTATGAGCGTGACTCAACTAACTGCTTTCATCCCCTATCACCTTGATATCCCCATACAAAAGGACTGTAACATGTAATTGTTAACTAAAATAAAACTGTTCTCACAGCAACAAAAATGAAACCAGGACAATAGCTACAAACTTGGTTCAGCACCTTGGATAGCAGACCTTGCACGTTCTAAGAATGTATGGAATCTGAAATCACCAAGTTTTGTTGGCTATTTCCACTTTGTCTCTAGAAGTCTGAACATTAAAGATTTGTAACTTTCAAAACTATACCCACTGGATAAATGCCAAGGCATTTTTCTTCCTCTTGGGACTTCTGAGCATTACATAAATAGAATAGAAAACAGTTTGGACATGCATAAGAATCATGCTGGCTTTTCACGTTTATGGTATGTTGAAATAAGGCAAACTTATAAAAATGGCCTTCCTCCTTCTCTCCTTCCTTTCTCCTCTTCTATCTTCCTTCCTTTATCTTTTGGGACAAAATCACTCTGGGAGTCCAGTCTTGTTCACCCCAATTCTGTGCACTACAAATACTTATTCTTAAGCCCTATATCTTTTACTAATTATGATCACAAAGCATAACACACATGCTTTCTAAAGAGTCTCAAAACACATACTAATTTCTATAAAGTCTGTTTTATTTACTACAACCTTTCTCTTCTCTTCCCAAGATCACTAGGCTACACTAGCCCTCTCTTTAGTCTCTTCTGCACATAGGAGATAGCTTGTTTATTTGTGGCACATATTTGATATCTGTATCTTTAGCAAGTTTTCTGAAATATGTTGTTAGAGATATTCATTGGCATTCTCCAGGGGAATGAATGATAATATTCAAATGTTTGTCATACAAAATTAAAAATATTACTTTATTTAGCTACTCATCTCACCACCAGGTTATCCCCCGTGTATTATGAATTTCTACAAATGGGCTGGCTAAATAATTGGTAGCAATTCTCAGAAGCACTTGTCTAAAAAATTCTTTTGTGTTTCACAGAACATCATTAATTTCTTATGGTCATTATCATTCTGTAAAACACTACAAAAGCTGACCCAGGAGTGTGACATACAAGACCTTCCAATAGTCAAACCATCTGAGCTTCTTAGTTCTTTCACTACTTCATCTAAGCTCCTAGGTCAAAGATGATACTTCACCCTCCTGTGCTACACAGCCATTCTCAGTTTTCTAGCGTATCATCAATTTTCCTATTTTATGTCTGGACAATACTACTTCTTTCTTCTGACTAGTGTTCTATTTCCCCTCATTATCTGCTATGTAGAGGCCTGGTCATCTTGAGAGTATTGTTCAGATGTCTTCTTTAAGCCTTTCCATAAGCTGCCTAATCAAAGTTGGGTATAGTTTCCTATTTCCCCACTCCCTCTCCCCCATGCTCCATTTCTCCCTCCTTCTCTTTTCTTCCCTTTCCTTCTTCCTCCTCCTTGCCTTTTCATCCATATTTGAAGACTAAAGGCCAAACTGCACCTTTGCTATGACATATGTTGTCCTAACTCAGGTTCCTATTGCTGTGATGAAGCACCATGACCAAAGCAACTTGGGGAGGAAAGAATTTACTTGGCTTACCCTTCAAGATCATAGTCCATCATTTGAGGAAGTCAGGACAGGAACTCAAACAGGCTGGAACTTGGAGGCAGGAGCTGATGCAGAGGCCATGGAGAGGTGCTGCTTACTGGTTTGCTCCAAGTGGCTTGCTTAGCATGCTTTCTTTAAAAAAAAAAAGAAAACCCTAGGATTGTTAGCTCAGGGATGTCACCATCCACAATTGAGGTTACTACATACACACACACAAAGGGAGGGAAGGAGGGAGGAAGGGAGAGAGAGAGAGAGAGAGATCAAACCATGTTGGTGGTTTTGGTCCTAACAAAAATGAAGCTTTATCTGTCTATCATCTATCTATAGGTACATGGCCATATATGTGTGTGTAGGTATGCAATATTTAAAAAATATGTTGTTTTATATGTCAATATTCATCTTACATTTCATATTTATTTCCTCTATCAAAGAGTGGATTTCCCAAAAGCAATGCCTGCACATAATGTTATTTTGCTAATCTCTAGATTTGCATCACTGAGTATGTTTTGAGGCATATTTGAATGAATTTACTCATCTCACTCACAGCTGAAACACAGGCCATGCCAGTAAAGGCAAAGTAACCTCATGCACTTACGCACACTGTAGTCTGACCAGCCAAGCTTCCCTGCTTGTGTATTCACTGACAAGCAATTCAGTCCAAAACCTTTACTTACAGTTTGAAATAGTTGCCAAGGCGCTGAGGAGGCAGCAAAAAATAATGTTTAAAAAACTGCCAAAGTATTGAAGTGAAAAATTTAATGGTCTATATTATGGAAAACACTTGTTTTTATTTTTGAACCTATTTTCCATACATAACTTCAATCAAATTTTTTAATTTACTTTGCTCCTCAACTCATAAACATCATTCTTGGACCAGATCCCATTGTGTTCTCAGAGGAGTGAGTGTGAATCATAATAGTTCTTCCAGGATACTCAGAAAAGTGACTCATTATAACTCCTACCATGGATTTGGATCTTCTTATCTCTAATTTCTTAGGTCAATTTCCCAGGATCCATAATATGTCAAAAGAACACTCTAATAGAACGTATCTATTCAAAACATCCAAGCTGAAGCCTCAAATTCAATGACAAGTTTAGACAATGAAAGACTGAGAATTCCAGTCACAGATGTGTATAACTGAATTCTTCTATATGACCTAATACTAAGTGTAGGAACAGGAAAGCAATCATCAAATGCTTATAGTTCTCTGGACCAGGCTCAGGTTCTCAGGATGCCAGAACTGATAACTTCTTACAACCCTAATATATCACAGCATCCCAGTTCAGTTAATCATGCCCATATGACATGGAGACACATTTGCAGGTGAAACAGCATTTCAACCACCTAAGAAGGTAGTGGTTGTCCACAATAAAGAAGACAAATGTAGGTGCTAGTGAGATGGTTTCGCAGTTAAGAGCATTAGCTGCTCTTCCAGAAGTCCTGAGTTCAAATTCCAGCAATCATATGGTGGCTTAAAACCATCTATAAGGTGATATGATTATGGAAAATGTACTTATTTAGAGAAATGTTCTCATCATTGGCTCACAAAACTCAGACACCTTCAAAGTGTCTGGGCCAGGTAGGGCTGGAACCCTAGTTCAGAGGGTACTGTGCTGTATATAAGCATAAGGTCTTGAGTTTGAGCTCCAGCACCCACATAAAAAGCCAGATGTAGTAGCATACACTTACTTGTTATCCCAATACCTGGCAGACAAAGACAAGTAGATTCCTCAGGCTGAGTGGCTGAGCAGCCTATTTTAAATAACACCCCCAGGTTCCTGTGAGAAACCATGTCTCAAAAAAGCATAGTGATCATTTTTGAGGGACCAATGTTGACCTCCACCTTCCAAATGAGTGTGTATACAGATGATATATATGCATGGTCTTCTGCCTTCATTGGTTTACCCATGTGAACACACACACACACACACACACACACACACACGTACATACACATGGACATCTACATGAAGAATATCAAAAGCATCCTTAGCTACACAGAATTTTCTGTTAATCTGAACTATAAACCCTACCCTCCCAACAACGCCCCCCCCCCCATATAAAGGGCAATATTTTCTAAGTAATCACAAGTAGGTGTTACTTGAATGAATGAAGTCAGTAGAAGAGTAGACACAGCACCAGGGGGAGCCATTACTAAAGACTCTCTTGAAGCTTTTGGTTTGATTGAAGCAATGTATGGAAAATAGGTTAAAAAATAAAATTAGCTGTTTCTCATAACAGACACCTCTAAATTTTTAACTTTCAATATTTTGCCATGTTTTTAAACATTATTTTCATTGGCTTCATAGAATAGGAATTTTTATCAGGTGAAAATAAGGTCATGCTATAAATAATGTATACGCTGATTTTTCTGGCAAAATACAAACTAAGCACTTTGCAAGCCAGTGTGTGAATACATACAGGTATAGAGAGTTGAAGTTGAGTGCACACACACACACACACACACACACACACACTATAAAATTGGGAGAAAGTTCATCTTATTAATTTAACAATTTTAGTTCACATCTCAAACAGATTGAGGTTGATACAGAATAGACTGAACATATTTAAAATGTCTATGTTCATATTGACACATACAAATGTGCACATAGTATGAAATCATATATACATATGTACATATATATACATATATACATATGTACATAT